>JAJJWW010002447.1:0-129108 GCA_023531295.1 Papaver armeniacum
GATGAAAAAATAAAAGCAAATAATGAGAAATAATTTCGCCTCAAAGCACCATTTGCACCTTTTTGCCTTTTAAGCGACGTTTCTTCTTCTTTTGTTCCAAATGACTCCAAAGTACCTAAATACTCAAAAACAAACATAAGATACATAATTTACAAGAAAACTTAGCAAAGAAAGCATAAACAATAGATAAATTTTAAGGTGTTTTAGACACCTATCAAATTCCCCCACACTTAGACTTTGCTAGTCCTCGAGCAAATCTATAATTCTAAAACATACATACAACTCTGTGTCGTCGAGGCTACGGTCACACTTAACATGTATAACAAGCCTTTGAACCCCTAGGTGTCTCTAGTGGACGAGTTTTAGTCTCGTGAAGGTTTACAAGAGGTGTACGTACAAAACCTTTTACTCCAAATTCCAACTACCTGTGAAGAGTCTATGAACGAATCCAAAAGGATTACAGGAGGAGGTACCTTGATACAAATACAAATTAATATATAAGTAAATAAATCTCTACTCAGAAATTCAAACAAACCACAATACTCGGAATCTAACTAACCACAATCACACATGGATAGATTAAGAAGATGGATATAGAAATAGATGTTTGCGAATGTTGACTAAAGTGAACGGTGTTTCCCATATCTGTCTGAAGGTCACCGCCAAGATGAACCTATGACCTAATGGATTGAGATACTGGTCTGAATTCTAATATCAACTCAGCTGGCATATACAAGGGAACCAGCAGTCGACAATCTTAATTCTAGATCAACTCATCTGGCATATACAAGGGAACCAGCAGTCGATTTTATTGAACAATAATAATAATTATTTTTATTTATTTTTTCCCTTTTTTTTAATTGACAACATGATTAGATCTTTTGGATCCAAGCGCTTGCTTTTTGTCAGCAAATTACATGGTAATTCCGGTGGATCCTGCGTTCCACGCTTGTTTAGACGACGGAGACAAGGAGAACACACACATATTACTATCCAAGTGTCATTTTTTTTTTAATATATACTCCGGTTGGTCTAATTGGTATGATATTTTTTTTTTTAGTAACTCAATCACTTTATTTCATCCTAGTAGTAATAACAATTCGATGTTAGTGACCCACCAAATCATTTAGAGAAACAAAAAGTTTGCAAAAATAAAAAACAGAAAGTGATATGGTGACATTCCGAGATATGGTAACAACTATCATATTATTTATAACACGTGAGCTTTGTCCGTCCTTTTAGTTAATGGGTTCCTCAACTCCTGCAACCAAGATGGTTCCATCCACTTATATTGGTAATGTCATCCTAAAGGCACAAGTTTCTAGATTTCGGAGTTTATAAAGCAATTTTTCCTTTTTTCTATTTTTCTATTTTTTTCTTTTATTTTTTTTAACTAAAGGCATCAAACTCTAAAAACATATAAATGCTCCCCCACACTTAAACTTTACATTGTCCTCAATGTAAAATTTAGTCATTCAAAGTAAAGCTCAAGGTGGGAAATTCCGCAAATGATATGCAAAACAAGAAAATAAAGATAAAATGCTTAAAAATAAAAAGATAAAGATAAAGATACAAAACCGGTGGGTTGCCTCCCACTTAGCGCTTGGTTTAAAGTCGTCAGCCTGACTTTCAGCTCCATTTACTCCTCCATAGGGAGTGGATCACTCAATGTGACCATATCCTGATTTTCCATCACAAATTGCTCATAATATGGTTTCAAACGATGGTCGTTGACCTTGGAAACCAGCCCTGTTTTGGGACTAATGATTTCAACTGCACCATGCGCAAACACATTAGTAACAACAAATGGTCCAATCCATCTGGACCTAAGTTTACCCGGAAACAATTTAAGACGAGAATGGAATAAAAGAACTTTCTGCCCTACTTCAAAACTCTTTCGGGAAATCATTTTGTCATGGAAAGCTTTGGTCTTTTCTTTGTAAATGCGTGAACTTTCATATGCATCATTACGTATCTCCTCTAACTCATTGAGTTGAAGTTTCCTATGTTCACCAGCTGCATCTAATTCCATATTACATACCTTGATAGCCCAATAAGCTTTGTGTTCAAGTTCGACGGGAAGATGGCAAGGTTTACCATAGACAAGCCTAAAAGGAGTCATACCGATGGGTGTCTTGTAAGCAATCTTATATGACCACAAAGCATCATTGAGTTTATAACTCCAACCCTTCCTTGTAACGTTCACCGTCTTCTCTATAATGGACTTAATCTCCCGGTTGGAAATTTCAGCTTGACCGCTCGTTTGTGGATGATACGGTGTGCCAACTTTATGAGAAATATTATATTTCTTTAGAAGAGTGTGAAAGGATCTCTTGAAGTGTGAACCTCCATCACTAATCACCACTCGAGGTGTACCAAATCTAGAAAAGATATGTTCCTTCACAAACTCACAAACAACTTGAGAATCATTAGTAGGGGTGGCTTTAGCCTCTACCCACTTAGAAACATAATCTACAGCAAGAAGTATATAATATTTCCCATTGGAATTCACAAAAGGCCCCATAAAATCGATACCCCAAACATCAAAAATCTCAACAACGAGAATTGGTGTTTGCGGCATTTGGTTTCTAGCACCAAGGTTGCATGTCCTTTGATACCTATCACAAGCCTTGCAAAATAAATATGCATCCTTAAACAATGTAGGCCAATAAAAACCACTTTCGAGAACCTTGAGGGCTGTCCTCTTGGCTCCGAAATGGCCACTACAAGCATATGAGTGACAAAAATTCAGAATTGATTGGAACTCGGATTTGAGTACGCACCTGCGGATCATTTGATCGGAGCAATGCTTCCACAAATAAGGTTCATCCCATATATATTGCTTGGCAATCAGCTTGAGCTTGTGTTTCTGAAATGTAGACATGGAACTAGGTACTTGTCCCGTCACCAAGAAGTTAACAATATCATCGTACCATGGAGTTGTGCCAACAACCGCAAAGAGTTGCTCATCCGTGAATCTATCATGCAAAGGAATCGCTTCTTCGGACACAACCAATCTGCTTAGATGATCCACTACGGTGTTCTCACTGCCCTTATTATCCTTGATTTGCAAGTTGAACTCTTGAAGAAGAAGTATCCACCTTATGAGCCTTGGCTTAGCATCCTTCTTTGTGAGCAAGTATCGTAGTGCAGCATGGTCGGGGAAAACAACCACCTTTGTACCCACCAAGTAAGATCTAAACTTCTCTAGTGAAAATACTATGGTCAAGAGCTCATTTTCAGTAGTGGAGTAGTTGATTTGTGCTCCGTTGAGAGTTCTAGAAGCATAATAAATGGCATATGGAACTTTACCATCTCGTTGTCCCAACACGGCTCCAACGGCATAACCACTTGCATCGCACATCAACTCACATGGCTTGCTCCAGTCCGGTGGTTTGATAATTGGTGCGGTATTCAACAACTCTTTCAAGGTGTCAAAAGCTTCCTTGCATTCCTTGTCACAATCAAAGGCCACATCTTTCTGCAAAAGTCTACACATGGGCATTGCAATCTTGGAGAAATCCTTGATGAATCTCCTATAAAAACGTGCATGACCAAGAAAAGAGCGAACCTCCCTCACAGTTTTGGGGTATTGTAAGTTCCGAATCAAATCTATCTTAGCCATGTCCACTTCTAACTAACCCCTTAGAGGATATAACATGGCCTAGCACAATCCCATGATTCACCATAAAGTGACACTTTTCCCAATTAAGCACAAGATTAGTTTCTACGCATCTTTTAAGAATAAGTGCAAGGTTATCTAAGCACCTGTCAAAAGAATCACCATACACGCTAAAATCATCCATAAACACTTCTATGATGCTTTCCACATAATCTGAAAATATACTTACCATACAACGTTGAAAAGTGGCTGGAGCATTTCACAAGCCAAATGGCATACGTCTATATGCAAAAGTGCCAAAAGGACAAGTAAACGTCGTCCTTTCTTGATCTTCCGGAGCTATTACGATCTGGTTATAACCTGAAAAACTGTCAAGAAAGTAGTAGTGAGAGTGTCCAGCCAACCTTTCAAGCATTTGATCAATGAATGGTAAGGGAAAATGGTCCTTTCGGGTGGTAGAGTTGAGCTTTCGGTAGTCAATGCAAACTCTCCAACCGGTCTGGATTCTAGTTGGAACCAAATCATTATCTTCGTTTTTCACCACCGTGATTCCGGACTTATTTGGAACGACTTGAACTGGGCTCACCCATTTGCTATCGGATATGGGATAGATAACCCCGACATCCAACAACTTCATGATTTCTTTCTTCACTACTTCCATCATCGGAGGGTTCAAGCGACGTTGAGCTTCTCTCGTTGGTTTTGCCCCCTGCTCAAGAAGTTTTCGGTGCATACATGTGGAAGGGATGATTCTTTTGATATCGGCAATGGTCCACCCAATGGCAGACTTGTACTCTCTTCACACTCGAACAAGTTTCTCCTCTTGCACCTTGGTAAGGTCTTTGTCAATGATCACTGATAACTCTTTCTTATCACCCAAATATGTGTATTTGAGGTGATCCGGAAGAGGTTTCAACTCAAGAATAGGTGCCTGCATAATCGATAGTAAAATTTTCTCATTAGTAAGCGGCAAGGAAACATAAGACGCATTATACTTTTGTAGAACTTCTTGTAATGAGTTAAGAGCTAAAACAGCCTCTTTAAGTTCATCACACATAGACAATTCACTTTCAAGGTCTTTGTATTTTCCATAACCTAGACCTTCCACTATGGTGTTTTTTAAAGCATCATAACCATTCAATTCAAAAATCTGTTGAGCTAGAGAATCAATAATATCAATAGAAAACATTGAATGCACATCACTAGGATATTTCATAGCCTCAAAGATATTGAAACTTATGATCTTATCATCAAATTCCATAGTTAAGGCGCCTTTGAAAACATCTATCTTCGTTCTAGTGGTTCTCATGAATGATCTACCCAACAACAAGGGAGTAGACGATGGTGAATCTTCATCCATCATGTCAAGAACATAGAAATCCGCCGGAAATATGAGCTGATTAACTTGCACCAAAACATCTTCAATAAACCCTTTCGGGTAAGTATTAGACCTTTCAGCAAGTTGTATAACAATACCGGTATTTTTAAGAGGTCCAAGATTCAAGGTTTCATAAACGAAAGCGGGCATGACATTAGTGGATGCTCCTAAATCTAGCAAAGCACGTTCAAACTTGATTTTACCAATAGTACATGGTATGGTGAAACTACCGGGATCTTTCAACTTAGGTGGGAGTTTCTTTAGAATATATGCCGAAGCATTCTCCCCCATACTCATTACCTCATTACCGGTCAACTTGTGCTTGTTAGTGCATAATTCCTTCAAGAACTTTGCATAGCAAGGAACCTGCCTTATCGCCTCAATTAGTGGAATGTTAACTTCATTCTTCTTAAAGATCTCCCAAATCTCTTGGTACAATGACTACTTGTTCGACTTTGCAAACCTGCTAGGAAAGGCGGAGGAGTAGCATAAGTAGAAACACGAGTTTTATAGTTAGAATTTGTTACCGAGTCAGCCTTTTTAGGGGTTCTTTCA
The DNA here is from genome assembly GCA_023531295.1 of Papaver armeniacum. Classification (NCBI taxonomy): domain Eukaryota; kingdom Viridiplantae; phylum Streptophyta; class Magnoliopsida; order Ranunculales; family Papaveraceae; genus Papaver; species Papaver armeniacum. Next base: position 5,556 of record JAJJWW010002447.1, read on the forward strand.
CCCTCTTCTTTCTCCAAATCAGGTTCATGGGACACCGTGATGTTGCTGGTTTCTCTACTTGCTTCCCACTTCGCATCTCAATAGCATTGGCATTCTCTTTATGATTCAGTGGTTGCAAAGGAAGTTTTCTAGATCCTTGTGCCTTGAGTTGATTCATATCATTAGCCAATTGACTAACTTGGTTTTGCACATCTCTCATAGCCATCTTGGATTTCTACTGGAATTGATTGAACCCTTACATTGTCTTTGAAATCTCTTGCATACTTTGCATCATAAGAGTAAACTTGTCATCCACACTTGTACCTTGAGTTTCTTGTTGTGGTCTTTGTAGGATCAGAATATCGCAACAACAATACCTCGCGAGATTAGTAAACGACAGCATCGCGAAGGCGTCGCAGAAGCGTAATATAAATGACGCAATGAATGACGACAGCCAAAGCACGAGAAAGATGTGAAGATCTAGCGAAGTTTATGAGTGTCGCGAGATTGTATACTTGTACACTTGCGATATTTCGCAAGTCATTCCCGAAAATAAAGGACAGCTTAGCTGTCATCCATTTTGTACTATCCTATATAAAGAGTTGAATAAGCCTGTTGTGAGAGAGATCTATTTCGGAGTGTTAGACAAGTCATTAGGAGAGAGAAAGTGTGTGGTGATTGTAATTTCTTTAGCTATTTTCTATCTTATCTTGTAAACATTCAAGGAATTAATCAATAAAATCATTGTTATTCATCTTCAAATGTCTTAGTTGTGTGGAATATTATGAGGGGTGTAGTGTAGGATTTCATGCAACTATATATTGGCGCTAGAAAGGGCTGTTTGAGTAAGGATTGACATCGTGATTTGAAAGAAATTGGAGTGGTAAGGAAGGAATTTCTTGTAATTTTCAACAGTTTACCAAAATTAAGAAATGGCTAGAAGAAGAAATGCATCCGAGCAACCAACAACCGTTAGAAGGAGTAGGAGAATTGCTGGAGAAGGGAGAAATGAAATGGGAGAATCCTCCAGAATGAACATAAGAAATAATGAAGAAAATCAAATTCAATCACCAATTCAACCAGTAGCAAATAGAACTATGGATTATGATAGAGTAAGCGTGCATACTTGGAGATCAGACTCTGTGGAAGAAAGGGGAGAAGAACAACAATTGGAAAACAATGGACAAGAGGAGAGAAACCGAGAAGAGATTGGAGAAATAATTCATGGAAATGAAGAAATCGCAGCATTAGAGGCGTTGAGACAAACAATACATGAAGAAAGGCGATTAGAAGCTGAGGAACGTGCAAATTTAACAAGACAAAATCATGAATTGAGGATGGAAAACATGAGATTACAAAACAGAAGGTCGAGAAGCACTACAAGGTCAAGCTCAAGATCAGTTAGAGAGGAAAGAAGGAGAATTTTACCTACAGAAAATGTTGATGAAGAAAACCAAGAAGAAGCGCAAAATCGAGGCACAGAACATTGCGAGAGAAGAGAAATGATGGCAGATCGTTATATCCCACGTCCCGAGACTCTTCAAAATGAGCGAGAATGGTGGAAACCAAGGAAATAGGCGGCGTCAGGAGCGGAATAATCCAATTGATGAAGAAAATCAAGAAGAAGGAAGAAGAATATTGCATGGGAGAGAAGCACAGAGGAAGCAAAAAGAAATTGAGGATGAAATTGAAAGACATTATGCCGAACAAGCACGTCTAGCTCGCGAGAGAGAAAGATTGAGAGCAGAAATGGAAGAACAGGAGTTAGAAGAGGCAATTCGCCAGAATAATCATGATAATCGAGAAAGAAGGCGAGAACAAAATCGCAACAATGATAATATTAATGAAGAATATGAAAGAGCACAAAGGAGAGCTGATAGGCAACAAAGAAGAGAAATTGATAGATATAACGGTGTGCGAATTCGCGAAAGAAATGAAGGAGAAGATCGCAGAGAAATACGAGAAGAGAATAATGAACAAGAAAGTCAAAGTAGACATGAACGCAGGAGAAGAGAAGCGGAACTAAAAAGACCAATGGATTCAAATTCTGATGTAAATGAACAAATTTTGAGAGAATTGGCAGAAATGAGAGGAATGATGAACAGTAAAAGGGGAGGAGGAAAGAGACAGTTGGATGAAGCAATAGAAGAAGCTGCGAAAACTCCGTTCACACAAGAGATACAATTAAGAGGAATACCACCGAAGTGCAATTTGCCGACATTAACCAGCATTTTCGATGGAACAACTTGTGCGATACATCATATCAAAGCTTATATGAGATGTATGCTACAATGGGAGAATCATGATGCTATATTGTGCAAATATTTTGCATCAAGTCTGGGGAGAAGCTTTGAAATGGTTTGAAGGGCTCTAGAAGAATACAATAACATCTTTCAATCACTTGTAGGTTATATTTTTAGGGGCATATATAAGTAATAATTCCTCGCGACCAGGTATTGAAGATGTATTTGGGTTAAAACAAAGGGTTGGTGAAAGTTTGAAGCATCTAACTGTGAGATGGAAGACAATATGTAGCGAAATGGGGGGCCGAGTGGAGGAGGGATATCTCATCTTATCATTCATTAATGCTATGTTTGCGACAAATCTGTTATATATTCAAATTTTTAGAGTCAAAAATACAATCACAATGACTGAGTTGCGAGAGCTTCAGGAGGAGTATATTGCTCTAGAGGAAAAGCAAAATGAGATGGAATCGTACCCCGTCGCGAATACAAGTTCAGGAGCTGCGAATGCAAGTTTGTTACCCAAATTGATCAACACTGTGGCGAGTACCTCGCAAGGTCAACAAGGAATGAGGATACCGGATGATGGTCAGCAAAAGTTGGTAGCCATGGGAAGTCGCGATCAGGAAGAATTTGAAAGAGAAAGAAATTTCTACAACCGTGGCGGAAATAATAAAATTCAAAGGCTTGATCAACCGCAAGAAACCTATGTAGGTCAGAGGCATAATCCGCAAGAGACTTATGGAGGCCAGAGGCAGAATTATCATAGAGGACAGCGAGGTCATAGAGTCGTATGGGAAGAAATCAAGATGCCACCACTAAACGCTAGCGTGGAGAAGATATGGGAAGCTATAATCCTGATGGAAAACATACCTGCACCATGGAACATGGGGAATGAACCACCTCCAGGTGATAGAAGTCATGAATTCTGTTCCTACCACCATTTTCATGGACACCAAACGAATGATTGCAGGAATATAAAAAGAATCATCCTCGAATGATAGATCAAGGAAGCTAAACCAATTCTTAAAATGTGAAGAGAAGACTCAACCATTACCAACACCTCCAGAAAATCACAGAGTAAATACGACAAGAGGGAAAGAAACATTTGTAGTAGAAGTTGGAGCGAAGGCCAAAAACTTGTTCTGCAACTCTATCATACATTCGTAAAGTTTGGTTAAATAATTACAGCAAGATCACAGAAAATGAAGCAAGGCTATGCGATAATTTCGCAAAGATAATGAGAAGAAATAATCAAAAATCAATGAATGATCGGAAGAATTGATAGAAATAAAAGAATGAGTGAATGGGACAAACCTTTATGGCGTACACCCTAGTTCGCGAATGATATTTCTTAAGAGGCAAATGTAAGACCTAAAGTGCGTCATATAAGGGGGTATCTCTTGACATGGCTCAGGGAAAAGGTTACACCGCCCCTGGAACCTGAGTCATGAAAATTTGGGGTCAATAAAGCCTATCCGGGGGAGATACCTTGGATTTCCAACTATATATATAAGGTTATACCCTGGTTGGACGACCGAGGGTCTCTTCCAAGGAGTCAGTGTATGACCAAGGCGCCGAGGTACACGGTTGAGCCAAGAGTGCAGGGCATTTGAAGTGTCTCGGCCATTCTTGGCAAGTCTTGGCACATGCTGCACTCGGCCCGAAGAAAACTCCACTTAGGGTGCAGTCTCGTAACCATAAGCCTTATAGGTATAAGGGATAAGAGGCTGCGAAAACAACTGGTTGTTGTTAATACCGGATGGGAGGAGCTAGTCTTGTATGGCCGATGTACGCCTCCTTGAAGGGGCAACCAGGGAGATGATAAGGGCGGCACCCTCCATTAGGGAGCTGATAAGTGTCTTAAGACGCAAATGTCATGAGGCTCTATTTTCGCAAGAAAATTTAGACTTGTCATATTTGTGCGATGATCCTGAAGAGGCAATAATACTAACGCGAGGGTAAGACGAGATCAATGGGTCTTTACATGAAAGTGTAAAGACGTCCTGCGATTTCGTCGCAAGACGGCAATGTCATGGGGCTTTACGTTCGCAAGAACATTTAGGCCTGTCATATTGTCGCAAGAGAAATATCCTACAGAGGCAAAAATACTAAAGAAATGATAAGACAAGATCAATGGGTCATTACATGAAAGTGTAAGGACGTCCTGCGATTTTGTCGCAAGACGGCAATGTCATGGGGCTTTATGTTCGCAAGAATATTTAGGCCTGTCATATTGACGCAAAAATGAGGGGTGGCAAAATAAGACCTTTAACTAGGAAGGCAAAATAAGACCACACAAAAACAATGATAAGGCAAGATCAATGGGTCATTACATGAAAATTTAAAGACGTCCTGCGATCTTGTCGCAATAATGAATTTCAACATAAATGAAGATATGACAACACAAGAAAGTGAGTAAGCAAATAAGCTTGCGAAAACGGCTATATTTCTTCATTTATTTGTGAAGGGTTAGCAACAACAATTGTGAAAATAAGAAGTATTATTGCTTAAAGATTATCGATATAATCTCTCATATGAAAATAAATAACAGAGGCAAGTATGGGAATGATTAGAGTAAAAACTTGTTATTTATTTTCATATGAGAGATTTCTGAGAAGAGATTACAAAAATAGAAGGCTAGAAGGATAAATGTACAAGTATCACAAGAAGAGAAAAAGGAAAATGGAGCTATCTCTCAGTTCATTCTTCTTTTTCATCAGAATCTTTATCAGACTCCTCTTCTTCGCTAGCTTCACTATCAGAGACATCTGAGGAAGGCATATTTTCAGGAACTTCATCAAGAAGACAAGGATATAAAGAAAGAGGAATGCGATGGTCATCACAAACTGTCTCAATAGTTTGATTGCGAAAACGAACAACGTCGTTATTGAAATTTGCTACTGTAGTTTACAATTGCTTCTTCAACCTGGAATACTTGTTGTTGCGAAGAGAGAGGTCCTTTGCGAGTTGTTCTTTTTCAGATTCAAGTTCTTCAATCCTTGTTTAATATCTCTTCTCAGCCTCTGCGAACATATGATAATGAATCAGTAATTTAAAAGCAGTTTCACAAATAAGAAGTGGTAAAGTAAAGAAGAACAGTTAACAACCTTCTCTGTCAGAAATCATATCTTTAACCAAGGAAGTATGCTCAGCATGAAGACTGACGTTAACACCTAAATTATTTCTGGCATTATCTAGAACTTTCGCAGCCCAAGTGAATTCATCATCACTATTTATGACAAGAAGTGAAAGAATTTGATTTTCTCGTTCATTAAGTATGGCATTTTGGCGAAGGGATTCATCTCGTTCAATTTGGACTTCAAGAAGAGTTTTTTGGAATTTCGCTAATGCTTGTGCACCTTGATTAGCAATACGATCCTTATCATCTATAAGGCTATTAATTTTCTTCCTTAGAATATTATTATTCTCGTGAGAGCTAAGATATAAACGTTTAAATCGGTTGGCTAAACCTAAACTAGATCTATGCTCAATTTCTAAGAGATGAAATTTGGTTCGAAGTTCATTTATTGAAAGAGAGTTAATTTTGTTCGACGAACTACTTAAATATTCGTTGAGATGAGCAAGAAGAGCATCATTATCCATAGGCTCAGGAAATGAATGGAGAAGGATGGCTTCTTCAGAAAGATTATAAATTTCTGCGAAAATGATAAGTCAGGCAAAGAAAAATAAATGACAAAATAAAAACGAGGAAAAGAGAAGAGTTTTGTACCATAAAGTTGTTGATTAGCACTTTGAAGGGTAGAAATTTTATTCTTCTGAGTAGAAGATTCAGTTTCCAGTTGCTGAATTTTTTCGCGAAGAGAAGCAGTCTCATTTTCATTCTTCTTGCGAGATTCAGCTTCTAGTTCTTTATTCTTCTCCTTAAGCTGAAGGTTTTTCTTTTCAAGGTTGTTGCGCCTCTTCTCGAGATCTGAGGCAACAGCAAAGGAAGCTCTTTCAGACTATAAAGAAAGCTGAAGAAGCTATTAATATATGGTCTAAAATTAAAAATTATAAGGAATAGAGAAACATAGACATACCAAGGCACTGAGTGCATTCAAGAAATTGGGAGTCAATGATCTGGAGATCCCTTTAAGAGACTCATTACCCTCCAGTAAAGAAGCATCACATATACTTGCGAGAGCTTCGCATATACCAGAAAGGTGATCATCTTTAAGTCCTTGCATGGAGTCTGAAAAGATATTAGACAATAACGTCATAGGAGATTCAGTTGGGTGATCCTCCTTCGCGGTAGAAGTGTCTACATCATCGTCTTCTTCATCAGAACTTTCACTAGATTGAGGACTTGAGCGAGAAGAAGAATGGGTCTTTTGTTTTTTTAGAAGGCGGAGCAGCAGATTTTTTCTTGTAAAGAGGGCCTTTACCTTTTCTTTTGTTTCTCATGACTTTTGAAGTTTCATCCTCGCCAAGCAACTTCAACACCAACCTACATACACGAATGAAGATAAGAAACAGAGGCAACAATATTGTGAATAACAAGAGAAAATATTTCTTACTTCATCCGTGATTGAGCGAAGTATCGCCAAAGTACTTGGCTTTGGATTTCTTTCATAACTCTTTCTCAATTTAATGATCTTAAAATTTCGCAAACTTAGTAGATATAAAAAGAAGGAAACATTGCGAAGTGAACGGAAATTAGAAAATGTACCTCTTTTGCTTTCTCGGGCCAATTAAATACCCAAGGATAATAATTTGCAAGATTCGCAGGGAGTACATGGGAACCTGAGATGTAAGGTCCGTTCAAAAATAGCGGGAAGACACACCATTTCTCATCTTTAGAATAGAGAGGGACATTATTCTTGCCAGAGTGCCAATCAATATCCAACATGAGTATCTTATCGTCGGGAACGTTCTCTTTTCTTTTCAATCGAGCACCCCAGCGAGATTTATCATTCTTCATATTTATCACTTCATAATTTTCAAAAAAGTTTTCTACCGTGTACTTTTTAGCGACTATCTCTAAGTTTGCGAAATTAGGATCTTTGACGTTATCGGGATATAGAGACCCCTTACCAGCACCACGATTGGCGAATTCAAGCATTAGACGGGTGCAATCACCACTTAATTGATAAATAGCTCGCGATAATTTCTCATGAGCAAGAATTTCATAGAACAAGGGCAGTTCGGGATTGTAGAGAGGAATGGGAAGACCTGCGAGGATTTGACCTAGCGAGATTATGATTTTATGATCATCACACTGATGATCAGTAAACAACTTTGCAGAAAGAATAGATGAAGATTCTTGATTAGGAATAGTAGACAAGGTGAAACCTTTCTCTTGTAAATTCTTTTGTGTTTCACCCAAAAGAGTTTCGTATCTACGACCAGGTGGAGCCATTCTCAGAATATGGGAATGATTAGAGAATTGAAGATCAAGAGAAAGAAGAAAAGGAAGATTTACTGATAGCGGAAACGTGAATTGCGGAGGAGGAGGCGAAGAAAAATTGCAGAGAGAAAGTAAAATGAAGAAGAGGAGGGTGAGAAAACTATATATAGAGAAGAATTCTCGAGAAGATAAATGCATTTAATGCGAGAGGGGACGTGAATGGTCAAGAAAAAACGGTTGAAAGAGACGTGTCAAGAAAAGAGTGGAAGAAGAAACATGAGTAATAAATTCTGTGTAGAAGTACGGGATCGAAATAGATAAATATGAACAGTTGCGGCAATTTAAAATACTAATTCTCATGACATTCTCTTCTTCGCAGAGAAGACATGAGAAGAGGCAAGATGTAGGATCAGAATATCGCAACAACAATACCTCGTGAGATTAGTAAACGACAGCATCGCGAAGGCGTCGCAGAAGCGTAATATAAATGACGCAATGAATGACGACAACCAAAGCACGAGAAAGATGTGAAGATCTAGCGAAGTTTATGAGTGTCGCGAGATTGTATACTTGTACACTTGCGATATTTCGCAAGTCATTCCCGAAAATAAAGGACAGCTTATTTGTCATCCATTGTGTACTACCCTATATAAAGAGTTGAATAAGCGTGTGGTGGGAGAGATCTTTTTCAGAGTGTTAGACAAGTCATTAGGAGAGAGAAAGTGTGTGGTGATTGTAATTTCTTTAGCTCTTTTCTATCTTATCTTGTAAACATTCAAGGAATTAATCAATAAAATCATTGTTATTCATCTTCAAATGTCTTAGTTGTGTGGATTATTATGAGGGGTGTAGTGTAGGATTTCCTGCAACTACAGTCTTTGCATGAATTGGTACCCACTTTGTTGATTGAAAGTAGGATTTGCTGCAGCTTGCTTATTGGCATAACTGAAATTCGGATGATCTCGCCAACCTGGATTGTATGTGTCGGAGTACGGATCATACCTCGGCCTTTGCTGATTTTGGTACATAACACTTGCTTGCTCAACATCTTCGGTGTGTGATGATAGTATGACGGCAGCTGCTATTTGTTGCATCATCCTCTCCATGTTACCCATCCTCTGTTCCATGTGTGAAGAATCACCAACTTCATTCACTTTCCTTACCATTTGTTCACCCCTAGTGTAGAATTGTTAAGTGTTTGCAGCCATGTTCTCTAACAAGCTTGTAGCTTCAGCAATGGTCTTGTTGGTGAGTGCACCACCACTTGCGGCATCAATCAAATTTCTCTCATTAAAAATCAACCCCTCGTAGAAGTATTGAATAATGAGTTGATCGCTGATTTGGTGGTGTGGACAGCTAGCTAGAAGTTTCTTGTACCGCTCCCAATACTCATAAAGAATCTCTCCGGATACTTGCCTAATACCACAAATCTCCTTGCGAATCACTGTTGCTTTTGATGCCGGAAAATACTTCTCAAGGAATAACTTCCATGTGGTTATACTCCCAGGAGGTAAGCAAAAGAACCATTCTCCTGGAGCATCTATAAGGGAGAAAGGAAACATTGGCATCATAGCCATATCAGCATCTGCGGTTGCTTGCTTCAAACTAGTCACAACATGATGAAATTGTTGCAAGTGACGATTAGGATCTTCTCCCGCTAAACCTTTGAATTTGGGAAGCAAGTGAATCAATTGTGGCTTCAAATCAATGGTTCCATTCAAGTGAATACATAAAGGCTGATGGTCAAGGTTTGGAGAAGTGAGCTCCTTGAGTGTTCTTGGAGCAGGTGGTCGACCTCCCATTGTGTTGTCTTCCTCTTTGTCCGAGTCCGAGAATTCACTTGGTGAAGAACTAGGAGGAAGTGGAGTATTCACTGCTCGAATCAAGTCTTTTAGTAAAGTCCCCGAACGAAGACATATACCAATTGGACTTGGTCTGCCCTCTCCACGCATTCACCAAAGAAATGGGACCTGAAAATCAGATTCTAAGAGATTGAATAAGTAAAATGAAATTGAATCTAAAAGTAAAAATATAAACTAAGAATAAAAATAACAACTAAACTTGCCACTGCCTCCCCAGCAGCGACGCTAATTTTGACGAGGTGTCAGACTCGCAAATAATATTTTCTACTTGTCTTTACAACTAGCAAGTAATATAATGAAAACAGATTCGTCCCAAGGGAGGTATGAAGCAAAAGTTGTTGCAAAAGTATTCTTAGCAAAGAAGATTTTTGTTGTAGAAATTTTGAAAATCACAAAGTTGTATTCAAATATGAGATGAGATTGATTAAAGGTTCATTCTCGGCCACGGAACACAAACCAAATTGATAGATAGCTACGTTCTTCGCATTATCACTTTACTAACAACCCTAAGATAATTAGTACGCTCAATTATCCTGTTATTATCTCCTAAGCTCACCGGATACGGAAGCGCTCGACTACCAGATTCTACTTTCCAAGTTTCCTAGAAGTACGCTCTCTATGTGTGACTTAAACAAATGCTCTAAGTTTTGTGAGATAAGGTTGCTCCTAGTGATGAACTCAAAAGCATGAATCACCTACTAGTGTCAATTTCTACATATGGATACTTAAAAAAGTCCCATTATCAATACCCATATATTGTTACTTGTGTTTATATTTCTAGACAATTACGGGTCGAAGAATAACTAAACTAGCAATAGGATTATGAATCAACTATTTAATTTCGAACTTAAACAATCAACAAATAATCCATAAACATTATTAGCATGGTAGAAATCAAACAATAATGAGAATAAGTGCAAGAAAACTAGTTATTTCATATCAATTGTAGGTTCATATTCCGGGCTTTGAAATCGCCCCTAATCAAAGATTGTTTTAGCTACTCATAATAATGGAGTTCATCATAATAATATAGAAATAAAATAAAGAAGGTGAAACAAAACCAAAGCAAACCCTAAGATATCCGGCTCTCTCCAAGTAGAATACGTGATATCCAAAGTTGTAGAAGTCTCTTTCTTTTGTAGCTTTTCCTCCTTCCAAAACTAGGTCAAGTCTCCCCAAAGTCCAATAGATAGATGTCCACCAAGCTCATATGTAGAAAGACCCATGTGAAAATCTCTGTCCAAAGTTGGAAACTGGGGTCACCGGCCGGAATTCGTTTGATGTTGCCGGAATTGTCACCGGAAAATTATCTCTGGCCACCTGAATAATCATAAACTGTCACTAGGCAATTGTATACTTTCAGCACCTCAACTCAATCCATACATTCACAAAAGAACCATTTAAGCCAATCCCTTGTTCTTGTGAAAACATACCCAAAAGCGCGACTCCGAACTCATATATCCCGCAGCTAACTCTTGCATCTAACACATTCAACCTTTATGATTCACTGAAATATTATGATTCATGCTTCAAGTTCCGAAATCTGACAACTAGAACTAGTACCACCGGCTCACCATTCTCACTGCGTTTTTGCGCTGTTTCCTGCGGAACTGGTTCATTGATTACTAGAAAGTCCCTTGCTGTAGCTGCTTTCATATCTTTTATAGCTCCAATTCCTGCCATTACGAGTCAGATAACCACACTTTCATCATAAACACAAAGCATTCTCAATCACAACCATTCATTCATTGCCACAGATCCATTACTTCTCTCTTCTACCAGTCACAAGACTCCAATATCCCAGCTTTGTTGTGTCCTTGTACATCACTTCCTGCAGTAACATCCAACACCTACATGGAACTTTAATCACCACTATCCATTTCCTTATCAGGCAGTAGGCTCAGTTCATACCGACCAACAAACTCCTCTACCTGAACTCCTGGCCTCCATTATCAGCACCACAAACCCTTCTTGTAAGAAACCTTCGCTGCACCTGTAGATTCAGCAACTCTTCGGCATTAGAAGCAACAATATCATCTCAAACAATTCCCTGTACCACAATCTGCAGCTTTCACTCCAGCTTCAGTCTGGGACACCAACAATCTTCTCAAAATTCCACCAATTCAACTCATTCACTGTCACAACCATGTCATTACTTGCATCTCAACAGCTGCAACATTTGCATCACTGACCCAAACTCTTCTCCGCCAAGATCACTGCACCCATACTCTACAGCTACTGAACAACATCATAATCTCAAAGCAACAACACCAGCCATGGCTAACTAACTATCAGCAATACCTGCTGCTTAGTTCCTCAAGCTAACACAGTATCAGCTCATCGTCTTCATAACCAATCTTCACTGAATCTGAACCAAACCCATTCTTAATTCATCATCATAATCTCCTTTCACTGACTTTTAGTGCCGCCATGCCCTCTCAGTTTCAGGTGGAGTTAGTGAAGAAAAAACAATGATAAGAGAATTGATTTTTCTCTGAATTTTAGGGTGGGTGTAGGTGTAGGACCAGAATCTCGCAACAACATAACCATTTACAACACATTGCGAAGGCGTCGCAGGTTGATTACAGAAAAGACGTGAATGATGGCGTCGGTAGAAAAAACAAGAAAGATGTGAAGATCTTGCGAGATTTAAGAATGTTGCGAAATAAACACTTGTATGCTTGCGATAGTCTCGCAAACCAGATCCGAAAATAAAGATTAGATTAGCTGTCACCCACTATGTAAATACCTATATAAAGAGGAGAGCAGGAGAGAGAAAGGGGGGGATAATTTTGGGAAGAGAGAGGGAGAGATATTTTTAGAGAGAGATTATTATTTTTCTTTATCATCTTCTTCCCCCAAAACTAGACTGAGAGCTCCAAATACTCATTAATGGAGTCACAATGTAATACTTATGTAATTTCAATAATCATAGTGAAGAATCCTAACCCCGTGGATGTAGATCACATTGATCGAACCACGTAAATTCTTGTGTCTCCATTTATAATTTTAGCACTTTAATCTTTATTTTCATATCAAATAAGTTTAGATCTAGAAATTATTATAAGGGGTGTAGTGTGGGATTTCCTGCTACTACATTTGGTGCTAGAAACAGGGACCTGCTACTTGTTAGATTGAAGGAGATTCAAACAAATTAGTTATTGGGAGAGTTAGACCTCGCTGGATATAAAAATTTTAAGAGGAAAAGTGGAAATTTCAGTGGAGAAATTGTGCTTTTAAGCAAACATCGACAACACAGTTAAAGAAAATAAAAGAAAAAGATGAAGATGCAAAGTTACGTCAAAAGGGCGCATTTCTACATCAGTAGAATCTGCATCAGCTATGAATCTAAAAAGGACAAATGTCTTATCACTCTATCTTATTTTATGCTTCAGATCTAGAATTTTGAGGAAAATTAATTTGATTATTAAGTTTCGTCCTTAACAAAATTCACTTTGATTTTAAAATCTAAAATCAAAACTGGATTTCCTTTAGATTTACATTAACCGATATAGTTTTACAAAACTCAGTGAATTTAAAGTTCTCTCCCTTGTAAATAAAATAGAACAAACAGAGTTAATCATTAACTTCGGGTTTGGTAAAATAGATTGAGAGCTTATATATGTCTCATCTTGATTAGTTTGTTGTTCGCAGTTATGAAACTTATCCAAGTTAAAGAAGCAAAATAAGCAATGCGAAAAGATCATGCTTCAAAACAACATCGAAGATGAATATGAAGAAGCAAGACGGAATGAAGAAAGAAGATGTGGATTGTCTCTTCCTTGGAGCGAAGTTTACGCAGCAATCAACTAGCAAACAAAGAAAGGAAGAACGAAGTAATCATTGTCAGGATACGCGAAAAGATCACGAAGAAAAGCTCATGAAACCTATGTACCAGTATTATGCGAAAGAATCGCCAACAACAAAATAAGCGGGATGGTTTGTTCTAACTGGTGTGAACCGCAAAAGTGAATAGATTTCTCTTTGTTCTCATGCGAAGGAAATACCATTACAGCGAAGAAGGAAGACAACAACTGATGAAGACATAGAAGGATGCATCTTGTGAAAAGAATTTGGAAGCTCTTCATTTGAAAGTAGAAGTAGAAGGAAATGTGATGCTACACGAATGAGAAGAACATCACCCCTGCGAATGCTGTTGAGGACGGACATTAACATCAGCTAAGCTTTTAGTGCTTCAAACTCCGAAGGTGAACAGATTGAGAAGAAAACTTCTGCGAAGAAATAAAGTGGAAAAACAAACTTCAAAGGCGACAAAAACAAATAACTAAAACCAAGAAGAATATAGTGTGCAAAAACAACTTTGACAAATTCTTTTACTTCGTGCAAATTCACGGAAATTTCAGCAACAACCATACTAAGTAGGATTGAGAGTAAACTAAAACTGTCATAGTGGATTGACGAAGCATCAACTGGTTGCGAAGAAAGAGCACACAGTTGCGAATAAACCAACATATTTAAGGCCATACCTACACGGAATAGCTCGCAAATCAACAATTCATTTACGAGACTAGCTAAAGATGACAAAGATGGAATCTACAGCAGATTACGAGTTCTCATCAAATCCAGGGAAGATTCTAAATAAACAGAATCAGTTAGTTGTATAAGCAGCCAATGAAGTAAACCAACTCATATCTAAGGCCCAACAAGTTAGTTCGCAGGAGCCTTAGGGGAGAAATATTAGCAAGGAAAAGGAGGAAAACGTTCAACTAAAGAACCATATGAAAACAAAAAGCTAAAATCTAGTGGATCTAGTGATGCTCAATAAATTCGTCGCAGCTAAAAGGGAAATCTTCTTATCTTCATATTTCTTGGTTTAATAAGTCCTGAAGAATGAAAGTAGCATTGATAGAAGTTATTATTATGTGCTCTATAATTTCGTTAAGAAACTATTAATCAATAATTGAAACTCACAGGAGCACATACAATTATAATAGCAAGCAAAACCACCATAAAAGTTCGACGAAACACTACCGGGGAATATTATCGAATCTGCATTTGTCAAAGAGCAAAGGTCAGTAGGATAAGAAGACATATAGAAGAAGAATATTTCGAAAGAGGTTCTAGCAAAGATCAACTTTGTAATCACCAGCGAAGTAAGGCAACTAAGAGCTCACTTTGTCAACAACCTATACAAAGGGATCACCATCAATTTACAATACAAAGGGATCACCATCAATCACTAGTGCGAAAATCAGAGACAAAACATCAAGCGAAGTGCGGAGATATAGAGCAATATCAACAGCCAGTTTCAAAGAAAAGGACAAACGAATATTGAGTAAGGTGCATTATTTAGCAAAGCTGAAAAGATTTTACACGAAGGAACGAATATCTCAGCCAATACTCAACTCAAAAAAACGGGAAGAACTACTATCGGCGAATAAAAAAAAATGTTCATGTCTACAGCACTATCATGAATTGTTACGTGGAAGATGCTTTTTAAACGAACTGCTAAGAGCAAAATTAATAACAATCATCACCAGCGAAGAAATGTCATTCCAGCGAATAAAAGTAGCAGCATTAATCCAACCACGTGAAGGTGACGCATCAAAGAATATAAAATATTTTTACAATGTACAGATTGTCAACGGGGAACTTCGGAAGAAAATTCGCAGCTGAGAAATGTGATAAATCAACCAAAGCAGAAGAAGAAGTTCAGCGAAGTTTACTTCGTGATATCTTCAAAGGAAGGTTTGGAGACTCAAAGCAAAAAGATGCGGAGATCTGCGAAGCACGTCAAAATTTATCAAGCAGCGAAGCTCAGTTAAGGAATGAAAAGAAATATAACAAAGCGAAGAAGAGTACAGCTCGAAAGAAGAACATACTGAAAATAGTCTTGCGAAGTTAAATATAACAAAGCGAAATAGTCAGCTTGAATACTATATCAAGGACGTCACCAACGGCTACGAAGGAAAAGAAAAATGAAGTTGCGATCAAATCTATAGAAATCACAGTTGCGAATTTCTAATACAATTAGTTGGACAGGGTGATTGAAGTTCGCAGAGCAGCCCAAGCACAGATGGTTTGAGTTGGAGAAAGGAAGCAACAAATAAAGGTGAATATAACGCATGGAGTTTAACCAGCCTTAGATATCGACAACCAACAGCACGAAGACAAACTTTATGACGATGAAATAGAACAGAAGCAATAAGGAAGCTTACACTAGCAGGACGAAAACTAGGTCATTGTTAAAGCCAGGAAAAGCTCAAAGACGAGAAATAGAAATGTGAAAGAAGGAAAGAAGAAAACAAGGAGTTGTATGTGATGGAATAAAAATAGGGATCAACACCAAGAGAAAATATATTATACAGGCAAAGGAAATAAGTTGAAACAGGCGAAGATTCAATGCAAATGTATTATATAGGCGAAGTTAAAACAACATCTCAGAATCCCGTATATTTTCAAATTGGAAATTTCAAGAGTGGCGACAAGTAAATAAGTTGTGCGAATTACACCTCTCAGTCACAAAACAAAGCCAGCACAATTGGTCACTGGCGAAGAATACAAGTATAAGGTCTCGGGTTCAAGTCTTGCCACTTTCCCATTTATTTTTGCTGCGGCATTTATACATTCAAGAGAGATGTGTTGTGCGGCATTATACACTTCAAGAGGAATTTCGCAGACAAGAGAATTATTTCGCATACAAGAGAACTAGCACAGTTGGTCAGAGGCATGAATTTGGTATTTCATTATTTCGCAAGATCTTTGATTATTTCGCAAAGAAGAGAATTGATGGTTATTTAGCACATATATCTCGCAAAGAAATAAAAGAATGAATGAAAAAACGCGAAAATTTCGCAGAAACGCGAATAAAATTTCGCAGAGATTAATGACATATCAGAAAGGGGCGAACCTGCTATGGCGTACACCCTAGTTCGCGAAATCAAAATTTCGCAAGAGGCAAATGTAATACCTAAAGTACGTCATAAAAGGGGGTACCTGTTAACATGGCTCAGGGAAAAGGTTACACCGTCCCCGGAACTCGAGTCATGGAGAATTGGGGTCAATAAAGCCCATCCGGAGAGGTACCTTGGATTTTCAATCTAAGCTTATGACTTAGGTTGGACGACCGAGGGTCTCTTCTAAGGAGTCGATATTTGACCAAGGCGCCGAGGTACACGGTTGAGCCAAGAGTGCACAGGGCATTTGAAGTGTCTCGGCCATTCTTGGCAAGTCTCGGCATATCCGCACTCGGCCGAAGAAAACTCCACTTAGGGTGCGGTCTCGTAACCATAAGCCCTATAGGCAAAAGGGATAAGAGGTGAAAACAACCTGGTTGTTGTTAAGACCGGATGGGGGGAGCTAGCCTTGTATGGCAGAAGTACGCCTCCTTGAAGGGGCAACCAGGGGGATGATAAGGGCGGCACCCTCCATTAGGGAGCTGATAAGTGTCTTAAGACGCAAATGTCATGAGGCTTTTCGCAAGAAAATTTAGGCTTGTCATATTTGTGCGACAATCCTGAAGAGGCAATAATACAAAAGATAAAGATAAGATGAGATCAATGGGTCAATACATGAAAATGTAAGGACGTCCTGCGATTTCATCGCAAGACGGCAATGTCATGGGGCTTTATGTTCGTAAGAATTTTTAGGCCTGTCATATTGTCGCAACAAAAATATCTTGCAGAGGCAACAATACTAGAGAAATGATAATACAAGATCAATGGGTCGTTACATGAAAGTGTAACGACGTCCTGCGATTTTGTCGCAATGACAAGAGGTGGCACAGTAAGACCTTTAACTAGGAAGGCAAAATAAGACCACATAAGAAAATGAGTAAGCAAATAAGCTTGCGAAAATGATTATATGTAAACAAATAAGTTTACGAATATATACATGGAAATGAGTCTGAGACAGCGAAAATAACAAAGAAGTATTATTCAGAATCTCTCAGAAGTATTATTCAGAATCTCTTAGAAGTGTTATTCAGAATCTCTCAGAAGTATTATTCAGAATCTCTCAACAGTACGATTTAGAATCTCTCAGGAGTGTTATTCAGAATATCTCAGCAGTACTATTTAGAATCTCTCAGCAGTATTATTTAGAATCTCTCAGGAGTATTATTCAGAAATTCGCAGAGGTATTCATAATTTCGCAGCAGTATTCATAATTTCGCAGAATGAGTCAGAATTCCTCAGAATGTGATTATTTTGCAAAATGTGGTTATTTCGCACAATTATTTCGCAAAATTAAAAGCAACTCGAAGAGATTATACTATCGCATGAGCACAAAACAACAGACAAATGCAAGATAAGAATGAAGAAATAACTCGCTCATTCAGCATTTTCTCAACGATTCTACCCTCGTAGATAAAGAACAGAGGCAACTATGGATTACCAAGAAAAAACATTTTATATTCTTTATCTTCTCGGCAAGAATCATTTCCAAAGTGGACAAGAATCCTCACCAAAAATAGAGTAACAATTTCGCATGAATAGAGGCAATACTTATTACTATCATTCAAAGACAGATACTTCTTATATTTCGAGGATTGAGTACTTCTAATTACTTCTCAAAGCTTCGGAACTTCGCAAAAGAATAGAGGCAAGTACGTGCTTTTCAAGTCCAGTATTCTTTCGCTCGTTCCTTCATCAACAAAGATCAAAGATTACTATAACAACGGATTTTTTCTTAAAGATCGCTCTTCAAGCAATATTCAAGAAAAAAGAGGCAAGATGTAGGACCAGAATCTCGCAACAACAGAACCATTTACAACACATCGCGAAGGCGTCGTAGGTTGATTACAGAAAAGACGTGAATGATGGCGTCGGTAGAAAAACAAGAAAGATGTGAAGATCTTGCGAGATTTAAGAATGTTGCGAAATAAACACTTGTATGCTTGCGATAGTCTCACAAACCAGATCCGAAAATAAATATTAGATTAGCTGTCACCCACTATGTAAATACCTATATAAAGAGGAGAGCAGGAGAGAGAAAGGGGGGATAATTTTGGGAAGAGAGAGGGAGAGATTTTTTTGAGAGAGAGATTATTATTTTTCTTTATCATCTTCTTCCCCCAAAACTAGACTGAGAGCTCCAAATACTCATTAATGGAGTCCCAATGTAATACTTATGTAATTTCAATAATCATAGTGAAGAATCCTAACCCCGTGGATGTAGATCACATTGATCGAACCACGTAAATTCTTGTGTCTCCATTTATAATTTTAGCACTTTAATCTTTATTTTCATATCAAATAAGTTTAGATCTAGAAATTATTATAAGGGGTGTAGTGTGGGATTTCCTGCTACTACAGTAGGAATGAGGCTAGTCGAAATAGCCACCCTAATGAGGCAGATAAGTGGTACCCATATGACTCTAGGCACCCTAAGCGTTGATACGAGACACACCAGAGAATGACAGCTCCTTTTCCTCCATTGTGCTTCCAATAATACCTGCAACGTGAGAAAAATGATGTTTTTGCTCTTCTTCGAATTCTTCCACCAACACTGGTCGTCTCTTATTTCTTAGACCCACTTCTTCTCTTCAATGTCTCTTCATCACTAAAGCTTCCATGCTTTTCAGACAGAAATTGCATCACTAAAGCCGACATGCTTTTCAAACAGAGATGAAGAAATAAAAGAAAATAATGAGAAATAATTTCGCCTCCAACACCATTTGCACATTTTTGCCTTTTAAGCGACGTTTCTTCTTCTTTTGTTCCAAATGACTCCAAAGCACCTAAATACTCAAAAACAAACATAAGATACATAATTTACAAGAAAACTTAGCAAAGAAAGCATAAACAATAGATAAATATTAAGGTATTTTATACACCTATCAGTTGCCTTAAGGACCAAATATCCTTCATGAAATTTGTTAGGCTTGATTGTTTTGGCCTTGCAAATCTTCTACTGGTTCGGCACCCCTTTCATTGTGGTAGCGGGATTCTTGTGCAGACATTAAAGCTTTCTGATTTTGTGGCACATGTGGACACTCGTGCAAAAGTTACAAGGAATACCCTAGATATTCTTAGTCGTGCTTGAACATCATCTAAGTAATGAATGTCTCAGTGAGATGCTCGATTCGGAGAGGTGTCATATTCAACCACTTGGTAAAATATTAATGTGGTAAACCTACCCATTCATAACGTCTTGCAATAGCACAGTTGCTAGCAGAATTGAGTCCCCATGCTAGGATAGCATGTGAGGAAATAGATGACATAGACATGGAAGGAATGAGACTTGCCTGAGTGCGGAACCTCTTGATGAATGTCTATGCATATTTTGCAGGTTCTTGCTTTAACCTCGCCAAATTTCGAAGTTCCTCCAAGTGCCCTGATGATGGAATATCAGCCAAATCTTTTGGAAGATTAATTAGGTCAAAATCATAAAAGGATGTGGGACCGGCTTCTGCAAGCCAAAACGCATGCCCGTATCACCATATTATCCATGATTCAATCCTGAGAATTTTGATATTTTCTGGTGCACTGTTTTGGATTTTCAGAAGAGTTTGATCTTGACTGAAACTCTCGATTTTGCTTGAATGAGCAGAATTGAGTCCCCATGCTAGGATAGCATGTGAGGAAATAGATGACATAGACATGGAAGGAATGAGACTTGCCTGAGTGCGGAACCTCTTGATGAATGTCTATGCATATTTTGCAGGTTCTTGCTTTAACCTCGCCAAATTTCGAAGTTCCTCCAAGTGCCCTGATGATGGAATATCAGCCAAATCTTCTGGAAGATTAATTAGGTAAAAATCATAAAAGGATGTGGGACCGGCTTCTGCAAGCCAAAACGCATGCCCGTATCACCATATTATCCATGATTCAATCCTGAGAATTTTGATATTTTCTGGTGCACTGTTTTGGATTTTCAGAAGAGTTTGATCTTGACTGAAACTCTCGATTTTGCTTGAATGAGCAAGTAAAACTTTGCTCGTGCGACCAATATTTTTAGAATATTAAAATAATAATATTTTAATATTTTCCGTGAGAAGTCCGGATGGTCGTGTGACCATTTGACTTTTTGGATTTTTGGTAGTTTGAGCAATATTTGAGAAATATGGAAAAACCAGGTTTTTTGCTCAAACGAGGGAGTTTTCATGAGATGACAGAAAAGGTAATAATAATAAAATAAGGAATTAGGGAGGTGTGGGACCGGCCACGACCAAGGCATGGCCGGCCGGCCCATGTGCTCGGTCCCGTGCTCTTCCCTATTTTATATTATTATTTTCATCATGTGAGGAAATATGGAGAAACTAAGAGTTTTGCTAAAACGAGGAAGTTTGCTCAAACACGGATTTTTCATGAGACAAGGAAAATAATAAAATTGGTAAAAATAAATAAAAGGAGAGGCGGGACCAGCCACGGCGACATGACCGGCCGACCGGTGGGCCCGATCTCGTGCGCCTCTTGTTTATTTTATTTTATATTATTTTCCTTCCCTATTTTGCATAGGTTTCCTCGTTCGTCCATATTTTTGAATGCTCGTTTATGCATTTGGGTGCTCACTTATGCATATTTGGTGCTCGTTCGTGCATTATTGTTAAGTACACTCGCACCATTTACTCGGGGCTTACTCGGTGCAGGCTCAAATGCCCGAAAAGTGATTATGTATTACTAATCCATGGAATTCAGCTGAGAATAAGCTATGAAACGAAGTAATGAGATATAATAGATTATTTTCTAGGAATTCAATTGATGAATGTTGTGCTATAGTTAATCTATGAATTGCTCTATACTAGCATGCAATATGTCTAGGAGCATTTACTCGATAATCGAGGTATGAGATGGTAGAGACATCATACTCATTCTGAATATGAATTCTATATAGTCAGGGAACATTGAGACATCCTGAAAACGTTAACGCTCTATACTAGCATGCAATGTGTCTATGAGCCGTCCAATCATTGAGATTCTATACATGTGCATTCTATATAGTCAGGGA
This sequence comes from Papaver armeniacum, assembly GCA_023531295.1. NCBI lineage: Eukaryota > Viridiplantae > Streptophyta > Magnoliopsida > Ranunculales > Papaveraceae > Papaver > Papaver armeniacum. The sequence continues at coordinate 26,900 of JAJJWW010002447.1, forward strand.
ACATTACGACGTCCTGATGACGTTAACGCTCTATACTAGCATGCAATATGTCTAGGAGCCGTCCAATCATTTTCGATTCTATACAGAAGTGTTGATGAAATATGTGAAGTGTCGAAAGCTCAGTTGAGAGGCTTTACGAATCACATATTCATGCCTGCTCTGAGAGGATGTACGCTCAGTCAGAGATTATGACATGAGCTTTCAATAATTGAACTTAGTGGGGGATAGTCATGTTCCTCAATAAGCACTGGATGGTGATTTTCTTAATTAAAAACGAAATAACTAATTGAACTTAGTCGTAAAAGATGTTACCAGAATTCTCGCTCCAATGATGTCACGCACGAGCGATAGCTTGAATGAGGATCCTGGCAGTATGATAGAGCGTCGTCCAACGAGCGTGAAATAATGAGACACTGCTGATTTGGGTGATGAAATGACCAACTTGGTGGGTTTAGCACTTGTGAGTCTCTGCTTGAAATAGGAAATCATCGTTCCACCGAGTTGTTAGTCTTCGAAGCACCAATATGTATCACCGACTTCGATGGACTTGTTTTCGTTGTTATTTTAAATCCCCAAATGACTTGTGGAGGATCCAAATAAGTCTTCATATTTCTTCATCTTGATAGTTACATGAAATCTTCACTTGATGGTTGAATGGATGAAGATCCATGTAGATGAATGAAGAATTTCGTCGTAATTCGTCATCACAAAATTCAGAAGTTAGGTTTTCGTTGAAAAAGCTGTAGAGTCTTCATACGATGTCCATTTTTGATGATCTACCCCATATTTTTGATGCCAAGGAAATTTCCTTGCTTTAGCAAAGTAGTCTTTTGAGTTTTGAGCCCGTTTAGTTGTCGAAATTGATGAAACAATAAACTTCCAGGAAGTTTTTATAAATTTTACAGCTGTCATGTAGTTCAATGTTTCGGCCACATCATTTTTCTCGTTTATCTAATTGTCGTAAATTTTGGATATGTTGTAGAGGATATCCATGCGAATGGAATGACATATTACTCAACCTTACATTTCTTACCGATTACTCCCATCTTGTTTCTTTGTATAGGGCAGTGTAAAATCATCTCAGACGAGCTTGCCATAAAATGTATTTTTTGAGCCGCTACATTATTTGCTTGTGTCTTGAATGTTTAATGAAGGACTTTAATGATGTTGGTTCACTTATATTCTGAATTTTATGATTGCCATTTGAATTCCACGCTTGAAGAACTCTAACTCATGTAATTATCGTAGGCGCAAAACGACGAAGTTGAGGATAACGGAGCTAATATTGATGACACGAGCAACATTGTGAACCAAAGTGGTGATCCAACCGTATCTGCATCTCAGGTTAGTGAAGATGTTGCTTTTGAATATATTGAAGTGACTGAAGCCCGAGTTGACGTTGTTCCAGTATTTCTGCTTCATGAACATTAGAAACCTTGCTTGTCTCTTATTGAATGAAGTGCACGAACGTCCATATGCCTGAACGAGTGCTATTCTTCTTCAGAAATTTTTTAGCTTGTTTATCCGATTACTGTGAATCTTGAGTATGTTTAAGCGAACATCCAAAGAGAACGGTATATGACCCGTCCTTAGATTCTTCACCGATTGCTATCTATTTGCTTGCGTCTGGAATGTTTCATGACAGATGTTGTTAGTCTATCCATGCTTTGACAATTATGATAGATGCTCGCTTCTCATGTTCATGAATTGACCATTTATGGAGATGTCATCTTTGAAACTTTTGGAGTCGTCATGGAGAGACGTTCAGTATTATGGTCGTCGGTCCCTATCATTGGTGGGCTCTTCTCTTCGTTCATTCTCTTTGTTCTTTCTTATTTATAGAAAGGTGGAAATATCGAGGTTTAAGGACTTTGTGAAAATACCTAGGTGGACGTCGATCGACTGTGAGTGTCATGAATCCTGTTTAGAAATTTACGTTTGCATGTCGTCCATTTTGGAACTGTTAAAACTTCATACGATGTCAGAATGGTTACTCGGTCCGCCCATCGGGGCTCTAGATCATGAAAAGAAACAGTATCAAAAATGGTATATTTATATTATCCAAATACATTGCGTGTTTTTAATCTACAATACCCATTTTCTATTGATCGAAATACACTAAAAATATACAATATAAAAAATGTATAACAATTACAGACGTACAACATAATTGCACAACTGCCAACAACAGACAATTGTACCCTTCGTTTTCAATTTCTTTTAGTTTCACCACCTCTACCGGCAAAGGACAAAGGTGGGGGTAGTTTTTGGATAGTTTGTATCACTTAAGTAGAGGTTTCTCAATATACGACTAAAGTTAAAAGCTTCTTACCCATTAAAGATCGTGTGAACAGTGTAGCCGGCATACAAATCTCAATGTGGCTGCCTATGTCTCTGGAATAGGTGTTTAATGTAGCGTTAGAAAGGAATTAGTACATGTATGTACTAACATCGTGCATCCTTTAGTGTAAAGTTACATGAAGTAATGGTTGTAATGATGGTGATATAAGTGGGGTGGAAATCCACTACAGTATAACTTCTATAAAATAATACACTTGGGACCATGGAAAATTATTATTTAAAAGAGATATTATATTATCGATAATATAATAAATTATTACTTTATAATTAAATAATAAATTATTATTTTAAAAAATAACTTTTAATTATATATAATGCATTCACAAACCTTAAACTTAAAGGTATTTAACATATAGATAGGTCATTTTACAACATTCTAAATCACCAAGATGTATTGTCATCTCAAAGGTGTATCTCACTAACCAATTAACGATGCAATACGGAAAGAGCTACGTGAATATAAAAGGGATAATCCTTTTTGCAAGCATCAATCACACTACAACACTTCTTATTGTAATACAACAATGCGACTCTAGGCCTCTTAAATGCACTACACACTATTAGGGATTAAATACAACTTGATTTGAATTTCTAAGAAAAACAAACCAATATTCAATCATATTTTAAGAAAATTTGATATGTATGAAAATTATTTTTTATTTTTTTAGTAGTATTATTATTTTATATATTATTTGGGACCTGTTAATCCTTAAGGGGAATTTTTAAAATATATTATTTTATGATTTTATCGAATTTATTATTTTACCACTAAGAGCCCGAGTCGGGACCGGGAAATTTTATTATTTTAGCGAGAATATTATATTATCGAGTATTATATTAAAGAAGTTATACTGTACTATTATTACTTCAACAATAATAATATTTTAATATATTATGTGGTATAAAGATCAAATGGTAGCGGGACCATTCATGTGTGTATTATATGCTCTTCAAAGAAATGTTTGATAATATATGGTATATAAAGACCAAAAGAGAGAGTTTTCTAGAAAGAGGAAGTCCTGCGTAAAGGAAATAATTAAAATAATATAAAAAAGGGGGAAGGGGGTACCGGCCAGAACTGGCGGCATGGCCGGTCGGCCTTGTGGGCACCACCCGTGCACTTTTCTTTTATTATTTATTATTTGTTTACCTTTCCTCTTTGGATCATCTTTTGCTCTATATACCATATTTTTTTCTTTAGAGCATTATTGTTATGTACACCCATGCCATTTTCTCGGGGCTAACCGGTGGTGGCCCATTTACTTGAAAGGAGAATATTCACCATTAATTTATAAAATCCTGCTGAGAAAAGCTATAAATCGAAGCAGTGATATATTTTGGTGAAAATAGAATATATTCTAGGAATATAGTTGATGAATATAACACTAGGATTAATTAATTGGTCGCTCTGTACTAGTAAGCAATCTATCTAGGAGCATTGTTATTGAAGAACGAGGTACAAGATCGTAGTAGCACCATGTGGCTTCTGAATGTATATTCCGTATAATGATGAAACATCTGGGAAGTGTTGCAACAAGCACCCATAGTATTTTGAAGTCTCAACAGAGTGAATTTTGAATACATAACTCAGCACTGAGTCGTACAATATAAATAATAAAATAATATTAAATATCGAAAGCTCATCCGAGTGAGGCTCTAATATTTCCGTAGATATTTATGCTTTACATGATCAGTCTGAGATGTCTGTAACAATGATTTTATTTCAATTCTCTTGTGGAATATAAAACATGGATTTCATACTTCTGATGTCGGGCCAGAGACATATTTTATCCTCATTTTTTTACATTTGAGTAGAGGCGATTTGTCGATTTTAGCCTTCGTCAAAAATCCACCATCAACACGGGTATTACAATGAGACTATTTCAGATAGGTCAATTTTTCTCTTATTTGGAAATTGAAGTGCCCACCAAATATTGGTTTCTTCTTATAACTCATAAATCATGGCGGACTCCTAACAAGAGACCTTTTAAGAAGAAGTGATGTTCCAGAGGGGTGTCTATTTTGTAATGCTTTTGGCTTATAGTTCTAATTTGCTTTTTGTTGATGGTGGTTTTTAGCTTAGGGTTAAATTGTAAAAACCTTGCATCTGATGTGACGTCACTCTGTAAGGAAACGGAGCCGTGTGTGTTAAACTCTCCACTAACATATTTATTGAGTCGTTCAATATATTTACATGAAATTTATCCATACTGGCGCATGTAGCAACCATCCCTGATGTTCTGTAAATTTCGGCGCATTGCCTATATTCACTTAATATAAGTTTCTTTGAATACTTTCTGTGCTATGTTCCCCGGCTGAACCCTTAATGTTGATATAACACGACAATTTGTGTTCACTCGCAACAGAGTAGCACGAATTTCCAAATATCAAGGATAAGGTCTTTGCATAAGGTATTCAATCAAAAAGCATACTGCTCTCTGGCAATGAACTTAAAAGAACTCTGTGTCAACACATATAACTCAATCAATTACCATGACTAATTTGCAAAAATTAGGGTTTTGCGCCTTGCGCAGTATATCAGACCTTGTTTCTCGAATTTAAGCCTAGGCAAACTAGGTAATTGATCCACCATGGATTAGTAGGCGCAAAATCTCGCATAGAATCAGAGAACAAGGAGCCGCAGGGTAGGAGCAGCAGCAAAGGGAAGCGTGGCCATTCCTTAGGCCAGCCGGCGCCACTTGCCATTGGCCACGCCCCCATCCTAAACCGGCCCTACTTTCCATCGACCAATCAGGTTGCTCTAAAGCCGCCACACTCACACCAGAAGTATAGCCACACCCATGCTTGGCCGGCCCCTATCCTTCCTACCGACCAATCAGGTCACTTTATAATGCGCCATGAGCACTAGAGGTGTGGCCGCGCCTTATGTTTGGCCGGCCCCTTTTCTTGACCAATCAAGTTGCTCTAAACTCGCCACCATACATTAAAGGCCAAACGCACCCTGCTCGCCACCATACTAACTGGCAAGACAAACGCGCCCCGCAACAACAACATATTAATCGGCATGCCAACATGCCACTCTGCCGCAGTAACGTGCCAACATGCCACTCTGCCGCGGTAACATGTCAATGTGCCATAAATGACGCCACAACGTGCTAATCCACTTTCTGTTCGTGGCCAATGCCATAACGGACTCCAATTAGGATTTCGTGATCGAAACAAGACTTTTAGCCGAAACCCTAATTTTTGGTCATAGTCCACAACATGCCTCGAGCCACTTTAGCCTTGGCCATGCCGCCAAGCCCTAACTTTGGCCACGATGCCAAACCCTAGCCTTGGCCACGCCGCCAAGCCCTAACTTTGGCCACGACACCAAATCCTAGCCTTGGCCACGCCGCCAAGCCCTAATTTTGGCCACGACGCCAAATCCTAGCCTTGGCCACGCCGCCAAGCCCTAACTTTGGCCACGGCGCCAAACCCTAGCCTTGGCCACGCCGCCAAGCCCTAACTTTGGCCACAACGCCAAATCTTAGCCTTGGCCACGCCTCCAAGCCCTAACTTTGGCCACGACGCCAAAACCTAGCCTTCGCCACGCCACCAAGCCCTAACTTTGGCCACGACGCCAAACCCTAGCCTTGGCCTCGCCACCAAGCCCTAGCTTTGGCCATGACGCCAAATCCAAGCCTTGGCCATGCCGCCAAGCCCTAACTTTGGCCACGACGCCAAAACCTAGCCTTGGCCACGCCACCAACCCCTAACTTTGGCCACGGAGCAAATCCTAGCTTTGGCCATGTCACAACACCACAGGCGTGGCCACGCCACAATGCCACAGACGCGGCTATGCCACCATGCCGTAGGCACATGCCACTACGTCGCGGCTATACCGTTATGCCATTAGCATGTGCCAACAGAATGTGGCCATAATCAACGGCCACCCTCTCTCCTGAATTGCAATCTCAGCCATCCAAGTTCGCCACCGAGCTGACAGACTTGTGGCAAGTTTTAGGCGACCAGCCGCTTAAATCTAGTGGCCATGGATACGCCAGGCGCCACTTACACCACCATGCCACTGGCATGCACGAGCTATGCCAATCATGCCGTAGCACCACTGTCATACACCAAAAACGCCACTATGTCATTACCAGGCGCCAACAGAAGGTAGCCATAATCAACGGCTACCCTTCCTCATGAGATGCAATCTCAGCCATCCAAGTTCGCCACCGAACTGTCAGACTTATGGCAAGTTTTAGGCGACCAGCCAAGGCGGACCTAATAGCATCACATGCTATTTTCCCACGGCAAGCCTCTTGATTTTAACTTGCCACACGTAGCAAAAATACTTGTTTTCCACGAAAACACTCGAGACATCAAATATATCACAAACTGGGGGATACTCATCAGGGTATTGGTCTGGCGGTTTACAGCGTGCAATTCGCCCGTTATAGGAAAGTGTCATGAAGTAGGACAATCAATGGCGGCAAGAAGTAACGGGTGTAAACGGATCCACTTCCTTCATCATGGATGCATGGGTTTCTGGCGGTTATACGTTACTCCATTCTTCCACCACTCAATCGTTTCCACTTCCTACGAGACCAGAGTACGTTTCAATATGACTTGTATAAATAGGCTTCACATATTTCCACCAAACAACAAGTTTTGGGGTCGGCAACATCACAATATCCATAAATCACCAAAGAACTGATACCTTTAATTCCAGTTCCATTTTTTGATACAAGTCATAAAACAAGCCACATCTTCAGAATCAACTATTCTGGTCTCAACACTTTCTTCGCTTCCCTCCCTAAGACCAACCCTTGTCCTTCACTTTGTGACCGAAGCAAGCTTGGAACGACCATTTCTTGGTTTAGGCCAGGATTGTACAGATTGATCTCTCGAATCAAAAGTACTCCAGTGCAGTGCATTATTTAGGGTTTAGATTCGTTTCCCACCCGCACACCCAAAATTACCAAAATCAGTAGAAACAATTTTCACCCACAAACAATTAGCGACCACAGTGGGAGATTAAATCTCTCGGTTGCAAACTCCAATTTCCAGAAGATGGTCGGTCTTAGAACTGAGTCCATGATCCCAAATTCCACTCATACTCTGGCGAATGGCGATGTCTCTTCCCACAACACGACACCTAATGGCGCAGCCAATGAAGAAATTCCAAGATTGGCCGAATTGGCACAGGTTCAGGAGGTCCACACAAGGAACATGGACCTGATGAAGGAGACGATAAACATCATACTCAACTTTCTTGTCAGAATTACATCGAATTTGAGTGTCTCGCTCGCCCTGGAAATTCCAACACTGGGGACTAACGCCCCGAATGATCGTTCTCAGGTCAACAACTTCACCACCAATCAGAAACCGGTGAACCAGGAAGCAGTCGTGTTGGTGGAAAGTTTATGTGAACTTCTGCACCTTTCAAAGGACCAACGAGCAGAGACATTTACTGCGATTAATCAAATATCCCTAGACGCGTGTTTGGTTCCTTTACGCTCAGAGACTTCAAGAATATCAGAGATGTCCGTCAATAATGTTACATTTACTGAAGACGGCATGATGGAAGAAGAAGGACATAACCGGGACCTACACGTCACTGCTCGCATCAAGGATTCGGAGTTCAAAAGGGCCTCATCGACACGGGAGCATCCTCCATTGTTATTACTCTCAGAACGCTCAAGACAGCCAAGGTGCGACCAAGCAAAATTATACGGTAGCTTACCATAATGACAGATTTCGAAGGCAACCAAACTAGCACGTATGTACATCAGCCTGAATCTGTCAGTGGGACCAATCCAGTCGAAGGTAAAGTTCGAAGTAATCGAGAAGGAGCCAGACTACCACATGATACTGGGAAGACCGTGGCTCCACGATAACAGGATCATTCTTTCAACATATCACTAGTGCCTAAAGACCATGTTGAATGAAGAATTTATTCGCATTCCCACGTCATTATCTCCTTATACACCAATTTGTGGTATGGAGATGTTCGAACCGAAGAAAAATTCGCGGGACTCATCAGGCAAATTCCACTGCACTCCACTCCCGATATGGACGTCAATTGAAGAAGAGGACAGGCTCGCATCGTTGTGCAAAGAGACCCGATCTCGCACCATCTCTCCAAAAGAAAAGCACGCCAATTTCTCCTCATCAAACGGAAGTATGGATCATACTCATACCAAGCGGGAGCGGGCTTTTATTGCAAGTCGTGACGAAAAAGGGAAAACCGTATATCGGCGCCACTGTTAGCAATTAGCAGGGGAGACTATCACCCAGTCTCTCCGCCCAATGGAATGCAATCACAGCAGAGAGTCACAAGAAGAGGTGCCGGATGCACCACGATAACTGCAGGACGGAACCAACTCCACCACAAATGAACTCGAAGTTGTCAACATCGAAAGCAAGGAATTTTCACGGCCTATCTCCATCAGCTCAACTCTATGTGCTGACGAACGTGCAAAACTTGTGGACCTTCTTAAGGAATATCAAGACGTATTCGCGTGGACGTACGAGGAAATGCCTGGCTTGGATGAGAAACTGGTCACTCATCATCTACATATAATACCCGATCCAAACCGGTCAAGCAATCTCCGAGACAGTTCATACACGATGTGGAAAAACAGATCAAGGCGGAAATTCAAAAATTACTAGCCGCTGGTTTCATCAAACCTATTCACCATCCCACTTGGTTTGCCAATGTGGTTCCAGTAAAGAAGAAGAGCGGCCAAATCAGGTGTTGTGTTGATTTTAGGGATTTGAAAAAATGCTTCCCCAAGGATGATTTTCCTCTTCCTAACATTGATATGCTGGTAGACGCCACCAGTGGACACGGTATGTTCTCTTTCATGGACGGATACATCGGCTACAATCAAATAAAGATGTATGAGCACGACGCAAGTAAGATAACTTTTCGAACTCCTCTCGGAAACTTTTACTATACCGTGATGCCTTTCGGCTTGAAAAATGCTGGCGCCACCTACCAACACGCTATGACCGTAATTTTCCATATGATGCATAAGCAAGTTGAAGACTACGTGGATGACATAGTGGTCAAGTCAAAAACCAGGGCGGCCTATACAGAGGTTCTACGACAGGTGTCGTGAATACAAATTAAAGATAATCCTTTGAAGTGTGCCTTTGGCGTCTCTTCGGGCAAATTTCTAGGTTTCCAGGTGACTGCCGAGGGAATCAAAGTCGACCCAGCCAAAACCCAAGCCATCCTCACGATGCCATCTCCACAAACTGTGAAAGAACTCCAGAGCTTCATGGGTAAGGTAAACTACATCCGGCATTTTATACCGGCTTTAGCTCAGCTTATTTCTTCATTCACCCCCTTGTTGAAGAAGGGGGCAAGTTTTGTTTGGACGACACTACAACAAGAGGCTTTTCGGAAGATTCAACAGATACTGTCATCCCAGCCATCATGAAATCTCCTATACAAGGAAGACCGTTGTGTCTCTACACTGTTTTTAGTGATACTACTGTCGGAGCTCTTCCCAAGAAGATGATGAAGGAATTGAGCACCCTATACACTACTTCAGTCGGACTTTGAGGGATGCTGAACTCAGATACCCTAAGGCAGAAAAAGCGTGCCTAGCTCTAATTCACTCCATTCAGAAGTTTAGGCATTATTTGCTCTCAAACAAAGTGGTGCTGATATCCAAGTCCGATCCTGTGAAGTTTTTACTTTCAAAACAGGCCCTGATAAGAAGGCCAGCCAAATGGCTCCTCCAAATGTTAGAGTTTGATATAACATGTGCTTCCCCAAGAGCTATCAAAGGACAAGCGGTCGCAGATTTACTAGCAGCTTTCCCGGAAGAGGGTACCGCAACACTGCACGAAGACCTTCCTGGAGAATTTTCGGAAATCTCTTTTGTCAAAGAAGAAGCGTGGCCACTATTTTTTGATGGCTCCACCACCCCTAGCAATAGTACCGGAGGAGCGGGCGTGGTTCTAGTATCTCCAACCGGTGAAGTTTTCTCGCATTCCTTCAAGTTAAACTTTCATTGCACCAACAATTCAGCAGAATATGAAGCCTTTCTCATAGGGTTATCATTATCCAAGCAAGCTGGAGCCACACGTCTGGAAATAATGGGTGATTCTAAATTACTGGTTAACCAGATTAATGGAGGTTACGCACTGAAAGAGGTAACGCTGGCCCCGTATAGATCCGAGGAGCAAAAGCTGCTAAATTACTTCGCTGACGCGACCATAACACATGTTGGCCGTAGCAACAACAGGCATGATGATTGCCTAGACACATTAGCGTCAAAGCTGCAGTTCGGAGGTTTGGAAGAAACCCTGACGGTGAAAAGATGAACCGTGGAATCAACATGGCTTTCGCAATCTAAGGAGACTGAAGCCAGCGACTGGAGAACATCGATTATTCAAGAACTTAACAACTCGCTTTCCCAAGGAAAGGTCGGTCTTAAAACCTTACAAAACTTCTTCATGCTTCATGGGATGTTGTACCGCCGGAACCCAGATGGTTCCCTGTCAAAATGCCTCGGAGATAAAGAGGCACAACATCAGCTTAACCGTATTCATAGCGAAATTTGCGGACAAACGTTGGTGGTAACACTTTATCGTCGTCTGCAACGCCTTGGCTACTACTGGCCAGAAATGGAGGCTCAATCTCGATTGCTCCAAAGATCTTGCTCCAATTGCCAAGCACCGCCGCATCAATTGGAAGTTTTCACTGTTGACCACGCTGGGGACTGGAAAAAGCCATACATCAGTTATCTTCGCGACGGCGTACTCCCTGCAAGCAAGAAAGACGCAACCAAGGTGAAGCAAAGATCCAAGAGATTCATACTCCATGAAGGAATCATGTATCGTAAAAGTTTTGGAGGAGATTTATTACGATGCCTGGGCGAGGCAGAAATCCCAATCATGCTGAAAGAAATGCACGAAGGCGAGCACCAAGGAAAAAATAAGTTGTTTCTCCAAATACACGAGTGATATTACTGGCCGACCATGGAGGACGATGCGGCTGCCTTTGTTCAAAGATGCCACAAATGTCAAATTCATGGAAATCTAATCCACGCACCCTCTACTCATGTAGTTGCAGGAAATCCCACAACACACCCCATATAATATTTCATAGATCTAAATCTATTTCATTATCAAAATAAAGAAAAATGCTAAAATTGTAAAATAAGACACAAGATTTACGTGGTTCGATCAATGTGATCTACATCCACGGGGTTAGGGTTCTTCACTATGATTATTGAAATTACATTTGGGTTACATTGAGACTCCATTAATGAGTATTTGGAGCTCTAGGTTGATGAATGAAGAAGAAGAATGAGTTAATAAAGAAAATCAAAGTCTCTCCCTCTCTCTCTTACAAAAAATATCTATTCCTCTCACAAAAATGTGTATCCTCCTTTTTTGTCTCTCCTGTTCTTCTCTTTATATAGGTGTTTACATAGTGGATGATAGCTCATACATAGTGGAGTACATCTCATATTTTTCTTCTTTGTTTACTTTCCTTCTTGTTTTCTCTCGCAATTTTTCTTCAACATCTAAATCTTCTTCTTTTCACTTCTTTTGATCTTGATTTTCTCTTCATTCCCATACTCCGAAAATGCCTCCAGTTGGTCGTAAATATGAAACTTCTCTAGATAAAGTTCAGAAAGATTTCGAAGAGAAAGGTTTCATATTAACCACTATTCCCAATCAGGATTCTAAATCCATTCTTTCTGCCAAACTATTTTTTGATCATCATTGTGATGATCAGGAAATCATAATTTTGCTAGGTATTCTCGCTGGCCTTCCCATTCCTCTCTATGACCTTGATCTTCCCTTATTTTATGAAACTCTTGCTCATGCGAAATTCTCGCGAGCCATTTACCAATTGAGCGGGATTGTATCCGCTTAATGCTTGAGTTCGCCAACCGTGGTCTTTGGTAAAGGGTCTCTTTATCCCAAAGAAGGGGATCCTAAATTTGAGGACTTAGAGATATTATTTGAAAAATATACGATAGAGAGCTTCTTGAAAACTATGAAGTAATAAACATGAAGAATGATAGAACTCTGGGCTGGGGTACTCGCTTGAAGAGGAAAGAAAATGTTGCCGAGCGATAAAATACTTATGCAAGACATCGGCGGCATTCGGGCAAGAACAATATTCCTCGTCACTCTAAAGACGACAGGTGGTGCGTCTTTCCGCTAGTTTTGAAAGGACCTTATATTTCAGGTTCAAATGTGCTCCCTGCGAATCTCGCCAATTATCAACCTTGGGTTTTTAAATCGCACTGAAAAGGCAAAAGAGGTATACTTCCTAAATTACGCTCGAGTTTATAATCTTCACTCCTTTTTATACATATTAATCTTGCGAAATTTTGATTACCAAGTTGAGAAAAAGCTACAAAAGGACTTGCTAAGTCAAGTACCCTAGCGGCGCTCCGTTCGTTCACGGATGAAGTAAGAAATACTTTTCTTTATTATTTTTAACAATATTGTTGCCTCTGTTTCTTATCTTCATTCGTGTGCAAAGGTTGGTGTTGAAGTTGTTGAAGAAGAAGAAAGTTCTAAGGTTGCGAAGACTAAAGGCAAGGGTAAAGGTCCTCTTCGCAAGGAGAAGTCCTTGCCCCACCTTCAAAGAAATGAAAGATTCACTCTCCCTCTCCTTCAAATCTTCAATCCAGTAAAGCTCGATGATGAAGATAATGATGATGTTGATACTTCTCTCACAAAGGAGAATTTTCGGCCCGAATCTTCTATGGCATAATTGTCAGATCTTCTCTGACTCCATGCAAGGGATTGGAGATGATCGTCTCTCTAGTACGTGCAAAGCTCTCGCGAGTATCTGCGATGCTCCTTTACTAGAGGGTGATGATTCTCTTCATGGGGTATCCAGATCAGTGACTCCCAGCTTTCTAAATTCGCTTGGTGTCTTGGTATGTCTTTGTTCCCCTATTTCTTCATAATTTTGGTTTTAAGTTATATCTTAATAATTTCTTCAATTTCCTTTACAGTAGGGAGAGCTTCCTTCGATGTTGCCTCGGATCTTGAGAAGAGGCGCGGTATTCTTGAAAAAGAAGAATCTTCAACTTCGCAAGAGAAATGAAGATCGGAAGTCAAGCCGCTACTCTTCGCGAGAAGACTAAGCAATTAGAAGTTTGATTCTTCCACTCGGAAGAATAAGATATCTAGTCTTCAAAGTGCCAACCAACAACTTTATGGTATGAGACTTTTCTCTTTTCTTTTATTTTGTTCTCTCATTATCTTCCTCATCGACTTACCATTTTCACGAGACGTCCTATAACCTTTCGATGAAGCCATTCTTCTTCACTCATTCCCTGACCCTATGGATAACAATGCTCTTCTTGATCACCTCAACAATTTCTTGAACAGTTTTTCAAATGACAAGATTAAATCTCTTCTTCAATCAAATTCGCTCCCTTCTTCTCATAAATAATGACGATGAATTTGCTTGGGCTGCGAAAGTTCTAGATGACGCCAGAAATAATTTAGGTGTTAATGTTAGTCTTCAAGATGAGCATACGGCCTTGGTTAGGGATATGATTTCTGACTAAGAAGGTTGTTAATTGTTCTTCTTTATTTAACTGTTTGTCTTTCATGAAATTTTATTTTTGTTGCTGATTCATTGTCACATGTTCGCAAGAGCTGAATAGAGATTTCGTAAAAGAATTGAAGAACTTGAGTCTGAGAAGGAGCAGCTCGCAAAGAACCTTTCTTCTCGGGATTATAAATATTCTAGATTGAAGAGGCAACTCTGATTCTGTTGCGAATTTTAAGAATGATGCTACTCTCTTTCGCAATCAGACTATTAAGATGGTCTGCGACGACAACAATATTCCTCATTCTGCATATCCTTGCCTTCTTGAAGAAATCCCCAAGAATGTACCTTCTCTAGATATCTCTGACAGCGATGCTAGTGAAGAAGAAGAATCTGATGGAGATAAAAGGTAGAAGAATCTAATGAAGATGATGAAGAAAAAGAATCAAACGAGAAATAGTTCTGTTTTCTTCTTTCTCTTTTTGTAATATCTGTACATTCATTCTTTTAATCTTATTTTTGTAATCTTTTTCTAGAATTTCTTGGATCTTCAAATACAAGCTCTACCTTTGTTGTTCCTTTCTGCACATGTTAAAAGAGCAATTCTTTTTTGCAATATAATTAATCAATATTATCAACCTTTCATTTTATGAGTGCGTAAATCTATCATATGAAGACAAATAACATGTTCTTGTTCATTCCCATACTTTCCTCTGTTATTTTTATTCAAATGAAAGATTAAGCAAGTTACTTTTGAATAGCAACATGTATTCATGCCTTAATCTACATGAGATGTTTCTCCTGAATTTTCGCAATTAGTCATTTCTTGGTTTTTCCAAGATTTCATTTTTCATTTTTCTCTTGTGTGGTCTTATTTTGCCTTCCTAGTTAAAGGTCTTATTTTGCCACCTCTTGTTATTGCAATAAAATCGCAGGACGTCTTTACACTTTTATGTAATAACCCATTGATTTTGTCTTATCATTTCTCTAGTATTGTTGCCTCTGCATGATATTATTCATGCGACAATATGACAGGCCTAAATATTCTTGTGAACATAAAGCCCCATGACATTGTCGTCTTGCGACGAGGTCGCAGGACGTCTTTAAACTTGCATGCAATGAACCATTGGTCTCGTCTTATCTTCTCTTTTGTATTATTGCCTCTTCAGGATTATCGCACAAATATGACAAGCCTAATTTTTCTTGCGAAAATAAAGCCTCATGACATTTGCGTCTTAAGACACTTATCAGCTCCCTAATGGAGGGTGTCGCCCTTATCATCCCCCTGGTTGCCCCTTCAAGGAGGCGTACTTATGCCATACAAGGCTAGCTCCTCCCATCCGGTCTTAACAACAACTTGATTATTTTTCGGACCTCTTATCCCTTTTGCCTATAGGGGTTATGGTTACGAGACTGCACCCTAAATGGAGTTTTCTTCGGGCCGAGTGCAGCATAAGCCAAGACTTGCCAAGAATGGCCGAGACACTTCAAATGCCCCAGGCACTCTTGGCTCAACCGTGTACCTCGGCGCCTTGATCGAATGCTGACTCCTTAGAAGAGACCCTCGGTCGTCCAACCTAAGTCATAAGCTTAGATTGAAAATCCAAGGTACCTCTCCTGGATGGGATTTATTGACCCCAAATCTCCATGACTCAGGTTCCAGGGGCGGTGTAACCTTTTCCCTGAGCCATGCAATAGGTACCCCCTTCTACGACGCACTTTAGGTCTTACATTTGCCTCTTGCGAAATTTTGATTTCGCAAACTAAGGTGTACGCCATAGTAGGTTCGCCTCTGTCTGATTATTTTGTCGATTCTTCTGCATATAAGCTCTTTTGTAATTTCGCAATCTCATATTTGTAATTCATAAAAGATATTTTCTTCTTCTGCATATCAGCTCTTTTACAATTTCGCAATATCATCTTTGCAACTCTTTTGCCAATACAGAAATTTTTTTTTTTTTTTGAACAACCATACATCTTCCCTTCTTCTCAGTCATAAAATCAACAAATACATTCACTCTTTAAGTCTCTTACTTTTGCTCCTCCTGCCTCTGCATTTTTGAATTTTTGTCATTTTCTTGTCATTGCGAAGCCTTCGCCACTTCTTATCTTCATCATATATTGGTTTCGCAGCGTTTCTTCTTATCTCTGTTCTATTACATCTACCATCAATCTTTCACCTTTTTGTTTTTCTTTGATGTTGTGTTTCCAATTTTTCTTCTTCGCAAGATTCTATATCAATTTCTTAACACTTCTTTCCTTCAATCCAATCCCCTTTTATGATGC
Source organism: Papaver armeniacum (assembly GCA_023531295.1). Classification (NCBI taxonomy): domain Eukaryota; kingdom Viridiplantae; phylum Streptophyta; class Magnoliopsida; order Ranunculales; family Papaveraceae; genus Papaver; species Papaver armeniacum. Next base: position 43,044 of record JAJJWW010002447.1, read on the forward strand.
CAATACCAGTGGGATGAGGGAACTTGATACATTGATGGAAAGTCGATGCCACACCTAAAATCTCATGTAACCAAGGTCGTCCAATCAATGTGTTGTATGGTGATTCCACATCAACTACACAGAATAAAATTTCAGAGGACAATCCTTTCAGTGGAATTCGCATATGAGCTTCTCCTTTAGGCTTATTTGCAGTACCGTTAAAACCATAGATTTTGTAAGTTGAAGGTATTAGATCTTCATCTTTTCCTCCAGTACCCAGTGTGATGGACTGTCAAAGCCTCTAAATGATGAGGAGGCGTCTGACAATTGGGACAAGATCTTTGCAGAATTCTTGACTGAGCCTCCATGGAAGGCCAATAGTATTTCATCCTTTGAATCTTTCTGTAAAGCCTTACTACCAACGTCTGTCCGCAGATTTATTCATGTATGCCTTTGAGTTGCTCGTTCGCTTCGTCGTTTCCGAGGCATCGTGATAAAGACCCATCAGGATTTCGATAGTATAACGCTCCATGAAGCAAGAAATAATTCTTTAATTCCTTGAGGCTGACTTTCCCTTCTGAAAGAGAATTGCTCAATTCATGAATAATAGGCGCTCGCCAATCGTTTGCTTGAACGTCTTCAACTTGAGCAATCCAGGTAGATGACACAGCACGCCTCTATACAGTGATTGTTTTCTCTGTTCCTTCGAATTGGAGCTTGGAGGCGAGAGTCGTTAGGCGATCAAGATGCACGTTGTTAGTTCGTCCAGTATGCACAATCGTTGCATAAACAAAATGAGTTAATAGCCGCTGTGCTTCAGTTCTGAATGGGGCAAGTGTGATTTCTTTGAGAGAGTATGCTCCATTCATTTGGTTGACCAGTAGTTTTGAATCTCCCCTTATCTCAAGGTGTGTTGCTCCTGCTTGCTTGGCCAGGGACAAACCTAGTAAGAAAGCTTCATATTCTGCTGAATTGTTGGTGCAGTGGAAATCCAACTTGAACGAGTGTGAGAAGACTTCGCCAGATGGAGATACTAGCACTACGCCCTCTCCTCCAGTATCGTTGCTAGGGGTGGCGGATCCGCCAAAGTATAAAAGCCACGTCTCTTCTTTGACAACTAAAATCTCTGGAAACTCGCCGGGCACATCTTCATGTAACATTGTTGCATCTTCTCTAGAAAAAGCGGCTGAGCAAGTCTACAACTTCTTGGCCTTTGATTACTTTAGGCGGTACACAGGTTATGTCAAACTCTGACATCTGAAGTAGCCACTTTGTCGGTCTTCCTATCAAGGCTGGCTTTGATAGTAAAAACTTTATAGGGTCAGCTTTGGAAACGAGCACAACTCTGTTGGATAGCATATAGTGTCTGAATTTCTGGATTGCATGCACCAATGCTAGACATTCTCTTTCGGCTTTTGGGTATCGGAGTTGAGCGTCTCTCATCGTATGGCTGAAGTAATAAATCGTACGTTTGATACCTTCTTCGTCTTCTTGAGCAAGAAGCGCTCTAATAGCGACATCACTGGAAGCTGTGTAAAGTATCAGTGACCGTCCTTGCATCGGAGATTTCATGACAGCGGGTGATAATAGTATCTGCTGTATTTTCAGGAATGCTTCTTGTTGGACGGTTGTCCATGTAAAACTTGCTCCTTTCTTCAGCAGAGTGGTGAACGAAGCAATAAGTTGAGCCAATCCAGGAATGAAGCGCCGAATATAATTCACCTTGCCCATCAAACTCTGGAGTTCTTTCACAGTGCGTGGAGGAGGCATGGTAGTAATGGCTTTCGTCTTGTCTGGATCGACCTTGATTCCTTCTGCAGTGACCAGGAATCCTAGAAACTTTCCGGAAGAAACACCAAAAGCACACTTCAGAGGATTCATCTTTAATTTGTATTTTCTGCATCTTTCAAAAACTTGTCTCAGAACTTCCAGGTGGGATGCTCGAGTCTTCGACTTCACCACCACATCATCAACATAGTCTTCCACTTGCTTGTGCATCATGTCGTGGAATATTACAGTCATGGCTCTTTGATAAGTGGCTCCTGCATTCTTCAGGCTGAAAGGCATTACCATGTAGTGAAAGTTTTCGATGGGAGTCCGGAACGCGGTCTTGTTAGCATCGTGTTCGTACATCTTGATTTGGTTATATCCGTTGTAACCATCCATGAATGAGAACATACCATGACCGCTGATTGCATCGATGAGCATATCAATGTTGGGTAAGGGAAAATCATCCTTCCGACAACATTTATTCAGATTCCTAAAACCAACGCAGCATCTGATTTGACCATTTATCTTCTTGACTGGAACAACATTCGCCATCCATGTTGGATGTTGAATGGGTTTGATGAATCCTGCTGCTAGTAGTTTCTGAATCTCGACTTTGATTTGCTCCCCGACTTCGTGTCTAAACTGTCTAGGCGGTTGTTTGACAGCTTTGGACCTAGGAGTGATGTGCAGATGATGAGTGACTAATTTGTCGTCTAGAGCAGGCATTTCTTCGCATGTCCAAGCAAAGATATCCTGATACTCTTTCAACAGACTTATCGGTGGCCTCTGTTTCCTCTAGTGATTGATGTGGAACTAATTAAAATTGGTCTTGGATCATCCTCCGTCCCGATGTTGATTGTTTCAGAGATCATCGGTAGTGGAATCGGTCTTAGTCTTGCAATTGTCGTGGAGCATCTTGAATCTCTTCGTCGAGTGATTGTTCACTCGACATGATTCTTCGGGCGGGGAGACTTTTCATCGTTCTCCCCTGTTAATTGCTAATCTTTGCGTCGGCAGTAAATGATCCTCCCATCCGAATCATGACTGGCTATGAAATTAGATCCTGGAGTTGAGACCTGATCTTTACGGCGCTTGATCGGTGTAGCAGGTGACTTGATCGGTTTAGCACTTTAGGATGATGATGGTTTGTTAGCAACTTCTTCAATGGACTTCCAGCTTGGGAGTGGAGTACTGTAGATCTTGCTTGGAGGTTCGGGGATGCTTTTTGAGATTCAAGGAATTCAGCATCATAGACGGGAGCATAAGGAGATGATGAAGCCGCAATGCGAATAATCTTGTTGTTGAGCAGAGCCTTCATGCATTGATGGTACGTCGAGGGAACCACCTTGTTATCATGGAGACAGGGTCATCCGAGTATCATGTGATAATCAGGTTCTTGCTCAATTACATGAAACTTGACCTTTGATTGGATAGGTCCTACCTTCAGGTCTACATATGCATATCCATATGTATGGCTCTGACTTCCTTCAAAACCTGTCATCAAGATGGGATGACGGACAATTTTATTCTGTGGGATCTTGGCCTCCTTGAGAGTCTTCATAGGAATAATATTTGTAGAAGCGCTGTATCAATGAGAGCTCTCCTGAATTCAGAGTCTTTGATAAAACCGATCACGTATAAGGCCTGATTATGCCGTTCATCTGCCATGCGGTATTCTTCTCCGAAGGTGATATTTTTGATCGAATGTTCAGACACCATGGATACTTCTTCAATGGCTTGAGACGATAAAGTTAGTTTCACATCTGATGATATTTGGTTGAGCGCAACAAATGTGTTCGTACGCTGATCTCTGGAGAAGTGTAGGAGTTCACATAAATTTTCGATCAAATGTGTAACTTCCTGGTCCACCGACTTTTCATAAGTGGTGAAGTTGTTGACTTGAGGGCTAGCGTCAGTGGTTTCAAGAAACGAGCGTTCCACAACTTGAGCCCCTAAGATTCTTGTCAGATCCATCATGCAGTTAAACAAATTATCAATTGCTCCCTTCAATCGATTTATGTTCATTTCCGAAATTTCCTGCCTTCGTGCTAGTTCAGCCAATGACGGAATTTCTCCATCAAATGCATTAATAGATGGAAAGGAGTAGTAAAGTAAGGATGACGAATATTACCAGAGTCATTCGGATGAGCCAGAGAAGCGTCACCATTTGAAAGACTCTGACTGGAATTTTGAGTAACTGAATTGGACTTAAGACCGACCATCTTTGTGAAATTGGATTGCAACCGAGAGAATGATCTTCCAATGTGGTCGCCAATCTGTAGATGGGGCAAAATGAGTTGCCGGTTTTTAAGGAATTGAAGAGACGACCTTGCGGAGGAAACTCCTTGAACGAGCGAACTGTCTAACCTCACACAGATGCACTCCTTGAACCGTCCTAAACCAAGACAATAGCCGTTCCAGAGTCAATTCGGTCACAAGAGAGGATGGGTCGATCTGTAGGAGGGAAGCTGAGAAATGTGTGAGATCAATGGTGATCGAAATTGTAGGTGTGTTGTGTATTATGCGTAAAGAAATAAGATAAGTTCTGATTGATTGAATTTGCTCTGTTGAGAGTAATTGCTCAGACGTCGAGTTCTTAATCTCTTGTTGTCTGTTGTTTTAATCATGATTCCGAGACTTATTTATACTGCAAGAATTGTAGACACCTTGATCCCATGAAGTGTGACAGTTGCTAGAGTCAAAGATTGGGGAAGTAGGAATCGTGTTAAAACCAGTTGCTCATCGTGCAGAGACTTGGTTGATTTTCCACCCACGACTTTGCTAACTCCTCTAACTGCTTGCACAACTTGCTCACATTCTCATCGTGTGTATGAACACACGTGCCGTAGACCGCCAGATCAAAACCCTAGTTGATATCCCCCATGTGACACGATTGATGTCTCGTGATCGTGGAGTCTGCAAGGCAGACGTGTATTTAGTTAGTCAGTTGTTGACTTTATGAGATGATGAGTCTTTGTATTGCTGAGTTGAACGTGATTTGCAAATGTTCTAGAACTCGTGAATTGAACGTGCCTGCTGAGACAGAGGTATAATTGTCGAATAAATGTTGATAGTTAAGATGAGCAAATATTGCTCAGTTGATGAATTGTTGAATATTAATAGTTGAACCAATATTCCTTAATCCGAGCAAATATTTCTCATCTGAGCAAATGTTGCTCGTTTGATGAATTATTGGTAGCAGGACCAAATAAAAATATTAATTTAAATACTGGCAACTGAACTGAGTATAATAGTTAAAGTGTTGATTATGGGATCATCAGAAAATTATTAGTGCTTGAATCTGGAATTATGAACCTTGGATTCGAAACCCTAATTTCGATCAATTGCTGATCAATTGATGATTTATTAAAAATCAACCACGGAGTGAAGGAGGGACCGGATACATGGGATGATGGGTCATCCATGTAGCGCCCAGATGCTCGAGTGAGCAAATACCAAAGTCTCTTGAAGACCAATTGGTGAAAGGATGATTAAATGCTGGTTTAATCATTTATTAAAATAATGCTCGTCTGAGCCTTAGGTGATAAAACCTAATTATGACGGAGTGAGGGGCCGACCAAGAAGTCATGGAACCGGCCCTGGTTGGTCATGGGATCGAATGAAGATCATTCGATGAAATTCCAAGTTGTTTGAAAAAGTTTGAACCTAATATGAACAAATTAGGTCAAATTATGAAAATATGTGGGACCATCTTCTTGCAAGCCAAAGGGCCAACCCCGGTCGATCAAGGTAATATGCCCATGTCACCAAAGTGTTCGAGTCTCAGTCCTGAGAATTTTGATATTTTCTGATGTGCGTTTGAGCAACATTTGAGAAAATATGAAGAAATCAGGGTTTTTTGCTCAAATTGAGGAAACTTCATAAGATGAAGGAAATAATAATAAAAAAAATATGGAATCATGAAGTGTGGGACCGGCTTTGGCTAAGGAACGGCCGGCCGGCCAATAATCCCGGTCCCATGGCATTTTTCCTAATTTTATATTATTTTCATGATTTGAAGGAAATATCATGAAATCATGGAGTTTGTTGAAATAAAGGAGTTCCCTTAAAGTGAAGGAGTTTCCATGAGATGAAGGAAACAATAATAATAATAATAAAAAAATAAGGGGCGTGTGGGACCGGCCATGGCTAGGGCATGGTCGGCCGGCTAATGGCCCGGTCCCGTAGATCTTCCCTAATTTTATATCTTTTCCTTGGTGTGAAGGAAATATCATAAAGTTGAGGAATTTCATGGGATGAAGGAAATAATAATAATAAAATAATAAGGAACGCAAGGTGTGGGGCCGCCACAACTAGGGCATGGCCGGGCCATTTGTGAACCCGGTCCGTGACACTTTTCCTAATTTTATATTATTTCCTTGATACAAAGGGAAACACCATGAGCGAGGAGTTTCCTTAAAACGAAGGAGTTTTGTTCAAATGAAGGAATTTTCATGAGATCAAGGAAAAATAATAAAATATGATAAAATAAAGAACTAGGCGTGGGACTGGCCACGGCATGACTAGCCGGCCGGTAGGCCCAGTCCCATAGCACCTTAGCTAATATTTTATTATTATTACTTTTCTTCCTATTTTGCATAGGTTCATCGTTCCTTCGTATTTTTGAATGCTCGTTCGTGCCTTCAAGTGCTCGTTAGCGTATTATTGCTGAGTACACTTGCACCATTTTTGTCGGGGCTTACTCGATAGCGGCTCAGATGCCCGTACGTTGAATATTTATCACTAACCCATGGAATTCTGATGGGAAGAACCATGAATTGAAGTAATGAAATATTATGAAGAACGTAGAATATTTTCTAGGATTCAGTTAATGAATCTAGTGATTTAGAAATAATTAATTGATAGCTCTATACTAACACGATCATTTAGGAGCATTAATTATTCGAGAATTTAGCGATATGAGCTTGTTGAAACGTCATATTTCTTTTATATAGTCAGGGAAAACATTGTTACATCCTGAAGACGTTATTGCTCTATACTAGCAGGCAAGCTGTCTAGGAGCCGTCCAATCGTTCTTTTATATATATAAGTAATTACTGAAGTTGCTTAGTATTCATGAGATATGCCGTTATCTCAGTTGAGAGACTGCATATTCACGTATGCTCTGAGAGACAATAAACTCAGTCAGAGACTCTTGCGGCATGAGCTTTCATGCTTCAATGAGAGACATAAGCCTCAATACTCATCGATTCTTGGATCGGGAATATGTACAATTATGGTTTTACGATTTAAGACTTTGTCGAAAATCCACCATCTACAGATATATAAAAGTTAGGTTAGATTTTATGAACCAAGCCGCGAATGCTTATACCTTCTACGAGATACAACTTTCACCCTTTAAATCTTCGGTTGAGAAAATGGCTAAAACGCCTTTCTTAGTCATTAAAAGGATTTTTTTCATCCTATTTAAGCTTTTCTATCAATTCTGATAGAAATGGTCAGGACCTCATCTTGATAGTATTATCACTCATCTTTCACAACTCGATTGTGGAGTCACTGATCACTCTTTTCACAATATCAAAGTGAAAGAAGTGTAACATAGTCGAGTTCGAACCATAGAGATTGTTGGTGTTCAAAAGAATTGTTTAGCAAAGCAATAATGTAAAATTGAGTTGTAAAAAGCAGCAGACGATATTTGTAAAGAAAACGTATAATTGATGTAAACTGCCAAGACCCAAGGTTCCACCTAATAGCATTCAAGTTCTAATATGTGATCAAATGATAACTCAAATAGAGAAATACCTGTATTTCTAAGTGTAACTAAAGCACCATTTCTTAAGGATTGATTATATTTCTAATTAAGAGCTCAATTAAGGAATGTTACAGGGAATCCCTAGCAATCAATGTATCCTGAAATCACGGTGAATCTAAGAAGTTTTTCAACACCCTCAAGATGAAATTGAAATCAATCAGAGACAAAAGAGATGGATTAAAAAATGAATTACATTTATGATCAAAGAACATTGAATCCATTAAGCTTCCCCTCTAGTTGATGAGTGCCAAATATTGCATATTTATACACCTTTTTATTGGCATTTAACTCATCTTTTGTGCTCAAGAATCAGATATTATCCCAGATTCTGTGTTGTCTTTGTTTTCAAGAATAAATATTTGTATTAATTAATTTTGTGTTTTTAGGTAATGAATAAAGCTCGGAGAAACTGAGGAGCCAAAAGAGCAAAGAATTGGAGACAAGCGTCTATGGAGCTAAAGCCAAGCCCACGCGCGCGCAGCGGTTGCAACCCAACAAGGAGCAACCCATCTACAAGACATGGGCCCAAGCTATCCAAGACCCGCGACCCGGATCCGAGCCCGTCCACTCCAAACCGTTGAGATCTCGCCCAGCTGCATCCTACGGTCGCTCCATCACTCACATGATTTCTCGATGCCTCCGCTCAACACCAAATCACCCCAATCCTCCCTCGGCCGTTCAGATCTCACTCGCCACATCCAACGCTCGTTATAGCTTCCTCATCGTCCGTCGTTGCGCCTGCTTCACAACAAATCCACCTATACCTATACCCTATCGAGCAAATCTTTTTCCCCTCCATCTTCTCTTTTTTCTTTCCCCATACCTCTGCAGAGCTCCACCCTCTTCCCCTTGCCTGTGCAGAGCCATCATCACCATCCCCATCTCCTTATCACTGACACCAACCCCATCAACCACCTTCTCCGCCACCCTAGGTTCATCCATCTCCATCTTTAGCTTCTTTCATAACCTAGAAGCTAGGGTTGAATATGATTGAAACTAGGGTTTCACCAAACCCCATGCATGGTCGATTCAGAGGTCAGGGACGAGACAGGACAGCGATTCAGAGGCGATTGGAGAATGGGTTTGCATTTATTTTATGTTTTGAAGAGATTTAGGGTTATGAATTTTGCATGTATAAATAGAGTTGTGTGTGGGTGTGTAGAAACTTATGCCTGGGCTAGCCAGAGCACCATCTTAGCTTTGTTTGTTTGAATTACTTCTTTTAAATGTTCTAATTTAATTATCCAGGGTGTTAATGAAACCCCTGAATTTCATGTCAAGCATATATATTTTTGGTTGTGTTTTTGCTAAATTATAATATGATTAGGATTACTAATTAGTTGATGAAGTGATGAGCTGTGTGATGAGTTGTACTGTAAGAAGACAGCTCATACTAGGGGTTAGTTGGAAAATTTGATTAATGAACATCCATTGTAGACCTTCATAAGAAGGCACAAGAACATAGCTTAAGATATATTGCCTGAGCATGAGATTAGAGGTGGATCAACCACCCTGGTGTTCTACAACCCATCCTTTTCCTTAGTTCATCATCACATCTTTCTCAAGTCGTATCGACACTAACCATATTTGTGTTACATTCCTTTGAAGTCAGCTGTAGTAAAGCCTTAGATCAACATATAGCACCACAAGTCTCTGTGGTTCGACCCGTATTTGCCCAGTTCTGCATAGTAGACACCGTGCACTTGCGGTTTAATTTGTAGGCAAAAACAGACCACTTCCCAAGCCTACCAAGTTTTTGGCGCCGTTGCCGGGGACTTGGCGTGTGCCCTGTCGATTGTTGGCCTGTCTTTACTGAATTTCAACTCACCCTGTACATATTCACTTTGAATTATTGCTTTTAGCCCTGTATAGTGTAACTTAGCTGTAGTTAGTTCATATTTGCTCCATCTGCATATTCATATTTGCTCATCTGAATCCTCATCTGTGCTCATCCATTGAAAGTAAAGAGCTGTAAGCTCATAGTGCATTGCACTTCCAATCTCAGTCAGCATCTGGCCTGCTGCCTTGCTTAGCCCATCACATTTGTGTCATATCAGCTGCATTGTGACCTCCAATTACATATTGCTAGACACTCATCTTTGCTAGCTGACTCTGTGTAGCGATTTTGTTCATATAAGTTGCACATCCCAGAGAACTAACACTCTCTCTTGAGTAAACAGGAACCTATTATGCTGATAAGCTGCTGAGCAGCTGAGCCAAACCAAGGAGGAGAAGAGAAAGGCGCAAAACTTGAGTTTTGAAAAACCTTGAGCAACCCCTGCGACTTGTAATGTGAGTGGTTCCTTGACCTATGAATTACACACCTGTTAGCTGGGTATGCCCTGACTGTGTGCTGAAATATGTGAGTATATGCATGAATTTGTTATCATATCTATGAGCTCTGTATCAAAACTGAACTGAGCATCGCTAAGATTTGCCTAAAGCATCACAGTATAACCTCCTATATTGCCTTGCTTGCCAAGAGTAGTCACCCTGCTAGGTAACCATCCCTAATTGTCTGTGAACTCATTGCTTGAACACCTCAGTGGCATTTGAGCAATTTTGAAACCTGAAATCTGTGCTTGTATATTCTGTGACCCTTAATTGCCATCAGCTCTGTGCTTAGCTCCAGCCCCTGCAGCTGTAGAGCCTAAGCTGCAACTTGGTCAACTGAGCATAACCATGACCCTGTGGCTTCTTACCTTGGCTGATTTCCAGTGATGCTCAACCTAAACCTTGTGTTATCTGCATATCTTGTATGAAGCTATAATCTGCCAAGTGCTGTCATCAATTTGTGTGCAACCTTGCAATATCTGAAATGTGTGCAATCTAAAGCCTGTGTTTGTGAGCATAGCTTGTATCACCCTTGCATGAACCTCTCGGCATGAATGTATGAAAACAAGCTGCCTTGCTAAGGATTGCTCCATACCTGAATTGTATGCTCTATGCTTAGTCTCCACTGAGTGTTCTGTGCTGTGAAGTCTTGGCCTTTACAAGGCCTGTGCTATGACCTCCTTAGTCTTATCTGCCCTGTGCTGTGTGTACCCTGAGCATACCACAACCCCTTCTTTGAGTCACTTTTATTGCATGAATTTTTGAGCTCTTCCTGTCAACTTTGTGCATGCTGCGAGGGTAGCCAAATATGTGTGAAAACTTGTGCTTGTGTGCCTACCTGTCTTTGTTAAGCCTGCAAATCTGTGATACCTGTTGTGTGTTCTGTGCCTTACCTTGCATTGCCCTATGCTCGGCCTCCAGCCCCTGCAGCTGTTGAGCTTGAGCAAGAACACAGTTAGCTTAGTCAGGCCGCAAACCCAAGTTGAGGACAACTAATAGAGTTGATATCAACTAAGAGAGTTGCCCCCGCACCTTTAGCATGTTTTACCCAATTCAACTATATCTGTGTGAAACTCTACGAACCAAAGATCTCGTAGGTTGTTTGTGATTTTGTGGCATTTGAGTGAGCATCACCCGACTGATCTGTGCACCTACCAAACACCTTTGCATGAGTTGTGTGCACATAACCTAGTCCGAGCATAAGCTAACTTTGTGTTGTGCATCACCTGCACTGTGCACTGCCAGTGCTGTATCTCTCTTAAGCATCCAGCACTCATAGGTGACTAGAATTTGGGTGTCATTTTTTTTGCGAATTGTGGTCTCCTCTATGCTGATATCAATAGGCAGTCCTGTGCTGCAGAAGCTGAGCATAAACCTGTGCACATAACCCAGTGCTGAGCACTTAAAACCTGCACATGCTGTGCTGTGAAGCTGTGCCATTCACATAAGCCTTGTTTTTGCCAACCTGTGCATAGGCTCTTTGCATAACCTGAGCTTTGCACAACTATTGGAACCCACTTACCTAGGCTTTGCATAACCACTGAAGCCCACAATTACTAAACTGTGCACTGGGCTACATAAACAGGAACCCACTTAAACCAAACTAGGCTTCCCACAACCACTGGGCTCTGCTTCTGCCTAAGCTGAGCTGCTGGGCTGGAACCCAGTTCCACTGGGCTGTACATTTCCAAACAAACTGAAGCCAACAAACCAAACCAGCCCACAAAACCAAACAGAAACCCACATAAACCAAACTGAACCCACACCAGCTGGGCTTTCCATAACCTTTGGGTTGTGCATTTGCATAACTTGGGCTTGCATCTGGACTTAGTATATTTGATGTGTGCTAAGCTATGCTTCTTTTTTGAGTTCACATTGAGTTACTAGACCATGTCAGGATTTTTGTCTGCAACTGGGGATGGAAACAAATCCATCAGAGAACTTGCTTATAGGCATGCTTCACATTATGAACCACCCACAAACCATGATGTCACTAGTTGATTATTATGAACCTTTTCTAGGTCATGAGCCTCAATATGCAAACCCTAATCATCATGCACACATGTATCAATCACCACAGTGGGGAGTTGAACAATTTTATACTCCCCCGACCTCGTATATGCACTCAGTGGAAGAAAACCTCATGGAGCAATACAATGCTAGGTTTGAACTGAATACAATGCATGACCATCCATATAGCAACATGTCTGAATTTCCCTTTTCTAGTGAACCCCATGCACAACCATACAGTGAATATCCATATGAGGAATGCATACCCACTAGTGAAGACTCTCCTTCAATAGAACAACTCACTATGATTCTTCAAAGGAACCTGATTGAGTTACAAAATGAAGATTGGAAAGAAGTTTATGATAGGATGTTTGTTATTCCTGATAATTTTGAAAATAGTGTTTCTAGTCCTACTCATGCAACTAACACTGAATATGAACCTAATCTAGAGGTAGATGAGTACACTAAAAATGCTACAATTTTGAATGGAGAGATGCATTTTTGTTATGATGATGAGGATGAATATGACATGTTAGAAGAACTTGTTTATCTTTGAAAATGTCTTTGAAATCTTTGGGTTCAAAGACATTAAGTGTCTCTCCTGTGAACCCTATGAATGACACTTCTTTTAATATTCATACATGTGATGCTGATTTGGGGCCTGTGCAATTATTCTGTGAAAATGAGCATGCTTTACCACCTGTTTGTGACTTAGGGAATGATGAGAATTATGACACCAATGATACTATGCATGAAAAGAATTTTGATGTGTCTGATTCCATGCTTAGGTTACATCATGATGTTTCTCCTGGTTATTCGATGCATGAGAGTGAAATTTTGGGTAATGATGACTATGACATGGAGATTGATGAATTATTTTATGCAAGTGAACATGATTTGTCTAATTCTCAGCCTAAGTCACAATGTGAAGTTTCTTGTGATCTCCCTATACATGAAACTGAAGTTGTAGATGATGATTATGGACTAGGGCTTGTAGAAATGTTTTATGAACATGAGCATGTTACAACACTTGTAGATGATTTGGGAAATATTGATGTGAGTGATGCTGTTACTCTTGAGCTCACCCATGTGAACAACTTAGACAAGCCCAACATCATGCCCATGTCACAATCTGATGGATTTCCACCAAACCTAGGTGTAGTTTGTAACAAAATTGCAAAACCAACTTTTCTGAAAATGCCTAATTTAGGCCTAGAGCTTTGTGCTTCCCAAGTCCTCTTGGACTATTTTGCATCAAAGTATAACACTTTTAAGGAGCCACAGTTGGAATGTGTATATCTGCCTGTTCTTAGCAAAACTCATTTCGAGTTAGACCTTTTGCATGATGTACCTTTAAAATTGCAAGATTTTGTGCTCAAGAACACATATGTTGACAAGTTTAGGTTTGGGGGTAACTTGTTCACGTATGCAATCTTTCCTGCACTCTCATGTTATATCTGTGTAAGGCTGTTGATGTTTGTACATATCGTCTTTTGGGTTGATCCTCAACTCTTTAGATTGTTGGTGTATGGTGAATTTTCATTGTATATAATCCAGTAGGACTTGTTAAATTTTCTTTTCTTGAATCGGTTGAGTCTTCTTGTGCATATATTGTCCTAATCCGATATGATCTCCACTGAGAATGTTGGATTCTAGCCTTGACAAATGAAGCTCTAACCTTGCTCCCGCCGACATACCGGTAATCTCTTCCCTTTTCTCTTATCAGCATAGTTCTCTTGGTATGTGACTGTTGAACTTTTTTCTATCTGTCGACACATTGAGGACAATGTTTGATTTAGGTTTGGGGGTACATGCATTTGCATATAGAGTTTTTAGTCTTTCTTTTCAACAACAAAAAAAAAAAAAAATATATATATATATATATATATATATATATATATTCAAAACTCTTTTGCAAATAAAAACCTCCAACGTTTAGAAATTTTAGAGTCACTAGCATGCTCCTAGCTATGTTTACATAGAGAGTCTGACCGAAATAACAGAACTTGGAAGTACTGGAGAACACAATCGGGTTTCTTAGTTGATTAGAGCGTTAAAGTTGGATTTAACCATACTAGGAGGGCAAATTAGGTGTTGTTTAGATATTCGGTAGTAGAATTGTGATCACCCATAGTGGAGACTACCCATTTTACATCAAGCGAGGTACCGACCTTCACTCTTTGTGACTTTCTAGAAAAGTTTGTTAGAGTGTGTGTCACCGACGTCAATTAGGGTAGGAATGGTGAGCTACCCAACTTCGCACCACTTTCAAAGACTATTTTTGATCTCTTGAGTGCTAATTCCGTCAATCATGAGGGTGACGTTTAAAGATGAAAACTTCTTCTAAATACCGATTTGCAGTTAGCATCACTCTCTCCCTCTCAATCAACAGATTCATAGAAACACATCATCATCAGCAAGTGGAGCATCATCAGAATATTCGAAGAAAAGTTGAGATAGTCCAAGGTTACGTGCAACAAAGGAAAGAAAAGAAGATGAGAATTAGTGAAGTTTATAAAATCAAGACAATACAAGTTTTATTGTTTTATTGTTATTTTCATTTTAAGTTCAAAAAAAAAAAAAAATAATAATAATAATAATTTGAGTTAGTAGTTTCATTGTTGTTATTTTCATTTCATGAAGTTCAGAAGTTCATCATCAACATTTGAAGACCGAAGATTGAAGACGTTTCTATGAATGCTGAGAGAGTGATATTAATTGCCGATCGGGTGAGAAGGTAAGTGAGTACTCCCACCCTTGCTAATGGTTGATTTCCTTTCTTAGAGATCATCGAAAAGATTCTTTTTGTCCACACGTCTGTGACGTCTGTGGAGTCTCCAGAAATTATTTCGGAAGGTTATCCTTCTTACCTTCAACGTGTGCAGGATATCTCTCTTTATTCCTGCCTGCACACATAAGAGACTAAAAAAGCGGTCTTTTGAGTGCAATTATCATAAAACCCTATTAGTGAGGCGGAAGTCGAGGCTTATGATCACAATCGAATACGAATTCTTTCATATGGTATGGTTACTTCTCGCTCAGCACTTAAGGATGAGAATGCGTTCTTTGGTAGTTCTAATTTCATGTTACTAGCATGCAGAAACTCTATGTCCTCATAGCTCCTTGGATGTTTGAGACTCTTTTACACTCTGAAGTTTGAGAAGGTTTTGTGGGTACACCTCTGGTAAACCCTCACGAGACTACAACTCGTCCACTAGGGACACCTAGGGGTTTAAAGGCTTAGTGCATACGCTAAATGCATTCGAGAGACCATGACAGGTGGTATAGTTAGGATTTCTTAATTTCTGTTTCACTTGAGGATAAGTAAAATTCAGGTTTGGGGGCATTTGATGAGTGCCAAATATTGCATATTTATACACCTTTTTATTGGCATTTAACTCATCTTTTGTGCTCAAGAATCAGATATTATCCCAGATTCTGTGTTTTCTTTGTTTTCAAGAATAAATATTTGTATTAATTAATTTTGTGTTTTTAGGTAATGAATAAAGCTCGGAGAAACTGAGGAGCCAAAAGAGCAAAGAATTGGAGACAAGCGTCTATGGAGCAGAAAGCCGAAGCCCACGCGCGCAACAGTTGCAACCCAACAAGGAGCAACCCATCTACAAGACATGGGCCCAAGCTATCCAAGACCCGCGACCCGGATCCGAGCCCGTCCACTCCAAACCGTTGAGATCTCGCCCAGCTGCATCCTATGGTCGCTCCATCACTCACATCATTTCTCGATGCCTCCGCTCAACACCAAATCACCCCAATCCTCCCTCGGCCGTTCAGATCTCACTCGCCACATCCAACGCTCGCTATAGCTTCCTCATCGTCCGTCGCTGCGCCTGCTTCACAACAAATCCACCTACACCTATACCCTATCGAGCAAATCTTTTTCCCATCCATCTTCTCTTTCTTCTTCCCCCATACCTCTGCAGAGCTCCACCCTCTTCCCCTTGCCTGTGCAGAGCCATCATCACCATCCCCATCTCCTTATCACTGACACCAACCCCATCAACCACCTTCTCCGCCACCCTAGGTTCATCCATCTCCATCTTTAGCTTCTTTCATAACCTAGAAGCTAGGGTTGAAGATGATTGAAACTAGGGTTTCACCAAACCCCATGCATGGTCGATTCGGAGGTCGTGACGAGACAGACAGACGATTCGAGGCGATTGGAGAATGGGTTTGCATTTATTTTATATTTTGAAGAGATTTAGGGTTATGAATTTTGCATGTATAAATAGAGTTGTGTGTGGGTTTGTAGAAACTTATGCAGGCTAAAGCTTGAGCACCATCTTAGCTTTGTTTGTTTGAATTACTTCTTTTAAATGTTCTAATTTAATTATCCAGGGTGTTAATGAAACCCTGAATTTCATGTCAAGCATATATATTTTTGGTTGTGTTTTTGCTAAATTTTAATATGATTAGGATTACTAATTAGTTGATGAAGCGATGAGTTTGTGATGAGTGTCATTTGTAAGAAGACTGACTCATACTAGGGTTAGTTGGAAAATTTGATTAATGAACATCCATTGTAGACCTTCATAAGAAGGCACAAGAACATAGCTTAAGATATATGGCATGGGCATGAGATTAGAGGTGGATTGATCACCCTGGTATTTCCCAAATTGTTATAATTTAGTTGCTACCTTAGTTCATTGTCACTACAACTCAGTCGCATCGACAAACACCAAATATTTCTGTCACTTCTAGAAATCAGTAAGCTAAGCCTTTGATCAACATAAGCACCACAAGTCTCTGTGGATCAACCTGTGCTTTCCACTGCCTTCAAAGGCATTGTGCACTTGCAGTTTAAGACGTAGGGAAAGCTCTTTTATAGACCTACCACTAGTCTTGGCAGAGAGGGGTTTAACTTCTCATTGTTGTGTAGATAGCCATTGAAAATATTCAATCAAAAACTCTAACATACAAGAGAACTAAAAACTGGACTAATTAGAAAACTAAAGAACAAAAATTCATATTGTGGCAGTGCAACGTACCCTTCTTGGTTGATTCTTCTTCTCCTTTATACAACAAAAACTTGATTTCTTCACTGACTTTCAGCCAATCTCCACAAATTAGTCCTATCTCCATTCCTAAAAGAACTGAATTAACCCTTATCCATATCTCCATCTGGTACACAGAAAACCCATCTGCAACAATTGATTCCAACCCTTCCTGGATTGGGGGAAAATGACTCCATATGGTTGTAATCTCTTCCTCATATTTCTGCCAGAAAAACCTAAATTCAGTTGTTGTCAAGTTCCGATTGAGTAAACAGAACACGAAATCAGGTGATATCTCCAAAGATTTGATAGTTGTAGTTGCCTCCTTGATTTTCTGAACCTTAGACTTTCTCACCATCTGATTTTGGTATAGGAAGAAGACTCTGCCAAATTCTTTTCCTTCTCTTTCGTGGCCCACTTCTCTGCTGCACTGGAATTACTAGATGCCCTTCTTGTTCCAAAGACCATAACCCCAGCCACGTTTGTTCCGCACAAAATTCACAATATACTGGACCTGTCTTCCATCCAACCCGTCGACACTTTTTACTAGCCAAAACTACTCATGGTAATAGTTATGTGTACAGTTTCAACCCAAGACATGGATTAGAATTTACCCCACCCCAACCTAATTTCTACATTGTCCCTAGTGTGGTAGTGGTTATAAACAGTTCAAAGGTGGAAAGGGTAACCAGCCAAGCACAAGCATATTATTCATGATAAAGAAAATGAAAAAAAAAATAACACTACATTATTTTACCACTGTCGCAGGTCAAGTCGGTTGCATTTAGCTCATGCAACAAGTCGTTAAATCTCAAGCTCGCACAAGAGGACGAGTTTTTGTCTCGTGAGGGCTTCCGGCTGTGATACCCACAAACACAAGGGTTGTCTCCCTAAAGCCTGAATTTTATGTCTCCATCTAGACATCTGCAAAACACAGCAAATCAAACACAAGAAGGATCCTCCAGAGTCATGGTATCGACTTCTGGATTCACAATTTCCAAAAATGGCTTCAACCTCTGCCCATTAACCTTAAAAATATTACCATTGTTTGGATTTTCAATCTCAACAGTACCATAAGGAAAGACATTCTTAACAATAAATGGACATGTCCATCGATACTTAAGTTTGCCAGGAAATAAATGTAAACGAGAATCAAAAAGAAGAACTTTATCCAAAGGTTCAAATGTTTTCCTAATAATAAGCTTATCATCAAAAATTTTCATTTTAGCTTTGTAATTCTTGGAAGTAGTATAAGTCTCATTTCTGATTTCGTCAAGCTCATTTAGCTGCAATTTCCTATGTTCACCAGCCTTATCTAGGTCAAAATTAAGCTTCTTGATTGCCCAATAAGCTTTGTGTTCTAACTCTACAGGTAGATGACATGCTTTTCCAAATATAAAACGGTAAGGAGACATTCCTAGTGGAGTTTTAAAAGCTGTTCTATAAGCCCACAAAGCATCGATGAGTCGTAATGACCAATCCTTGCGATTTGGGTTAACGGTCTTGTGCAATATAGCTTTTATTTCTCTATTAGAAATTTCTACTTGATCACTCGTTTGAGGATGATATGTTGTAGCTACTTTATGAGTAATGCCATATGATTTCATTAGCTTTTCAAAGGATTTATTACAAAAATGAGTACCTCTATCACTAATAATAGCCCTAGGGGTGCCAAATCGATACAAAATGTTCTCTTTAAAACTTAGTAACTTGACCTTACTATCATTATCCCTGCAAGCAACAACTTCTATCCATTTAGATACATAGTCAACATCAACCAATATATATTGATAACAATAACAAGAAGGAAATGGGCCCATAAAGTTTATGCCTGCACACATCAAAAATTTCGACAATCAAAATATGATTTGATGGCATCATGTCTCGTCGAGAATTTTTCCTACTTTTTGGCATCTTTCACATGCTTTGAAAAACAAGTACGCATCTTTGAAAAGAGTTTGCCAATAGAATCCACATTGAAGAATTTTAAGGGCAGTTTTCTTACTTGAGAAATGTCCTCCACATGCACTAGAATGACTGAAATTCAAGATACATTGATGTTCAAATTCTGGCACACACCTTCGAATCAACTGATTTGGGTAAACTTTAAACAAGAATGGATCATCCCTCATAAAATTTTGCACTTCAAAAAAGAACTTTGTCTTGTCTTGTTGAGTCCAATGGTAGGATGTAACCTCTGACAAGATAGTTTGCAATATCGCATACCAAGGTGTTAGTGATACACTAAGCAATTTTTCACCAAGAAAGGTTTCCTAGATAGATGATCAGCCACCGCATTCTCAAATCCTTTTTTATCTCTAATTTCTAGGTTGAACTCTTGCAAAAGAAGAACCCACCTAATCAGTCTAGGTTTCGCATCTTTCTTTGACAAAAGATGCTTAAGGGCAGCATGGTCCGTGTACACAATGACTTTAGACTCGACTAGATATGACCTTAACTTATCCAAAGCAAACACAACAGAAAAAAAATCTTTTTCCGTAGTGGAATAGTTACACTGTGCATCAGTTAAAGTATGGCTTGCATAATAAATAACACATTGTAACTTTTGAACTCTCTGTCCTAAAAAATCTCCAATCGCAAAGTCACCAGCATCACACATTATCTCAAACGGTAATAACCAGTTAGGGGGTTGAATGATCGGAGCTGTAGTTGATGCGTGTCGTACCACAACAAATTAATTCAAGATTTTCCACTCAATTAAAAATAATATAATGGAAGTCAAGTTCGTTCCCACGAGGAGCAAGAGATCTTAGTTGTAAAAGTTGTCACGAAAGGGGGGTGTAAAAAAGCAAAAGAAAATAAACAAAGCAATTAAAATCGAAAGTTGAAAACAATAAGAGAGACAAGACCAAGGAATCCTTCTTCGTTACTGAAACAATGAATCAAGTTATGTTCTTTTCTACTTGTTATTAGTCACAAATTATCACCAACCGTAGGTAAAGCACTAGCTCGGTGCTAAACCCCTAAATCCCTTGTATCACTTGGGACACGGAAGTTCTCGACTACCGGATTCTATTTACCAAACCACCTAGTAGTAGCTCACTCTAGATGTAATTTAAATAAACGCATTAAGATTTATGAACTTATTAGGTTAATATTAGTAGTTAGACTCTTAGATCAAGGTCTACTTGCTAACGTTGTTTCTACACACAATTGCTCAACGGAATCCCTCCGCAAGGTCTCGTGTTTGCTACTTATGTAAAGAGTCAAGAAACGATTACTTATCTCCTAACTTTCACTAGCTTTAGATCAAATTAACAAATCAATTTAGCGTGCACTCCAAACAATCTATCAATCAATCATGAATGTCTTTAAGATCATTCCTATTAGTAAAAACAAACGATAATTATGTGAAAAACTTCAAGATAGAATTTGAAAACAAAAACTTAAATCATATGTTAAGAACTAGGAATTCATCCTCAATCAATAAAATTAGCTACTCATGTTAAAGAGTTCACACAAAGAATAAGAAAAGAAAAGTGTTGTGTGTGGAGATGTGTGTAGAAGTTGTAGAAAACTTCTCTATTTATAGGCTTCAATATTCTCCAAATCTTCTAAGGAGTAGAATCCTTTTCCTTTTGCAATTCAATTTCCAAATCCAAGTTTTTCTCAACTCTTCCACCTTCTCTTTCCAAATTTGAGTCCAATTCTCCATCCAATTCCTAGCCAAAGTCTTCACACCCATGAGAGAAGTCCATAGAAAATTCTGGAATTTTTTTGCTCGCCGGAAAACTGGGATTGTGGCCGGAATCCGGTCGGAATAGTCGCCGCCGGCCACCTGAAAATTTCTGTCCGTCGGGAGAATATTCGACGGAATATTCCGTCAGTCCACCGTTAGGACTAACGGTCAAACAGGTCAACCGTCAGTCAACTGTTAGTCAGCGGGTCAAGGTCTGTGTCACGAGTCAGAACCGAGTCAGTTGCTGAGTCGACTGACTGGTCCTAGCCAGGCCATTTTGCACAGGCTAAACTTGTTGCAGCACAATCATTGTGCATGACCAGCCATAATGGCTATACCTTACGCAAGACTTCTTCCATGACCATCTTGGGCGTGCATTTTGCGACCATTCATCCACGCTTTCAATTCCATCAGATTCTGCGGCATCAGGATCCACGAGTTCGATCACCAAAAGCATTTGCTCTCATTCAAGCTCATGCAAATTCAACCAACCACCAATACAGGCTGCATCGATTCATTCCCATCACTAGACTACGGCTCTCCATTGTGCGGTATATGCACTTCATCCGCCACTGCAACTCACTTGGCACTTCCTTGTCTGAAACTCATACTCTGTAACCTCCAAGCCTGCAAACTCCCACTGCAATCACCTCAGTTCAGCCTGCCATTGGCAACACACATCTCCAGCTCTTATATTCCAGCAAAGCCATAGCATCTGCAACACTCTTGCATCCATTAATCCACCCCTGCATTGCCATCAGCATCACAACCTTAGTGGCAGCTCCAATATTCTCCAGTCCCAGTTCTCAGCTCAAGGCCTCAAACACTGGCATGAACCAACAATTCAAGCCATGCCCTGTACCAACAGCTCCATTCATGAGCAGCATTCTATTCTCCACAACAGCACTCCACCAGAACCTCTGCCATCAATATCTCAACACCCTGTTAAAATCAAATCAACTTCCACAAGCACCACTGCACTCAATCATCTGCACCAGCTCAAGTCATTCACTCCAGTGCCTGAGTTCAATTGCAGTAATACCAACATTCTACCAATCAACTCAGCCAACACCCTTCGCTGCAAAAATACAACAGCATAAATACTGCCTTGAGCTCACAAACATCCATGGAGGCAACATCTTTAAGTTGCTCACTGCACTGCACTTCTGCAACACATCCAAGCTGCAGCTTCAACTAATCTTTGCCATACCAAGACCATCTAGCCCATTGCTTCCATCACCTTTTGCTCCTTTATTCAATCACAGCAATCACTGAAACAAACTTCATCATCATCCCATCATTCTCAAATGTCAGCAACCACAAACCCATTTGCTTTAATCTCACAGATCCCATAACAAGTCGAGCCCATCTCTTGTTTCATTAGCTCAGAAATCATTCAATTCCTTCACCACAGCAATCCCTTAATGTTGACTACCACCAACTCAATCCACAGCTACAAACCTTTAAACCAACACCGTTCTTCTCTTACATCAACAGAAACTATTGATCGAACCCTCATTTTTTTCTCATCCCATAATTTCATTCATTCACTCACTGATTTGAACAGCAAGGACTTGAGATTGAAACCCTTCTCATCTGTTGTTTATCCTGCTCAAACGAACCCTAATTCAATCTCAGAGAATAACAGCCAATCATCGTCTCTATCTCTGATTCACCTCTCCGTGTCTTTGATTTGAACATTACTCTTCATCTCTGATTCGAACCTAGTTAAGAACAACCACCATCTCAGAACTACAATTTGCATCGATCTGTTCTTTGATTTCCTCCCTCAATCTCTCGATTTCTCTGTTAGCTTCTCTCTGTTCCATGGCTGCTGCGAATCGATTTGGGGAAAGAAGAGAAATGATTTCTCAAGTTAGGTTTAGGGTTATAAAGTGGGTTCGGATCCGGGTACGGTTAGGGTATGGAGCAGGGTGTGGATGGATGGGCTTAGGTTAGGGTATGGGTGGATTCAGACATGTGGGCTTGGGTATGGGTTAGAGTTCACTCCCTTCTTTTGGATAAGGGACACCTCTCGACCTCCCCTTAACTATTATTGTCCTTCCTTTAGTAATTTGAGTCACCCCTTAACCTTGGCTGGGCTCCATATAGTATTCCCTCCTTGGTGAAATGACAATTTTACCCTTTTGGCTCAAATAAGGTGATTTCTTCTTCTTTTCCTCCGTGCGACTCCAAAGTAGCTATAAAACTCAAAACAAGCGTAAAATACATAATTTACAAGAAAAATAGCAAAGAAAGCATAAACTACTATATAGTAAATACGGTGTATTCTACACCTATCAAATTCCCCCACACTTAGACTTTGCTAGTCCTCGAGCAAATCAAACTAAAAACTCACAACTTCAAAGTGTTCAAGCGTCCCAAGCATCCAAAGAGTTATGAGGACATAGAGTTTACGCATGCTAGTAATAAGAAGTTAGAAATACTAAAGAACATATTCTCATTCTTAAATGTTGAGTGAGAAATAACCACACCATAATGAGAGAACGCGTGTTTGAGAAACGATCAATAAGCATTTCGCCTCGACTTACGCCTCACCAAAAAGGATTTTATGATAATTGCACTCAAAAAAGACGGCTTTTTTATGGTTCTCACATGTGTGCGGTAGGAATGAAAGAGAGAATTCTGCAACACGTTGAATGGTGGGAAGGACAACTTCCAAAATATTTTTTTAAAAACCCACATCTTTTAATATTTTGAAAAACCATTTTTCTGACGATCTCTAAGAAAGGAAATCAATCATATTATCGAGGATGAGATTACTTACTTACCTTCACATCCGATTGCCAATTATGATAACACCACTCTCACGGCATCCAATAGAAACGTCTTCCGCTCCTCGTCTTTAACTTCTTGGTCTTCGTCTTCGGTTTCAACTATTGATGATAAACCCTTGAATTTCATAAATCCTTAACAATTCTTAACTTTTTACCTTAAAATCCTTGTCGCTTGAAACTTCCTTATAGATTTTCCTTCCCCACGGCTCATTCAATAAAAATAAGAACAAATATTTCTCTTGTGTTTTTCTTTTCTTTCCTTTTCTTTTTTTTTTCAATTTTTTTTTAAAAAAAAAAACAAAAACAAGAGAAATTAAATACAACCATGGCCGTGGGAGAAGTATTTTACCACTTGATTCTTCACAACTTGTATCGTCTTGAAATCATAAACTTCAAAAATTCTCACCTTTTAATTTTCTTCGCTTTCATGAATAAGTCTTCATACTTGAATATAAAATTACTTCATTGTATTGTAAGCCCTCAACATATATGTAAAAATCCGCTCTTTTGTATGTTGCTTTACTTATATTTTTGAAATTTGCTCTTTTTCTCGTTCCGTTGCTTGTAAACCTTGAACTTTTTCAACTTTCCTTGTAGATTTTGATGTCGCTCCTTGTTGATGATGAATGTGTTTCTATGGATCCGTTGTTGTCGAGAGAGAGAATGGTGCTAACTGCAAATCGAACTACAAGAAGGAAGCTTTCATCCATGGACGTCACCCTCATGATTGACAAAATTAGCACTCAAGAGATCAAAGAGTAGTGCTTCTATTGGTGGGAGGTTGGGTAGCTCACCATTCTACCGGAATTAACGTACGGTGACACACTCAAAAGAAGCTCTTTAGTAGATGGAAAATTTCTGGTTGGTGCCTCACATGATATGAATACGGGTAGTCTCCACTAATGATTGATCAGCAACTCTAATAATGCCCTTCTCCCTGCACCAAATTCGCATCACCGGCATGATTAAATCCATTATTTAACACTCAAACAAGCAAGAAATCCGAATGTAGTTCTCTAACATTTCCAAGTTCAATTATGTCGGTCAAAATCTCTATGTAAACATACCTAGAAGTATGCTAGTGACTCTAAAATCTCTAAAAGTTGAAGTTTTAAGTAAAACTTTTTTTTTTTTTTTTCAAACTTTTTTTTTTTTTTTTGTAATTTTTGTTTTAAAAACATGCTTAACCACTCCCCCACACTTAAACCTTACATTGTCCTCAATGTAATTGAATCCTCCTAGTAAAGTCAAGGTGGGAAATTTTAACATGATAAGAAACAAGAAAAGAAATAACAAAAAGCAAAAGGATAAGAAATACAAAACCGATGGGTTGCCTCCCATTAAGCGCTTGTTTTAAAGTCGACGTCCGACTTAGCTCTTGCATGATTCATTCCCCATATACTAACAATCGGAAAATTTGAGGATCCACCCATAATACCTGTTTTGAAAACAATAACTCCATACAAATATTAGCACAAGAAAACAATAGTGAAATTATCTCTCGATAGAAATTTCCCCCACACTTATTCTCGTCCACACTCGGAAGTGTATAAAGAACATAGAATTCGGGAACTTCCATGTATTCCTCTTGGCAAACCTGCATAGTGTTAGCATCAAGTGTTTCCAATGGTGGATATTTAGAAACAAAATCATCCAAAAATACTTTCGAAGCACATACATTCAAACCAATAAGAGGTAAAGGAGAAGAATCAATATGCAAAGGGTTAGACAAACCTTGCACAATCTCTTGTATTATAGAATCCTCTTCATCCTTAAAAAATTCGAGTGAATTACTTACCTCTTGTATATCGTGGTCCTCTATTAAACCTTGCAACCATTCTTCGTCGTTTTCTACCTTAACCAAAGTCTCGGCATCATTAAAATCATTCGCAAGTTCAATTGGGTCTTCCACAAAATCAATGAATGTGGTTTCATCCTCTAGCATCAACTCTTCAACATTCTCATCATCGGAATCGGGCCATTCACTAAAATGATTCTCGTCGGTATAGATTGTAAGATCTTCTTGTGCGGGTGTTACACCGTTTATAACAATAGGTAAGTGATATCCAAACTCCTCCTTTTGAATAGGTGAAGGATCTTTATTATGATCCGGAGTTGGAATAACTTCCTCATTGTTGCAACGTTCATACACTTCCCGCGGACTCATATCTTTCCCTAAGAAATTTTTTCCAAGCAATAAATGCATCTTCCTCAAGCTCTTCCTTTTGAATAGGTGATTGATCATTATTAAGATCAAGGCTCAAGTAATCTACACTAGCGTCATCAAAATCTTCAAAGGTTGGTTAATTTGTTCGTATAATTTCTCCGGAATTCCTTTGAATTTCTCGATGTGATTCTTGCAACTTTTATTGAAGATCCCCAATCATGGCAGACAACTTATACGCAAAACTAGAGAATTTCTCGATCATAAACAAAACTATCCTCCCATCCTTGTGATTGTCCACATACATACCCGTCATAAGGTTGTTGATATGTATGAGAATATCCATAAGGTTCTGTAGGAATTTGATCATAGCCAAAAGATTGGTTTTGATTGTATCCTAAGGATGGTTGGAAGTTGTCATAATGTTGAGGTTGAAAACCGTATTGATTGTCGTAATATGCTTGCTCTTGTCCACCATACATGGAAAACCGATACCTGAAATAAGATTCAAAAACTTAAGTTAGATAGAATCCAACAAAGCAAGAATAAAGGAAAAAGAAAAATAAAAAACAACTAAAATCATCCATTTGCTCCTGAACAATGCGCCAAAATTTGATGCGTGTCGTACCATAACAAATTAATTCAAGATTTTTCCACTCAATTAAAAATAATATAATGGAAGTCAAGTTCGTTCCCACGAGGAGCAAGAGATCTTAGTTGTAAAAGTTGTCACGAAAGGGGGGTGTAAAAAGCAAAAGAAAATAAACAAAGCAATTAAAATCGAAAGTTGAAAACAATAAAAGAGACAAGACCAAGGAATCCTTCTTCGTTACGAAACAATGAATCAAGTTATGTTCTTTTCTACTTGTTATTAGTCACAAATTATCACCAACCGTAGGTAAAGCAGCTAGCTCAGTGCTAAACCCTAAATCCCTTGTATCACTTAGGACACGGAAGTTCTCGACTACCGGATTCTATTTACCAAACCACCTAGTAGTAGCTCACTCTAGATGTAATTTAAATAAACGCATTAAGATTTATGAACTTATTAGGTTAATATTAGTAGTTAGACTCTTAGATCAAGGTCTACTTGCTAACGTTGTTTCTACACACAATTGCTCCACGGAATCCCTCCGCAAGGTCTCGTGTTTGCTACTTATGTAAAGAGTCAAGAAACGATTACTTATCTCCTAACTTTCACTAGCTTTAGATCAAATTAACAAATCAATTTAGCGTGCACTCCAAACAATCTATCAATCAATCATGAATGTCTTTAAGATCATTCCTATTAGTAAAAACAAACGATAATTATGTGAAAAACTTCAAGATAGAATTTGAAAACAAAAACTTAAATCATATGTTAAGAACTAGGAATTCATCCTCAATCAATAAAATTAGCTACTCATGTTAAAGAGTTCACACAAAGAATAAGAAAAGAAAAGTGTTGTGTGTGGAGATGTGTGTAGAAGTTGTAGAAAACTTCTCTATTTATATGCTTCAATATTCTCCAAATCTTCTAAGGAGTAGAATCCTTTTTCTTTTGCAATTCAATTTCCAAATCCAAGCTTTTCTCAACTCTTCCACCTTCTCATTCCAAATTTGAGTCCAATTCTCCATCCAATTCCTAGCCAAAGTCTTCACACCCATGAGAGAAGTCCATAGAAAATTCTGGAATTTTTTTGCTCTTAGGAAAAGCGGGATTGTGGCGGAATCCGGTCGGAATAGTCGCCGTGGCCACTTTGAAAATTTACGTCAAAGTCGGGAGAATATTCGACGGAATATTAAAATCGATCCACTGTTAGGACTAACGGTCAAACAGGTCAACCGTCAGTCAACTGTTAGTCGGCGGGTCAAAGGTACGTGTCACGAGTCGGAGGCAGGAGTCGATTCTTTGAGTCATTGATTTGGTCCTAGCCAGGCCATTTTGCACAAGGCTAAACTTGTTGAAAGACAATCATTGTGCATGACCACCATAATGGCTATACCTTTCCGCAAGACTTCTTCCTGCCCATCTTGGCTGTGCATTTTCTGACCATTCATCCCACCTTTCAATTCCATCGGTTCTGCGGCATCGAGATCCACCAGTTCGATCACCAAAAAGCATTTGCTCTCATTCAAGCTCTCGCAAATTCAACCAACCACCAATACCAGCTGCATCAGTTCATTCCCATCACTAGACTACCGGCTCCATTGTGCAGTATATGCACTTCATCCGCCACTGCAACTCACTTGGCACTTCCTTGTCTGAAACTCATACTACGTAACCTCCAAGCTGCAAACTCCCACCGCAATCACCTCGGTTCGGCACGCCATTGGCAACACACATCTCCAGCTCTTATATTCCAGCAAAGCCATAGCATCTGCAACACTCTTGCATCCATTAATCCACCCCTGCATTGCCATCATCATCACAACCTTAGTGGCAGCTCCAATATTCTCCAGTCCCAGTTCTCAGCTCAAGGCCTCAAACACTGGCATGAACCAACAATTCAAGCCATGCCCTGTACCAACAGCTCCATTCATGAGCAGCATTCTATTCTCCACAACAGCACTCCACCAGAACCTCTGCCATCAATATCTCGACACCCTGTTAAAATCAAATCAACTTCCACAAGCACCACTGCACTCAATCATCTGCACCAGCTCAAGTCATTCACTCCAGTGCCTGAGTGAGTTCAATTGCAGTAATACCAACATTCTACCAATCAACTCAGCCAACACCCTTCGCTGCAAAAATACAACAGCATAAATACTGCCTTGAGCTCACAAACATCCATGGAGGCAACATCTTTAAGTTGCTCAGCACGCACTTCGCAACACATCCAAGTCTGCGGCTTCAACTAATGTCTTTGCCATACCAGCACCATCTAGCCCATTGCTCAGCATCACAGCTGCTCCTTTATTCAATCACAGCAATCACTGAAACAAACTTCATCATCATCCCATCATTCTCAAATGTCAGCAACCACAAACCCATTTGCTTTAATCTCACAGATCCCATAACAAGTCGAGCCCATCTCTTGTTTCATTAGCTCGAAATCATTCAATTCCTTCACAAACAATCCCTTAATGTTGACTACCACCAACTCAATCACAGCTACAAACCTTTAAACCAACACCGTTCTTCTCTTACATCAATGAAACTATTGATCGAACCCTCATTTCTTTCTCATCCCATAATTTCATTCATTCACTCTTGATTTGAACGGCAAGGACTTGAGATTGAAACCCTTCTCATCATTGTTTATCCTGCTCAAAACGAACCTAATTCAATCTCGAGAATAACACCAATCATCGTCTCTATCTCCGATTCACCTCTCCGTGTCTTTGATTTGAACATTACTCTTCATCTCGATTCGAACCTAGTTAAGAAAACCACCATCTCGTAACTACAATTTGCATCGATCTGTTCTTTGATTTCCTCCCTCAATCTCTCGATTTCTCTCGTTAGCTTCTCTCTGTTCCATGGTCTGCTCTGCGAATCGATTTGGGGAAAGAAGAGAAATGATTTCTCAAGTTAGGTTTAGGGTTATAAAGTGGGTTCGGATCCGGTTTAGGGTTTGGATCCGGGTACGGTTAGGGTATGGAGCAGGGTGTGGATGGATGGGCTTAGGTTAGGGTATGGGTGGATTCAGACATGTGGGCTTGGGTATGGGTTAGAGTTCACTCCCTTCTTTTGGATAAGGGACACCTCTCTGACCTCCCCTTAACTATTATTGTCCTTCCTTTAGTAATTTGAGTCACCCCTTAACCTTGGCTGGGCTCCATATAGTATTCCCTCCTTGGTGAAATGACAATTTTACCCTTTTGGCTCAAATAAGGTGATTTCTTCTTCTTTTCCTCCGTGCGACTCCAAAGTAGCTATAAAACTCAAAACAAGCGTAAAATACATAATTTACAAGAAAAATAGCAAAGAAAGCATAAACTACTATATAGTAAATACGGTGTATTCTACACCTATCAGTAGTCAATAAGGTCTTTAGCTTTTCAAAAGCTATTTTGCACTCTTCATCAAACATAAAGTCTTTGTCTTTTGATAAAAGATTGCACATGGGTCTGGAGATTTTACTAAAGTCCTTAACGAACCTTTGGTAAAGTCCCGCATGTCCAAGAAAAGACCTTATTTCCTTCAAATTCTTTGGGTCTGCCAAATGTGAGATCAAATCAGTTTTAACTTTATCTACCTCAAGTCCCTGAGATGAAACAACATGACCTAAGATATTTCCTCTAGAAACCATAAAGTTACACTTTTCCCAATTGAGAACAAGATTTATTTCAGTGCAACGAATCAGAGCTAATTCTAAGTGATGCAAACAATCAGTATAACTATCACCAAAGATTGAAAAATCATCCATGAATACTTCCAAATTCTTACCGACCATATCAGAAAAAATACTTAGCATGAGACGTTGAAACATTGCTGGTGCATTGCATAAGCCAAAGGGCATACGTCTGTAGGCAAAGGTTCCATACGGGCATATAAAAGTCGGATTATCCTGATCTTCTCGAGCAATCTCCACTTGATTGTAGCCCGAGTATCCATCGAGAAAGCAATAGAACTTATGACCTGCAAGTCTCTCAAGAATTTCATCAATAAACGGTAAAGGAAAATGATCTTTCCTACTGACAGAATTCAACTTGCGATAATCAATGCAAACACGCCAACCAGTGACCTTCCTAGTTGGAATCAGTTCATTATTTTCATTCTCAACAACTGTAATACCAGATTTCTTAGGAACTACTTGGGTTGGATTGACCCATTCACTACCAGAAATAGGATAGATCATACCTACATCTAATAACTTAAGAATTTTGGCTTTAACAACATCTTTCATATGAGGATTCAACCTACGCTGAACTTGTCGACAAGGTCTTGCATTCTCTTCCAAATTAATCTTATGTGTACAAATACTAGGGACAATTCCTTTCAGGCCTGCAATAGTCCATCCTACGGCACTTTTGTGCTTCCTAAGAACATTTAAAAGCATGGTTTCTTGCTCTTCATTAAGTTCAACTGATATGATTACAGGAAATGCTTCATTTTGACCCAAAAAAGCATATTTCAGTCACTAGGAAGTGGCTTAAGGTCAAGCTTTGGGAATTCTATGGATGAGGGTAGTGGCTTAGTCTCACTGATTGGAAGTGATTCAAATCTAGACCGCCACTTATCTGTATCCAGTAATGGGGATGAATCCAGTACGGAATTAACTTCTTCAATGGATCCATCCTCATCGAAATCCCAAAGGTTAAGAAGACTGACTTCTAATGCATCCTTAGCTTCTAGATGAGATAACTTTTCCTGCATAATTGTTTTAATCATACTAACCTCATGGATATCATCACTACCACTCGGGTATTTACATGCATCAAAGATGTTTAATTAAACAATTATATTACCAAATGAAAGATTCATTATACCGTTTCGACAATTTATCAAAGCATCCGCAGTTGCAAGGAAAGGACGACATAAGATTATAGGTATTTCATTGCTAGCATTAACTACGGGTTGAGTATCCAAAATAATAAAATCTACCCGGATAATACAATTTGTCGATTTGAACCAACACATCCTCTACTACCCCTCTCGATACTTTAACTGATCTCTCCGCAAGTTATAGAGTGACTGAGGTGGGTTTTAATTCACGTAAGCCCAACTGCTCATAAACCGAGAAAGGTAGGAGGTTTACACTAGCTTCCAAATCCAAAAGTGCTTGTTTGATCACGAAATCCCCTATTATACAAGAAATAGTAGGGCATCCCGGATCTTTATATTTGGGAGGAGTGTTGTGTTTAAGAATGGCAATGCCTTTTTCTGCACATTATGCTTCCTTTTGACGGTGCAAAGATACTTTATGAATTTGGCATAAGCTGGAATCTGCTTAATCACACTCAAGAGAGGAATGTTCACTTTTACCTGCTGCAAAACATCAAGAATATCCTTATTATCAGCAAATGGTTTAGTATACAACAAACGATGAGGAAATGGAGCATGCATTTTCTTATCAACTGATGAGTGCCAAATAGTGCATATTTATACACCTTTTTATTGGCATTTTACTCATCTTTTGTGCTCAAAAATCAGATATTATCCCAGATTCTGTGTTTTCTTTGTTTTCAAGAATAAATATTTGTATTAATTAATTTTGTATTTTTAGGTACTAAATAAAGTCCGGAGAAACTGAGGAGCCAAAGGAGCAGAAAGTTGGAGACAAGCATATATGGAGTAGATAGCCAAAACCCGCGCGCACATCAGTCGCAAACCTAACTTACAAGACATGGGCTTGAGCTAGCCATGACCCGGATCCGAGCCCGCTCACTCTGAGCCATTGAGATCTCCCTCAGCTACATCCAACGGTCGCTCCGCCTTGCACATCAGCGTTTGATGCTCCCACTCAACACCAGTTTATTCCGAGCCTTCTCTCAGCCGTTCAGATCGTAGCCGCTTCATCCAACGCTCGCTGAGACCTCCTCATCGTCCGTCGCTGCACCCGCCTCACACCAAAATTGCATAACCCTATACCCTCTCGAGCCATACCCATTTCCCTTCCATCTTTCTCTTTCTTCCTCTCCCGTCTCCATCACAGAGCAGAGCTCTGCTCTTCTCCTCCTTCACCCGACCACATCTTCCATCATCATCTCCCTACCATGTTTCCCATCACCACCAACCTTACCTGCAACAGCCGCACCCCTCTCTAGGTCTAGGTTTTCTCTCTCTTAGCTTCTCCAACCCTAGAAGCTAATTTGGAGAAAACTAGAACTAGGGTTCTCTCTCAACAACCATGCATGGAGCTCTGAGGAGAATTGACAAGAGAGGAAAGCAATTCAGAGACGTGGGTGAGAGGTGATTTAATTTAATTTTAAAGAATTTTAGGGTTTTGAGAATTTCTGGATGTATAAATACAAGTGAACTGAGTTGATAGAAGGGTATGCCTGGGCTAGCCAGAGCAACAATTTAGTTTATTTTTGTCTTAGTTATGTTCTAAATCAGAATACTAGGGTTTAGATGAAACCCTAATTTATGACTGTGTTTTTCATGCTTCATGTATTGTTCTTAAGTGCTTAATCATTTTTAAGATAGTCTTTAATCTTAGCATGTCAACTCATTGCTCTCACAGTGTATGCCTTGTATGCACTGTAGTTAGAATATCCCTGTGATGATTATGCTACAACTCAAGCTCAATTAGACTAATATTTAACCTCAGATTAGTTGTGCTTTAGCTAGACAGTTAATACTTTGGATAATTACCTTAGTTGTGATCAAAACTATCAGTTGGAGAAACATCTTAGACATAGGGCAGAGTTGACACCTCTCCCTTATCTGTCATAAGGATAAGAATAATATCATGAGTTGAAAACATAGTATAGGTTAGTGGTGGAATTGAAGACCCTAGTATCCCATTGTCACCACTTGTATTTCATCCTTAGCCCATTGTCACACTACAACTCAGCCGTATCGGCAACTACACCATCTGTTGTTACTTGCATTTGTTAGAATTCAGTAGAAGAATCCTTTAGATCACCTTTACGGCACCACAAGTCTCTGTGGATCGACCAGTATTTGCCACATCTCCGATAGACGCCGTGCACTTGCGGTTATAACAAGTAGGCCATAATATAAACCCCTTCTCAGGCCTACCATCAACATCAGAATTTTCATCTTGAATATCACTATGACAGTCACTACCCTTAGAGACTTCTCAGGTTCGTTTACCTTCATTGGAGTCTCTATCATCTTACCATTTCTAAGTGTTGTAACAACCCTAGCTTGTTAAATATTAACAGTACTAGCTTCATACTGGCCTTTCGGGTTAGGTTGAGTTTGAGAAGGCAATGCTCCTTTCTCCCTAACATTGAGACGTGATTCAATACGTGTTATGCTAGTTTTCAACTCATCTAAGGTCTGCATGGTATTCTGATTTATTTGAGTTTGTCCATGCATAAAAGTTTGCAAAGTATCCTCAAGAGTCTTCTTATGAGGTGGCACATAAGGGTTACTATATGAAGAC
Organism: Papaver armeniacum; assembly: GCA_023531295.1. Lineage (NCBI taxonomy): Eukaryota > Viridiplantae > Streptophyta > Magnoliopsida > Ranunculales > Papaveraceae > Papaver > Papaver armeniacum. The sequence goes on from JAJJWW010002447.1 coordinate 76,590, forward strand.
CCTTGAGGAACATTAATATCATTCATAGTAGGACCATTCCTCCAACTAAAATTAGGATGATTTCGCCAATTAAGATTATATGTTTCTGAATAAGGTGAGCTAAAATATCTTTTGTATGTATTCATGGCATTTGCTTGGTCATGTAACACTTCTTGAAATGCTGGGATTGTAGGAAAAACCTTAGTGTAGTGTTCCAGACTTTCGCAAATACCACAAGCATGTTCTACCGAGTCAGCTACCTTAACTACATTTGGTTTCTGAATAGCATCAACTTTTCTATGCAAACTAGCAATTTTAGCATTCAAATCATCTTCCTCACTCAGCACATACATTCTAGGCCTAGAGCTAGTCAAGGGTTTGGACTTATTTATATCCGTTGTGCCTGAATTTTCCAATTTTGGGCATTTTCTGCTAGCGAATCGAAATACGTCCAAGCATCATCAAGTGACTTATTCAAAAATTCACTATTACACATCATTTCAACAAACTGACGCATACCTGAATTTAAACCATCATAAAAAAATTAACAACTCCATATCTCATAAGCATGGTGAGGGCAGCTAGAAAGCAAGTCTTTAAATCTCTCCCAACACTCGAAAAACGACTCATGTTCGTTTTGAGAAAAGTTCATAATATTTTTTCGAAGAGTGATTGTTTTGTGAACTGGAAAAAACTTTTTCAGAAACTCCCTAGTCATTTCATTCCATGTCTTAATGGTATTTGGTCGCAAAGAATGCAGCCAAGTCTTAGCTTTCTCCTTTAGAGAAAAAATTGAAACAATTTCAGTTTCACGACATCTTGAGTCGCAACAAAAAAAGGCATAGTAGCACAAACCTCATCAAATTCTTTCAAATGTATATATGGACTCTCAGAGTCCAATCCATGAAACTTAGGCAGTGCTTGTATCTGCCCATATTTTATCGTCACATTTCCAGCATTAGCCGGAAGAACTATACAGGAGGATGTTGAAGTTCTTTCCGGCTGCAAATAATCCCTAAGGGTTCTAGGTCCATTAGCATTGGTTGCGGCTTCAACAACTATTCTAGCAGCTTCAACTTCAACTGCTAATCTCGCAGATTCTCTAGCAGCTTCATCTGCCATTGGATGACTAGGGTGATTCTCTAATACCCTATGAGCAAAGCGGTGATATCTAACTAATCGGTTGAAGTGATCAGACCTAGAATATTGCATGGACAAAATAAACAAGAAACAGATACAATGTTATCCAAATGGCTGTGATTTCGCCTAGATTTCAGCCTAGTCACAACTGAAACAAAAAAACTTGTTCCCTGCACCCGTAGCAGCTCCTAATGTTGCCAAGTCTTGAGACCTTTCTTACTCCTGTAATAAAGCAGTAGAAATCAGCAAACACTAAAACAAAACTAAAAATAAACCTAAGCAAAATTGAATTCTATGGAACCCTAAACAATCCCTGGCAGCGGCGCCAAAATTTGATCACTCTTTTCAGAATATCAAAGTGAAAGAAGTGTAATATAGTCGAGTTCGAACCGCAAAGACTGCTGGTGTTCAAAATAATTGTTTAGAAAAGCAATAATGTAAAATTGAGTTGTAAAAAGCAGCAGACTATATTTGTAAAGAAAACGAATAATTGATGTAAACTACCAAGACTAAAGGTTCCACCTAATAGCATTCAAGTTCTAATATATTATCAAATGATAACTCAAATAGAGACAGATAGTAATATGCTCAATTAAGGAATGTACCTGTATTTCTAAGTGTAACTAAAACACCATTTCTTAAGGATTGATTATATTTCTAACTAAGAGCTCAATTAAGGAATGTTACAGGTGTTGATGGTGGTTTTTAGCTTATGGTTAAAATTGTAAAAACCTTGCATCTGATGTGACGTCACTCTGTAAGGAAACGGAGCCGTGGGTGTTAACCTCTCCACTGACATATTGAGCCGTTCAATATATTTACATGAAATTTATCCAGACTGGCGCATGTAGCAACCATCCCAGATGTTCTGTAATTTCGGCGCCTTGCCTATATTCACTTAATATAAGTTTCTTTGAATACTTTTTGTGCTATGTTCCCCGGCTGAACCCTTAATGTTGATATGGCATGACAATTTGTGTTCACTCGCAACAGAGTAGCACGAATTTCCAAATATCAAGGATAAGGTCTTTGCATAAGGTATTCAATCAGAAAGCATCTTTGCTCTCTGGCAATGAACTTAAAAGAACTCTGTGTCAACACATAGAACTCAATCAATTACCCTGACTAATTTTCAAAAATTAGGGTTTTACGCCTTGCGCAGTATATCAGACCTTGCTTTTTCGAATTTAAGCCTAGGAAAACTAGGTAATTGATCCACCATGGATTAGTAGGCGCACAATCTAGCCCAGAATCAGAGAACAAGGAGCCGCAGGGTAGGATCAGCAGCAAAGGGAAGCGTGTCCATTCCTTAGGCCAGCCGGCGCCACTTGCCATTGGCCACGCCCCCATCCTAAATCGGCCCTACTTTCCATCGACCAATCAGGTTGCTCTAAAGCTGCCACACTCACACCAGAAGTGTAGCCACGCCCATGCTTGGCCGGCCCCTCTCCTTCCTACCGACCAATCAGGTCACTTTAAAATACGCCACGAGCACTAGAGGTGTGGCCGTGCCTTATGTTTGCCGGCCCCTTTTCTTGACCAATCAAGTCGCTCTAAACTCGCCACCATACATTACAGGCCAAACGCACCCTGCCGCGCCACCATACTAACTGGCAAGCCAAACGCGCCCTGCCACAACAACATATTAATCGGCATGCCAACATGCCACTCTGCCGTAGTAACGTGCCAACATGTCACTCTACCGCGGTAACATGTCAATGTGCCACAAATGACGCCACTACGTGCTAATCCACTTTCTGTTCGTGGTCAATTCCATAACGGACTCCAATTAGGATTTCGTGATCGAAACAAGACTTTTTTAGCCGAAACCCTAATTTTTGGTCATAGTCCACAACATGCCACGAGCCACTTTAGCCTTGGCCACGCCGCCAAGCCCTAACTTTGGTCACGGCACGAAACCCTAGCCTTGGTCACGCCGCCAAGCCCTAACTTTGTCCACGGCGCCAAATCCTAGCCTTGGCCACGCCGCCAAGCCATAACTTTGGCCACGGCGCCAAATCCTAGCCTTGGCCACGCCGCTAAGCCCTAATTTTGGCCACGGCGCCAAATCCTAGCCTTGGCCACGCCGCCAAGCCCTAACTTTGGACACGACGCCAAATACTAGCCTTGGCCACGCCGCCAAGCCCTAACTTTGGCCTCGACGCAAAATCCTAGCCTTGGCCATGCCACCAAGCCCTAACTTTGGCCACGACGCCAAAACCTAGCCTTGGCCACGCCGCCAAGCCCTAACTTTGGCCACGGAGCCAAATCCTAGCTTTGGCCATGCCACAACACGGCGTGGTCACGCCACAACGCCACAGACGCGGCTATGCCACCATGCCGTAGGCGCATGCCATTACGCCACGACTATACCGTTATGCTATTAACATGTGCCAACAGAATGTGGCCATAATCAACGGCCACCCTCTCTCCTGAATTGCAATCTCAACCATCCAAGTTCGACCCCAAACTGACGGACTTGTGGCAAGTTTTAGGCGACCAGCCAAGGCGGACCTAATAGCATCACATACTATTTTCCCACGACAAGCCTCTTGATTTTAACTTGCCACACGTAGCAAAATGCTACATGTTTTCCACGAAAACACTCGAGACATCAAATATATCACAAACTGGGGGATACTCATCAGGGTATTGGTCTGGCGGTTTACAGCGTGCGGCGTGCAATACGTCCGTTATAGGAAAGTGTCATGAAGTAGGACAATCAATAGCGGCAAGAAGTAACGGGTGTAAACGGATCCACTTCCTTCATCATGGAAGCATGGGTTTCTGGCGGTTATACGTTACTCCATTCTTCCACCACTCAATCGTTTCCACTTCCTACGAGACCAGGGTACGTTTCAATATGACTTGTATAAATAGGCTTCACCTATTTCCACCAAACAACAAATTTTGGGGTCGACAACATCACAGTATCCAGAAATCACCAAAGAACTGATACCTTTAATTCCAGTTCCACTTTCTGATACAAGTCATAAAACAAACCACATCTTCAGAACCAACTATTCTGGTCTCAACACTTTCTTCGCTTCCCTCCCTAAGACCAACCCTTCTCCTTCACTTTGTGACCGAAGCAAGCCTGGAACGGACATTTCTTGGTTTAGGCCAGGATTGTACAGATTGATCTCTCGAATCAAAAGTACTCACATGCAGTGCATTGTTTAGGGTTTAGATTCGTATCTCATCCACACACCCAAAATTACCAAAATCAGCAGAAACAGTTTTCACCCACAAACAACAGGGAATCCCTAGCAATCAATGTATCCTGAAATCACGGTAAATGTGAGAAGTTTGTCAATACCCTCAAGATGAAATTGAAATCAATCAGAGACAAAAGAGATGGATTAAAAAATGAATTTCATTTATGATCAAAGAACATTGAATCCATTAAGCTTCCCATCGAGTCTTGGCAGAGAGGGGTTTAACTTCTCATTGTTGTGTAGATAGCCATTGAAAATATTCAATCAAAAACTCTAACATACAAGAGTAGGGCTGCACAAAACCGACTCAACCCACCAACCCAACCCACACCCGCCTGAAATTACCCGCACCCAAACCAACCCACCTAGGAGCGGGTTGACTATGGGTCACAACATCAAAACCCATCGTATGGTGGGTTGACTGTGGGTGACAGCTTCCCTCACCCGACCCAACCCACCCACCCACCCGTCTAAATATTCTAAGTTAATTCTAACCCTTAGATTACCTATCCTAGATGAACCACATCCGTTGAAGTTTGCAACTTTGCACCTACTTCTTACTTCTCTGATTTTTATTTTGTAAACACTTTTAAGTAAATTCTTATGATGTTAATTGTTTACAGTTGACCTGGGGTCAGCTTTTTGATAAAAGCTATTACATCCAATCTATAAGAGTCTTAGTTATTTGCATACAGGTAAGTTTAACAGTAAGACTGTAAGTCTGTAACTGTAATGTAATGTTCATTGTATTTTATGGTGGGTAACCCATCATCCACCCGATCCAACACACCGTAATGTGAGTCGGGTGAAAACCGAGTCATTGTAATATTGGGTTGGTTGCGGGTGACAACCATGTTACCCGCCATTAGTGGGTTGGGTAGTAGGTGAGGCCAAAACCGACCCAATCCAACCCATGTGCATCCCTATACAAGAGAACTAAAAACTGGACTAATACAGGAGAACTAAAAACTGGACTAATTAGAAAACAAAAGAACAAAAATTCATAAAGTGGTCGTGTGTTACGGTAATGCAAGTGACGCACAATGATTACGTGTTACAGAGTTGCAGGCCAAGTCAGAGTTCCGCCGTAATGGTGCAATGCGAAGCCATAATAGCATAACGTAAGCTATAATAGCGCAACGCAAGCCATAATAGCGATATTACTGTATAGATTGTCAAGTGTCAAGAATGGCATAAACCTAGAGGGCCAATGTAGTGCAAGTGCAGCATTACATTGTATACACATTTGGCTAAGTGATGAAGCTTATTTGCCGACACAATGAAGCTTCATTGAGGAAAGGCAAGACATGGCCAAAGTGACAGATGCAACATGCGATGTTGGCATCGATGCATATCCATGGAATTGAGTTGGCCCAAGCTCAAGGAGGATGCAAGAGTGAAGAATAGACTAAGAGTTGGTCTATGGCATATATTCAAGGTTGGCCAAAGCTTGAATAATGCAAACAAGTTGGGAATGCAATAGTTGCATTGTTGTTGTCAAGCTAATTGGCAAAGTGAAGCATATATGACGCACGAGTAACTATAGTGAGCTAAAGGAGCTGGCCTCGATGTTTGATGCTTGAGAATTGTCCGTGCATGAGTTTAGAATGATAAGCATGCAGGTCCAAGAGGGCTGAACATTGGCGCAAGGCAGAAACCAGTATGCCAAAACAAGTGGCACAATACGGCTCAAGGGACGGTTGCAAGTCAGATACGAGCTTCATAAGCATGCCAATGATGCGTGATGAAGAGGAGAGGTTATAAATGAGTTTATAAGCGTGGTAGAAGAGTTCTAACTACTAAAGAACAGGTGTTGGATGATTGGCGCGAGTTGGAGAAGAACTGGACAGTTAGCACAGTTATTGGCGGTTAGCAGAACTGCTTTATGGGACAGATGGTTGTCCCATGCGTGTGTAACGGTTATGCACGGTTTGGCCAAGTAAAACTGTTGTATAAATAGTCCTAAGGAGGGGAAAATTTGGCAGGCTTGCATAGAGAGCATATGTGAGAGTGAGGTTTGCATATGTGAGTGAATAGGAGAGTTTTTGTAAGACTAACTTGGTTCAAGGGTGAACAAGTCTGTGTAAGTCCCCAAGTGGGCAAGTTTTGTATTTCTTCCCTTTATGGGACAGATGGCTGTCCCATGCGTGTGTAACGGTTATGCACGGTTTGGCCAAGTAAAGTTGCTGTATAAATAGTCCTAAGGAGGGGAAAATTCGGCAGGCTTGCATAGAGAACATATGTGAGAGTGAGGTTTGCATATGTGAGTGAATAGGAGAGTTTTTGTAAGACTAACTTGGTTCAAGGGTGAACAAGTCTGTGTAAGTCCCCAAGTGGGCAAGTTTTGTATTTTTTCCCTTTGATGTAATAAAAAGAGTTGATTGTGTCATGTTCTAAGTGTTCTTGGTTGGCTGATTGTTGTTGGTAAAGTATGGCAAAGATTGAATGTATTATGGGGTGCATTTGATGAGTTTATAGAAGTGAAAGAAGGTTGTAAAGACTTCCGCTGATTGACCTGAAGTTTTGGATGTTTGCATAGGTGCAAACTTATAAGGCTGAAGTGCAAGTGGGTGAAGCTTTATTCACAGAACCATTGTGCTGCCGGGTTACACTTTCGCAGAAAATTTCTGGGGTGTTTGAAGGTGTGACAGTACGGGTATCAGAGCTGTGTTTCGTACACAGTTCGAGTGTATTTGTTGGATAATAAACTAGTGCTTCTTTCCCTCTAAAGATATTTTCCTGTGAGCAAGTAAGTGGCGCATTATTTTCAGAGTATTGCATTAGAAATGAGTTCTAATGGCATGATGATCGACGAAGAACTACCGGGTATGTTTGATCAACTTGAGGAGTATGGTGATCTTGGTGATATAACCATTGATTTCAGTGCAGATGGCATTGATATTCCTCTTGTTTCTGAAGATAAAGGCGGGTTAGACCTACTTGAAGGAAGAACATCAGATTGGTTTAAAGAATTAGATGGCATGGTAAGTGCTGTAGAAGACAAGGTGTCTGATGCAACCCTTTTGAATTGTGAAACCAATGCTGAAGTGACTGAATTGAAGGTGCAATTCAGTGACATAAAGACCATACTAACAAGCCATGCGAAGCAAATGTCAGAGGAAGTGGCAGGCATTCACGGGTTAATCAATAACGGCATGTTTGTAGGGGCAAACGTGCATGGAGAAAGCTCAAACCGAGTCTCCGAGCCAAGAATTTACGCAGGTTCCAGAAATGCTAGAGAAATTAAGAATTTCTTGTATGACGTTGAGGCATACTTTGAGGCTAATGGAACTGGGGAAGAACAAAAAGTAACTCTCGCAGGCCTTGGTGGTGATGCAAAGGTTTGGTGGAGAACTATGCTGCAAGAAGATGAAGCTGCTGGTTATCCCAATCCTATGTCATGGAATGACATGAAATATGGACTGAGATGTCAGTTTTGGCCAAGCAATGGTGCTTGGTACGCAAGAGAAAGTTTACGTATGCTACGAATGACGGGTACACCACAGGCCTATGCTGAAAACTTCCTTGCATTGGTGCAAGAAGTACGTGGCATGAGTGAAGAAGATCAGATGTTCCAATTTCTGGCTGGCGCGAGTTCGAGTGTGATTGTTGAACTTAAGAAGCGCAAAATCCAGAGTATCCAGATGGTTATTCAAGTGGTAAGAGGGCTTACTAGTTGCACAACGACTGAAGATGTGCAAAGCTGTGAAGGTGAAGCCAAAAGGAAGGAAAAATATGTAGGCAGCAAGCGTTAGCATGATCCAAAGGAAGATGAATTATTCCCTTCAGCCCGGAAGTATAGGGGATGTTTCATTTGCAAAGGTTTGCATTTCGCAAGAAGCTGTCCACTCAAGGCACAACTCAATACATCAGTTGGGGATGACTATGGGAGTTATTCTAACAAGACTCGTGAAGGCCGAAGTGAAGGTTCAAGGAAGAGACCACGCAGCGAAGTTGTTGCGCACTTTGACAAGAGTAGAAACTAAGATATAAACAAGAAGGTGTGTTTATGTCTCCTTTGGCAACACCTAGTGCAGAAAATGTGGTATTTTCTGATCTTGTTTGGCATAGCTTAGTTTGACAGTTGTTGCAAACTCTGTATGTAGAGTTTGGTTGTACAGACTTTTATTTGAGTCTTCAAGTTTGTATATACTTTGCTTTGGTGTAAGCAAGTTGCTTTGTTAATGAATTTTTAGCTTTCCAAAAGTGATCAGTGGATCAATCATGTAATGGTACATGGTCTTGTTATGTAAGAGCAGTAATGAAGAAGGTGTTTTCGTTTATAAAGCCTTGCCTCTTTATTTACGATGTAAAGCTAGTTCATGGGAAGATGCTGCAAGTAGCATACTTAGCCTAACATATGCAATAACAAGACAAGTTGAAAGCTAATAAGCAAAGCATAGGACAAGGGTCCTAGTTGATGTAGAAATGATGTTGTTGTTTGGGGATTGCAAAATGGCACGACAGCAGATGGGCGGCGACAGTGCAAGCAATGCAGCAAGTTAGGGATCATTTTATCAACAAGCATGAGTTGGGTAGAACTCATGGCCTTAGATAAAGACACACACTTTCCAGGCAATTAGCAATGCAGTTCAAAGAAGTATTTGGAGGCATATTGGCTTTGAAGGCATAACATATGGACAGCTAAATGGTTAGCTAATGATATGTCCAAGAGATAGTTAGTCACAGTTTTAAATGGGCTGTGCAACTCAATAGTTTTGTTGCACGGAAGTTAAGCAAAGAAAACTCACCATTTTAGTACGGGTATGCAAGATGGCATAAGTATAGAGTTTATGCTTGGTGGCCACATTCAGAGAAATGAGTTCTTGAAAGATGTTTTGCATAATCAGAGTTTGGCGAGGCATGAAGTATTGGATGCGGGTGTCTAATGCAAAGAGAACCCCGATTACTTTGTGACGTGCTTAATGAGGATCGTGAAGAACAACAGTTCAACGACGAAGTAGTTGACAAAAGTGATTGAAAATGAAGCCAAGTCGTTTATAAGTCCTTGTCACGTTGAGTGAGATGCAAGAGGCAAAGTCGGAAAGCGATGGCAATGATCATGGTGATCAGATTGAGAAGAATCATTAGGTGCGTACACTTAGGCGTAAATGATTCAAGGCGAGATTCAGGCCAAAATTTGGAGGAATTGGCTAAATAAGAATTTCAGATTTGCATTTGAGTATTGATGCATGATTTGAGTAGCAGCGTAAGCGTAGTGCACGACGCCGAGAAGTGGCTCAAGTATATGAGATCAATGGCAAAGCAGTAAGTTAAGTGATGTCATTGGGTACGAGGCATAAAAGTTTTGGCAAGAACGAGGGCCAAACAAGTTTGCTGAATTCTGAGAATGGCTTAGAAGAGTACAAGACCGAAGAACAAGTATATTGGATATACTAGGTTGCGTTCAACGAGGGCGTTGAACGGATTAGGTGGGGGAGGTCTGTTACGGTACTGCAAGTGACGCACAATGATTACGCGTTACATAGTTGCAGGCCAAGTCAGAGTTCCGTCGTAATGGTGCAATGCGAAGCCATAATAACACAACGTAAGCTATAATAGCGCAACGCAAGCCATAATAACGGTATTACTGTATAGATTGTCAAGTGTCAAGAATGGCATAAACCCACAGGGCCAATGTAGTGCAAGTGCAACATTACATTGTAAACACATTTGGCTAAGTGATGAAGCTTATTTGCCGACACAATGAAGCTTCATTGAGGAAAGGCAAGACATGGCCAAAGTGACAGATGCAACATGCAATGTTGGCATCGATGCATATCCATGAAATTGAGTTGGCCCAAGCTCAAGGATGATGCAAGAGTGAAGAATAGACTAAGAGTTGGTATATGGCATATATTCAAGGTAGGCCAAAGCTTGAATAATGCAAACAAGTTGGGAATGCAAGAGTTGCATTGTTGTTGTCAAGCTAATTGTCAAAGTGAAGCATATATGACGCACGAGTAACTAGAGTGAGCTTAAGGAGCTGGCCTCGATGTTTGATGCTTGAGAATTGTCCGTGCATGAATTTAGAATGATAAGCATGCAGGGCCAAGAGGGCTGAACGTTGGCGCAAGGCAGAATCCAGTATACCAAAACAAGTGGCACAATACGGCTCAAGGGACGGTTGCAAGTCAGTTACGAGCTTCATAAGCATGCCAATGATGCGTGATGAAGAGGAGCGGTTATAAATGAGTTTATAAGCGTGGGAGAAGAGTTCTAACTGCTAAAGAACATGTGTTGGATGATTGGCGCGAGTTGGAGAAGAAGCGCCGATTAGCACGATTATTGGTGGTTAGCAGAATCGCTTTATGGGACAAATGGTCGTCCCATGCGTGTGTAATCATGTATGCACGGTTTGGCCAAGTAAAGCTGCTGTATAAATAGTCCTAAGGAGGGGAAAATTCAGCAGGCTTGCATAGAGAACATATGTGAGAGTGAGGTTTGCATATGTGAGTGAATAGGAGAGTTTATGTAAGACTAAGACTTGGTTCAAGGGTGAACAAGTCTGTGTAAGTCCCCAAGTGGGCAAGTTTTGTATATCTTCCCTTTGATGCAATAAAAAGAGTTGATTGTGTCATGTTCTAAGTGTTCTTGGTTGGCTGATTGTTGTTGGTAAAGTATGGCAAAGATTGAATGTATTATGGGGTGCATTTGATGAGTTTAGAGAAGTGAAAGAAGGCTGTAAAGACTTCCGCTGATTGACCTGAAGTGTTGGTTGTTTGCATAGGTGCAAACTTAAAAGGCTGAAGTGCAAGTGGGTGAAGCTTTATTCACAGAACCATTGTGCTGCCGGGTTACACTTTCGCAGAAAATTTCTGGGGTGTTCGAAGGTGTGACACCGTGTAACGTGCCCTTCTTGGACAAGTAGATCACAACCACACTTGCAACAAAGATGTGTCAATTAAGTGCAAGTCCAAAAAAAGAAAATAAATTTTTTTCTTTTTTTTCTTTTTTTTCTTTTTTTGTCCTTCCTTCTACCCTCATCCGATCCTATTATTCTTGGCGCGTCAAAAGTAGATAAGGAAATGGAATTATGAACATTTTTATGGGTTTTTTTGTTTCGGTTCCATGGCTTCTTTGTTTTTCCCTGTTTTCTCCTCAATTATATCTGCTTCATCCTCTTCTTCTTCTCCATCACCACCACCATCAAGACAAGGTATACGAAATAAGAGAATTCATTTTTTTAAATCATCACGACTTACTCCTGATATGGTGTTCTTGATGTTTTTCAGTTAAATTGAGAGAAGATTGGAGAAATCGTTCAAAACCTATACCTCCTAGTGGTACTTATCCTGCTAAAGATCAGTGCAGGTGCTCTCTCTCTCTCTCTCTCGTAAACCCCTCTTCTTCTCCAATCATGAAACCGTTACTTATTGTGCAGTAAATGTGGATTATGCGATACTTATTACATCGCTCATGTGAAGAATGCTTGTGCTTTCTTAGGCGATGGCATGTCTAGAATTGAAGTAATTACTTCAACTTCACTCGTTATATCAATGTTCTTATTCAATTTGTACTTGCACTTATTCAATGTTCTTACGTTTTCCAAAACTTGCACTACTTAGTAGTAAGTAGTGCAAATTTAAGTTCTAGCATCTAAAGCTTTGTCAATATTTTTTCGTATTAGGGTTTGGAACCTGTGGTTCATGGTAGAGGGAGGGATGAAGACTCACTTGATGAAACTTATTTAGGGGTTTACGAGGAGTTGTTATATGCTCGTAAAACTGAGCCTGTTGAAGGTAATTACTTGCTTGCTTTTTATCCGTGGTTTAGGCTAAGTCCTATGGGCTAGATTGAACCGCTAGATTGGCCAAAAAGTGTTGCAAATCAAAAAATAATTGTGAGAAAAAAGTTAACACTGCTAGTTGATAGTTCTCTCTCCTAGCAAGTGCTCGCAGTTCAACTATCAGCAAGATTGAAACGCTGAACGGTTCAGCGCTCAAAAAGTGTTCTTAACGCTGAACGGTTCAGCGCTGGGAGATAAACTTTATGATCTAACGGCTGAGATTTAAAACGCTGAACCAAACAGCGTTCTATAGTGGTCCCAGATGACGTGGATGACCAATCTAGCTGCTAGATGTCTAGCCCATAGGACTTAGGAGGTTGCCCATGCTGACGTGGATGGCCAATCTAGCAGCTAGATATCTAGCCCATAGGACTAAGCCTTAGAAAGACTAGCAATTTTTAGTTTTCTGATTATGAGTTTGAATTCTAGGAGCACAGTGGACAGGGATAGTGACAACCATAGCGATAGAGATGTTGAAAGCAAACATGGTTGATGCTGTGATATGTGTGCAGAGGTATCGAAAACACTGTGGTGAACATTGGGTGAAACTGGATTTTCATTTACTTGTTTAAACCAATTTAGTCATTGTTTTTTAATTGGACGGCTCTTCTAGTTTGAGTGGATAGTGACAATTGTTTGCAGTGACCCAGAGGACAGATTTACTCCTAGGCCTGTCTTAGCCAGGTATGTTAAAAAAAAATGTTGTTCAAATGAAATGTTTCCTCTGTATTTGGAAGGAGATTTTGGTCTCAATAATTCTTTGATCATTTTACATGTTCTTGTGGGATTCTGAAATTCTATTCAAATGCTCTTTCGTCTTGAATAGGACGCCAGAAGAAGTGCTGGTGGCCAAAGGTGTAAAGCCAACACTATCTCCTAATTTAAACACGCTTGCCCTTGTAGAGGTGCTTCAACTTCCCTTGCGGTTATTATGTTCCTCATCTTTATTGGTTGCTCTGTTTAAATGGCTTATTAGTATAAATAAAGTCGACAGCAATATGAGTTAATATTTTGCTATGTTGTGATAGCAACGAATCCTGAACTTGGGTTGGGGTACTATGAGATTCTTTTTTATTATTTATGTGAACAGGCTGCAGGTGTAAAACGGCTTCTTTTTTGTGGTGTGGGCTGCCAAGTGCAAGGTATGTTTGTTTCATCAACATGTTTTTATGCTCAGTTTCTTCTCCTTTGTTGTGACTTATGCAGACTGATTTCTTAACCTGCAGCATTAAGATCTGTAGAGCAACATTTGAACTTAGAAAAGCTTTACGTGCTTGGCACGAATTGTGGTAATAATTATTTTTACATCCAGTTCATCATTTTTTTTATACTCATTGATGATCTGGGGCACTGGGAGATGAGAGGTTACATGTAAAACCAAAAAGGGGTGCTGGTTTAATTTGTACCCACATGTTGGTTATATGTCCTATTGATACTAAATCTGCCTTTTCTTACAGTGGATAATGGAACTAGGGAGGGCCTGGAGAAGTTTCTTAATGCTGCTAGCACTGAGCCAGAAACAGTTCTTCATTATGAATTTATGCAAGATTACAAGGTCTCACTAATCAACCTTTTCTGGCCGTCACCCTTAATGATTTATTTTTTGTAGGATTCAGCTTCTGTTGCTAACCATAGATGGCATATGAAATCTGCTGTATCTTCTTTTTTATCCTTACTTAAGACTTAATGTACTCTAAGCATTTGGATGGCCACATCGAAGAGGTAATCTTGCCTGCAGATTCTGCTTTTCCAGAATAATAAGTCACGCTTATTTACCCAATAATCATAATGATTGACGCAGGTTCCTTATTTCTGTCTATCAGCAAATGACTTAGTTGATGTTATTGCCCCCTCTTGCTATAGGTGAGTTTCTTGTTATTTATTTTTGTTGCATTTGGTACTCTTGGAACAAGTAATAATTTACATCTCGCATGTAGCCGAAGTTCATTCTTATACTTCAGATTGGTTAATTGGGTATTCTAAGGTTGTAGTTCTGAACTTCCAGTTAACTGCTATTAAAACTTACTCTCCCATTCATGTATTTCCCTTTGCAACTGTTTTGACTACACAAATGGGTTAGCAGTAAGATTTCCATTTTAATTTATTCTCTTTGAAGTGTTGAACATGTTTTTGAGATTGAAACCTCCAGGTTAGGACAACCTGACCTACCACCAGTGCAGCCTGATTGGCACTCTAGGTCAGAATTACAGAAACAACATACTGGATTGCTGCTAACCTGGATGGAATCATGTTTTCCTTTTTATATCAATAATGAAAAATAGCTACTGGATTCCTCACATGTTCGAGACACCACAGGATTTGGTGGTGGGATACATGGGTGTTCCTAAGTATTCAGGAGTAAGCATGCCAAAGCATCCGCAGTATATAACGGTCAGGTATTCCCGCTCGTGCCAAATTTCAATCGTTTTTTAGGCTTCATTCTAGTCTATTATTTTTTATTTCTTTATTTATCTCACACTGATCACGCTGTTTTGGGATAAGCTTTTTCTGATAACTACTTTTGAATTCAGAAATCAACGCGGTAAGAAAATGCTTAATCTGGTAAAGAATCTATTGGAGATTACACCTACGATCAGCACTGTATGTTTGCTAATATTTCTATTGGGGCTAAAAAACAAATGTAAGTGGAGCTTGACAGGAGACTGAGTTGAAATTTGAATATCCAATTTCAGGGTGATCGTCGCCCATTTGTCATGGAGACAGTTAAAGCTGATGATGCTGCAAAAATGGGTATTGGCACCATACTTTTTTTTCTTCAGTTTTTATCTTGTAAAGCAGATTCTCTCCCAAGTGCTTCTTCTTTAACATTTATTCTTGGTCTTCAGGGAAAGGCCCTTCTCAACCTGCACCTAAGTTTGTTGGGAATCTAATCGCGTTTATTCTTAACTTGGTAATCACACTAGAAGCAGAACTATCAGTTGCTAGCCCCAAATCCAGTTTTAATGCTAATGTGGTTTCCCTCCTCAGATTGGTCCAAAAGGTTTGGAATTTGCGCGTTATTCGTTGGATTACCATACAATACGTGTAACTATTTGTATGTAAACCGCACTTGGGGAAAACAAAGGTAAGTTAAGTCTGGTATCGCACAGATCAGTTTAATTGCGTAAAGCTGAAACCACCTCGTCGTTTGATATTTTTGAGTTTTGATGATACAGAGCTGATAAACATATGCCTTCATATGCTAAAAAGATTGTAGATCGGTACAATAAAAATGGGGAGATTGATCGGTTTCTCTCCAACAACTAATTACTCATCAAAACATCCAGTAAGCCCTGTCCTCCCTTTCAGCAATAGTTTCATGTTTCTGAACATAATTTCCAAAATAGGTGTTCTAGAAGCATATTTGAATTCCAGGCGAGCAATATAGTTTTTTATGAAACATCAATGACCACCATGTTCTGACACGTAAAACCCCTCTTACCTTACTGCCACTACACATAGGTGTCATAGTGAAATTCTGAAGAACCATGCGATATGAGTTTACACTATTGCTGTATAAGTAGCAACCTAGAGCTCAACCAACAAGGAGTGGATATACAGTGAGTTATATAAGTAGCATCCTTGAACTCAACCGACAAGGAGATACATAACTGGCATCCTAGAACTCTACTCAACAAGGATTCGCTTCAAGTCTTGTTAGTAGCATCCTAGAACTCAACCAACAAGGAGATAAGTTTTTACAATATAATATATATAACTGGCACCCTAGGACTCTACCCAACAAGGATTTGCTTCAAATCTTGTTAGCCACCTCCTCAGATCTCTCTCTCACTAATGGCACACGATGTGGGACGGAGAGGTTTCCTCTGTTTGTAGGGCATGCAAGGAAGAGAGCGGAGGAAATACTACCTTCAGTCTCTGCAACCACATACAACCCTTTCTAATCTTACCATACATGTGCCGTAGGAGTCTCATGACTTTGACTGGACATGGTTGGTTGGCAAAGACCACAACTCCGGGCTGGATATCAAAATCAACAGGCCAGCCTAAGCTATTGGAAACTGGATGTTGCTCTTATTGATGGGCTATTTGCCGTGCAGTTATGGATATGGGATTGCCTTCTTTTTGAGTGACAAGGCATGAGAAGTTAGGTTGTTCCAAGTCCAAGTAGATACCAACGAAACTCCTAATATAAGAAGTCCAGCTTAAGAAAAACACAAAACTTAGGGAGGGTATTCTAAGATCCAACTACGATTACCTTCTCTGCATAATCTTAACCAGGAAGGTTTGCTCAGTCTGGATCTTAAATAAATATCTGATTAGGGATGGATAAATCTTATTCACTCAACAAATATGAGATGCAATCTATAAAAGAATTTATACTTTGATCTAGGCCCAGAAACATTTGCTTGATTCCCTCTGGCCTCTGTATTCATTTAACAGAAAAAGTTACAACTAGGCAAACGTAATATATCTCCTCTCTTTCAGTTCATGGATCTCACTGTCCTTGCCGAACTATTAGTGTTGGCAAACAAAGAACAGACACAGTCAGTCATTCATTTCACATGTTCTCACATGCTATTTAGAGCTGACATTCGCCACGTGTCTTCATCTTATTCGTTGTGTAAGAATGTTGACACCTATCGATTCTCAACAGTTGTTAAGCATATAACGGTAGCTAGCCTTGATCATGATTCTGCACTACTTTCTTTCATAACATGCATATCTATAACTGATTCGACCAACTTCGGCTGAATTGACTCATTAGTTTGGTAGACAACTCAGTGGTGGCAAAGCATAGTTTCATGCTTTCAGTTTCAGTTGGCATAGTTTCATGCTTTCATTAATTGAGTCGACTATTCTTTACTACCGAGTTTTATCCTAATGAACACAGCATCTTTTTTTCCTTGAAAAGCTAATAGTCTAAGAGAGATAGACTGCTAGCTAGCTAGCTAGATGTAT
This sequence comes from Papaver armeniacum, assembly GCA_023531295.1. Classification (NCBI taxonomy): domain Eukaryota; kingdom Viridiplantae; phylum Streptophyta; class Magnoliopsida; order Ranunculales; family Papaveraceae; genus Papaver; species Papaver armeniacum. The sequence continues at coordinate 93,639 of JAJJWW010002447.1, forward strand.
ATCCCGTTAAGTCAAAATTCATCTATCGAAATTTTAAATTAAAAAAAAAAAGCAACACATTTGTTTGTTCTCAATTCACCAAATCCTTTATTTACACATAAACAATTCCCACTCTTAGTTATCAGACCATAATATCATGGTCGATGTGTCGTCAATTTGCTTCATTGGATCAAAATTAGATGGTAGTTAAAGATTTACTAATCTAGTGGGTTCATTAATTAGGACCATAAGACTTTCACTGATTAATTATTATTAAGTACTAAATAATCATTTATGAATTAATTTAAGTTGGTCAAAAGAAAGTATTATTTAGTGTTGAGATATCTCACTAGTGAAACCTACTAAAATTATTTCTTGCACATGCTATTATTGCATTTTGATTTTAAATCCTAATTGACCCTTTCCCCTCATCGACTGTTCATTAGGTTCTTAATGTATCCCGAATCAGAGTTTTATACAGTTTAGAGGTTGTCTGTTCGATTGCCACGTGTCACACTCAATTCTACTAACCAACTCATTGTATTACTCCCATCAATAGTCCAACGAATTTGTGACTAAAATTTGTAGCTGTTGAAAACAGCAGATTTGTTCAGCGGACTTAAAAGATTAAAATGGGCCTGTGTATAGCATGCTACTAAGATTTTCTCGTATCATTTGGCTTGAAGTATATGACTAAGCTAAAGTTTTTAGTGTAGGTGAATCAGAGATTTGTGTATTTATGTGGTGAAGTAAATCCAGATAGGACAATGTGGCAAGTGATGGAGACATGGACTAAATTCTTTATAGTAAGTTCTGTACACTATTGTATGATGATAATTTGGTTACATGCATATGATATGATGAAGTCTCATGTGGTTTCATGTGGTTTGATCTTTCTTTATCAAATTATAAAGCTGTTCATGTGTTTTGATCTTAATGTTGAATAACTTGTTTTACTCTGAATCTAGTATAACATATGACCTATAGATTTTAGGTTAAATTTTGTTTCCTAAATAGCTGAAATGATGAATCTATTAGTCTATGACATGTTCTTGTTTTCATAGGGTGCTTTATTAATTCTCCCACTTGATAACTATTTGCGAACATCAACTTCTTCTATGTTTTCTACATACTTTCTTTCTTGGTCAAAATACAGTTAGTTATGGTTTAAGAAATTAGTATAATATATAGTTTTCCTTGGAAGTAAAAACCTGCAAACATTTCTACTTCTGTATTCAAGTTTCCAAGAAAAGAAAGAGAAGTCAAAAAATTGGCCCTTTGTTTTTTTTGGAAGGATCATTTTATGGACACCGAGCGATTGCAGACGTGGAATGCATGTATACATCCTCAAAATGCTAAGTTCCAACTATATGATTCCCCTCTCTTAAAGGGGAGGAACCTAGAATTGCATAATCCTAAAGGTCGCCCGTTCATAGTAACTAGCTAGAAAACCTAAAAAAACTTGAACTAAAAAACACAACATTTCATGCACGTTTAATCTAGAATTTCAGCTCTAATGTTTCTGATCTAAAGACTTAAAGGCCTAAACAAATAAAGCTGCCACGTTGAACGGTGAGGAAACCCTCGCTTCCTATTGCTCGAAATAGGCCGTTTTTGAGTTTTGTGAAAGAGTTTTGGTGAGGACACTTGGCAACGTATGATTGGTTTAAAAGTAATAGGAAAAAGATTATAAAAAAAAAAACAAATTCACTTTGGAATTCATGACGTGACAATATTCAGGTGAGGACACTTGGCAATGTATGATTGGTTTAAACAAATTTAAAAGGAAAACCTAACTTACCGTGTTTAGAATTTTATGGAATTCCATATTCAATTTGGAAATTGGATAAAGAGTATTACATTAACTAGTTGGACTAACAAGCTAACCTCCAACAACATACTACTACATTAATTGAACAGGTTGTTGTGATAGCCTACCAGCGAGCTTCATGGGTAACCTAGCCAAGGGAGCTGAGATTGTGTCAGGCAAACTAACTCTACTTTCCATGTTAATTTCTGCAATATTACGTCATTGGGGGCTCGAACCTAAGACCTCCTGGAACGCATGAAACTTCGGGGAACGGGGATGACCAGCTGAGCTAGGTACCCGTTTTTTTAATGTATTTGGAAGAAAAAAAATCCACATATTTTCTGCGAAAATAAAAGAAAAAAAGAAAATCTGCACGTATTCTCCACTTATTTAATGTATTTGGCTGCCACACCAAATCAATAATACATCGTTACGGGGTGGGGCGAAGCCCTGCGCACATCAAATCAAAAATGCATCGCCACGGGGCGGGCGGGGCGAAGCCCCGCGCACACTAAGTTAAAAGGCAAAAATAAATAAAATTTGCACGTATTCTCCACCTATTTAATGTATTTGCCGTGCCATACCAAATCAAAAATACATCGTCACTGGGCGGGGCGAAGCCCCGCGCACACCAAATCAAAAATGCATCGCCAAAAGGCGGGGAACCCCGCCCATACCAAATCAAAAATGCATTGCCACAGGGAAGGACGAAACCCCGCGCAGATCAAGTTAAAAGAAAAAACTACGCACCGGACACAAATCTAGTTACATATGAAAAGTCAAGCTTATAAACCATGGTAAGAACATCAACTAAGAACTCTTGGAAAAAATCAGTTAGCAGATGTATTCTCAAACCCCATTTAACTTCCAATATTATGAGCCTGTGGGAATTAGTTAGCGCCGATGCTATCAGTCACCTTAACCTACTAACGAAGGGGTGATGCATGATCTCATTAGTGATTGTTTGATCCTCTCTCGTCGAAATGAATATGGGTGGATGATCACAGCCGTTCATATGTACAGCTTGTATACGTTTTCTGCTGTGAACATACTGTGGTCCTAGATATCTGACCTGATCGCACCTAACCGAGAAATAATGCAACCGATCGAACCGCTGCAATCATTCGATCGTGTTGACATTTTGGTTAATGAAGTTTAAACTGGGACCCATTTAAACGTTGTATCACGCTCCTGAGTGATTCTAAGTAAATTATTTAATCATGAAGAAGTTATACTAGTACATATAACTAACCTAAATTATTTGTTAGTTTGAAAAATCCACGTGAAAAGGCCTAAAAAACTGGTTTAGATATGTGGGCGACTCAAAACACCTCTCATTAAGGACCACCACATGTTCACAACCCTAATTCCTCCGTTTTTAATCAATAACCCTACTTGAGATTTGGGCTTTTATTTTTTCCTTGTTTTAATTCTATCCATTGAAAGCTCTAAACAAATACCCCAAAATTACTTGAGAGACTAAATTTTTCTCTGTTTGTGCTAGATAGAGGATGACGGAGTGTGTTGTGTGCTTAAAGCATGGAATGGGCGCCTGGGCGGCACCATATGGATCGCATTTGGGGAGGAGAGATTGCAAATATTATATCAAACAAATAAATTATATTTGTAGCAACAAGTGTAAGCACCTAACGTGGTATTGTAAAATCAAAGAATAACGATCAAGGCGGAGCCAGGATTCTGAAAGAGGGTGGGCAATCCAAACAACAAACCGTACACACAAAAAAAAGCAATTTTTTTTCCATTACACATGATATCCACTCCAAAAAAAATATTTCCAAACGAACCCTACCTCATGATGATATTCACTCCAAAAACTTCAATACAGTTAATCCTAACGGTTATTAGTGAGTTGGTCTAAATCTCCTAAAAATTCTTTTTCAAAGAATGATCAGTGATCCAGTCTATCTTCAATTCATGCTTTCGTGGATGTTTTTGAAGTGTGCACAGCCCGTGGATAATGGAATTCTCAAAAAAAAATTAGCTTCAACATAGGTGAGCTTTCTAAAGGGGGTGCAAAGTCATTTCTATAGGGGTGCAAAAAGTCAATATTTCAATTTTGGCCCTAGAGAAATTGTTACTTAGTAGAGAAGTTTGGCAACTAAGGGTGGGCAATTGCACACCCACCCTTGCATGTGCCTCCGCCCCTGATAACGATGACGATCATGTAGAAGATGATGACTTGAAAATCCATTCAAACCGTCTCTACCGACCCTGTTAAACCGAATCTAGTCGTTGGGAGACTGGTCAATACTACTAGGAATGAAATCAGAAAATAAAATAGATAGAACGTCGTAAAAGAATATTAGGTCTCCCACATTTGTTATCATTCTCCATTAATTATTCAAAATCATCAAATTACCTATTAATCTCGTTCTTAATTATGTGATATCGAATTAATTTTGTCCTTTCTTGAACTAATAATGTTTGTCACTGGCATCAAAACAAAAATTCAACTTGAGTTTATTTTCCTTTAACTAAACAGAATCATATATTCCATTATCCGCATTACTATTAAAACCGACCCATTTTGGTTAATAATTTTTAATCAGATTATGTATTGCATTCATCTTTTACTGATTAACCCTTTTTTTTTTTTTTTTTTTAGCTCTTGTTTAGTAAAATATGCACGAGTAAACTCAAAATTTTGAGCTCAAAGCTGGTTGAGCTACGCTTATTGCGTCTGTCAGCAGTCAGCAGCACCTGTTGTATCCGCCATAATTTAGTATAGTGTTTTGCTGTGGCTTATACGCTTATATTTATTTTATGTCCATACCAGTGGAATTAATTGCAAAACTCTACTAGATTTACGGTATCGAGTGGTACATATTCTTGCAAGATTTTGACCAGAAAGATATGCTCAGAACTCTCCGACAGAATGGCTTCCTTTGTGCTGATATATAAAATCTATTTCCTCCACCATTTAATTTGCAACTAATGTTAATCCCATAAAATTTTGAATTTATTTGATGATATAAAAATAGAAAAGAACAATAAATATGTCTCAATCGATAAAGATATTTGTTGGTAGGTTCTATCTCTTTCATATGATTTGGAATAAAACCATCTTCTAAAAGATATTTGAGGAAGAATATAAGATTTTCTCATTAATTAGATTTAGTTATATAATTATTCAATTAATCATTTCTAGTAGGTTTATTATTATTTAGTCAAAATATATTTAGAGAATACAAACACATGATGAGATGGAGATGGGAAAAGGAGCAAACGTAGAGTTGCGCAAATGATGGTCATCATATTATATATATGGATGGATATAATCTGGGATTTAGGGTTTAGTTTTACTCATATACCATATTCTTTTTCTTCAGGTGTTCTCATGTCTTCCAGTAATTTGCCCCATCACATTAGCACCTTTTTTTTTTTTTTTTTTTTTGATAATTTGGAACAGTGGTCTTGGGCTACGTCCTTAACTCCTTGTTCGAACCCCTACCTCCGCAGTGGGAGGGAGCAGACCAACCATAGACCACTTGATGGTTGGCCCATTAGCATCTCTCACTCACCTCTAAATCTAAACCCCCAGTTTTATTTTATATCGATTATTCAAATAATGTTTTACGATGTTGGAGCTCAACTTGCTAGGCTTCCAACTAGTTTCTTGTAAATATATTCTTTATCCAATAATTTAAAGAAAAAACTTACTTTAGTTGGGTTAACAAAAAAAAAAAAGTTTCTGCAAATTAGAGGAAGAAACTACCGTATAATTCTATAAAATAATAGGTATTCGACCAAAGAAATTTATTATTTTAAAGAAATATTATATCATTAATAATATATTAATTTATTATCTTATAGTTATAAAAAATAATTCCTACGAGGTCTTGGGATCAAGTCTTGCCGTCTTGGTATGTCAATCGACGACATTGATAATCCTACTAGGAATTCCAAAATACCTCTTTTTTATTAAAAGAAAAATAAATAAATAAAATTCCTAGTTTGTAGTTGAATAATAATTTTGTAGACATATTATATTACTGACTAATTACAATACAAATACAAGCACTCCAAGTATCAATCACACTCCAACACTTGTTGTAATACAATAATAATGTAACTCCGAGTTTTTTGAGTGCACTATGAACTATTAGGGATGAAATATAACTTGATTTTGAATTTTAATATATATGAAATCTATTTTTTATTTTTCTAGTAGCATTATTATTTTATATATTATTAGAAACTTTTTTTTAGTTCCTTTATGATTTCAAGAAGAGAAAAAAAAAAACAAATATAAGTGGGTCATGTTTCAAATTATAAATAAATTAGTCATAATAATTCAATTATCTATGTTGTATTGATTATCTTTCCATAAGCCTAGGTTTATAGAAATTTTACCCCGTTATGGAATCTCCTTACCCTTGGTTATATTTTAATAAAATCCATAAAATCTTATAGTTTAAAAATAAGGTAACATTATCTAAATACCCCTACTATGAGGCCCATTGAAATATACCCTTATCAACTTAAATTATACCCCTAAGCTTAACACATTACTAAAATACCCTCATTTGTATAGTGTATATACAAAACCACTACCACTAGCCACTATTTCAAAAAAAAAAAAAAAAAACCACTACCTCTACTACCTACCACCACTGACCACCACCAACAACAACCACCACCACTGTCCACCACCGCCGCCTTCCACCACCACCACCGTCATCCACCACCACCCACCACCACCGTTGTCCACCACCACCACCGCCAACCACCATCGCCACCAACAACCACCACCACAGCCGCCGTCCACCACCACTTTCCTCCACCACCACCGACAACCACCATCGCCACCAACCACCACCACCACAGCCGCCGTCCACCACCACTTTCCTCCACCACCACCGACAACCACCACCACCGCCGACCACCACCGCCACCACCACCAACCATTAGCAACCACCGTCGCTGTCATCGCCACCACCACCATGCGGAGTCAACTTGCTGAAGTTGTGTTCAAATCTGAGGCAACTAGCTAAAGTTGTTTCGAAAATGGGGGCAAGTAGCACAAGTTGTCTCCAATAGAATGGAGACAACTAACTCAAGTTGTCTCCGAATCTAAAGCAACTAGCTCAAGTTGTCTTCGAAAGTGAAAGCAACTAGCCCAAGTTGTCTCCAAATATGGAGGCAACTAGCCAAAGTTGTCTCCAAAAGTGAAAGCAACTAGCCCTAGTTGTCTCCAGATACGGAGGAAACTAGCACAAGTTGTCTCCAAAAAAGAAAAATTATACACAAATGAGTGAACCTAGCGTGAGTCGAACACACATCTTCTGACATATAGTCAGTTGTGCTACCATTGCACCATAGATTCGTCAATACAAAACAACATATCAAAATCACGACCAATAGACAGATAAATACTAATACACACCAAACATGTCAACCAACAAGCAACTAAGACTATCTCATTCATAACCTGAAATATTTCCTTTAGGTCTAGTATTATACATCTAGGTCTGGTATTACACATCTTTAGCCGACGCATGGTAGCAATAGTTCTACTAAGAAAGAAATATTACGGGATCATGCATATAAATTTGCATAAACAAATGGCAACATCTTACAAGATAAACTAATGGCAATAACATACAATTCCTTACCAATCCACATGTAAGGTACTTGACAAGAGAACATGCTAACGCAAAGACTAATAATTGATCGACAACATAAAGGATGGATCTAAAAATAGTGATATGTCCACTGGCCGCAAGACCAAGAGTGACAACAAGGTTAAGATGATCAGCAGAGGTTTGTTGACCGGCGGAGATCATAACGACAACTACTAATGCATGAGTCATAGCAACCAATAACTGGCCAACTAACGAATCCCCAAGCAACTTCCCTGAAACTGAAACAAACAAAAACATAACTGTAAATTCAAGAGAAACTCTAGATAATAGCAAGAGGAAAATGGAAATACATAAGATCATTTAATCAACAACTTTCCACAGCAGATTCACTTTCATATTATTTTGATTTACCAAATGACAATAAGCACACTACGACTACCACCACCAACAACAATCACACAGAATCTCCATCACCACCATCTCCACCACCTCTATCACCTCAAGTGCAACAAACATCCATCACCGGTGCCGCAACATCCACCACCAACAACACCTGTCACCACCACCATAACATCAAGAATATACATTAAAAATCAAATATATAGAACATGAAATTAATATACCATATAATGTACAAATCACAGTCTAGAAAACACTTCCAGATTGTAAAGCAACCATTTTGTATCACAAATTAATATTAATAACATGAAATTGACCTAAAAGACCCGTTGAATAAATTAACCAATAAATATTTGATATATATCCTCCACTACCACCGCCAGCACCACCACTATCATCACCAATACAACTTCAACTGCAACATCCACAAGGACTGTACATCAACAACAATTGCAGCTTCACTTCCTATTCTTAGTTTCTTCTCAAATACCACCATCTTCAATTGCTAAACCTATGAACACATCCCACAAAAACAACTCCAATTTTGAGTCATCTCTCTGCCAAACATAAATTCAGCTCAAACCCATTTTCTAAGAATCATGAGATTTTAGTCAGAAACATCAACAGAACATCGATCTCTTCTATCAATTTCTGAATCAATAATCTCGATCTCAATTAAATCGAAATTTTCTATACATTTAATTGAATCAACACAAATCAAACTTTCAGAAAACTCTGCACCCAAAATTGAAAATCATACATACCAAATCGATCTCTCTGAAATATGAATCTACAACTCGAATCGATCTATGAGTCTGGTTCATGAATTAGTTGAAATCGAAAACATAAAAAAGAACAAATATGAATCGGCAACTCGAAATCGATACCTAAAGATAAATCAATCTATGAATATCATTTATAAATCAATTGAAATCGAACACAAATCATGATAGATTTGCTGATATTAGTAGCTAACGTGACAGAGGTGGTGGTATTAGTTGTGGTGCGGCGATAGAAATTATGGTGGTGGTGGTGGTGGAAGCGAGGTAGATAACGGTGGTGGGAGAGATGAGATTTTTTTTCTGTATAACAGTGAAGAAGAACGAAAGTGAAAGAGGAAGGCGAAATATGGAATTAGCAATATTATGTGCTTAAAGCAAATTTCAATTATGTCACCAGGGGTGTTTGTAAAGTTTGTTAAGGGTATTTGTCCCAAGCCAGTCAAAATGAAGGGTAATTATAACATTCCCACTAAAAATAATTAACCACAAAAACTCCAAAAAATAAATAAATAAAACTAAAAAAATAAAATTGATTGGTTGAGAAAACCAGTTACATTAACTAAGTGACTTTTACAACCAATTTGATATCGCGTTAGAAAAAATTATTCGGTTCGTCCTGGAAATAAATTGAGATTTAATTCGAATAATGTACATACCACAACTTCTCTTTTTAATCACTAGTATAACACACACGGGCGATGCGCCTGCCGTTTCGTTCAATCCGTAATTTTGTTTTTTTCGTGCAGTAATCAACGGTCAAAGTCAACGATCAACGCCAAGTGGTGAAAAATCATTTCAAGTTAATCTGTAAAAACTAATTACAACTAAGCTCGAACTTTTCATTTAATAACATTTCAATCATAAATATTCTTTTACATCAAGAATGTGTACTCGTAACTCGTAGTTTTCTAAGACAGAAAGACTTCTTTATACACAACATTTTTCGTGTACGTTCCTTTCTTCTTTGTAACGGGGCCTTTAGTCACTAATATTTTCCTGTTGCTACTTGACACTCCTCTCGAGACATCAACTTGCAGTTGACCATGGCTGAACACATGTTCAGGGAAAAAAGTACTTGTGTTTTCGATTGTTTTCCCTTGCGCCTTGTTGACTGTAAAATCGAAACACAAACAAATTGGAAATTGTTTACATTTAAATCCGTATGGGAGCTTCAGATTCTGAGGTGGCTCCAGTGGCATCTTGTGAATGAAGACTCGTGTACCTATGGACTTCCCACTAATAACTACAACATCTATACAATTTAGGAATAATTTTTTGATTATTAACTTGGTACCATTACATAAACCATTCTTAGCATCAACATTCCACAATAACATAATAGGTGTACCGATCTTCAATTTCAAAATGTGTGATGGTAAACCCCCTGGAGAAATGTTGTTCAAGTATTCTTGCTGGTAAAGATCGTGAATATCGTCGTCCACATAATCAATTGAGTAGAATATAACCTCTTTTCCAAGAAATATGCCAAGTACTCGGTCATTAAGCTTCTCGACGTACTCGTTCAATGGTGTGATCAGGGCCTTGTTGACTATGTAGTCTTTATCTCTGGCATTCTCCACCAAGTTTGGAAATGTTACATCTATAAGCTTAGACAATGAATCATCACTAACCCATGGTATGACCATCTCTCCAGGAACCTTTATCATCTCATTATCAATGCAAGGTTCGTTTGCATCACCAATACGGATCAAAACTCAGAATAAGATGCATCCGCGTTTGCACGCATATTCTTCTTCAGATGTAAATCATGTACTTTTTTCTCACAAATGTGATATGTTAAGAATGTAATGTAAATCAATTTCATTGCAAATTATTCGGTTAAAAGTTAGTTATCAGAGTTCAATAAATATTATGTCTTAACTATCGCATGTTAATGTAGAATTTTTACCTGCTAAGACATGTATGACTATTTGTCCCCTTGTACTCCTTGGAATCACCGGTAGTACCTGGAGGAAATCACCTCCCATGATTAAAATATTTCTACCAAATGGTTCAGCAATTTCTAAGATATCTCTCATCATCCGATCAAATGCTTCCAAAGAGTAGCGATGCGCCATTGTAGCTTCATCCCACATAAGGACGGTAGCATGTCTCATAAGTTTAGCTTCCTCTGATTGCTTTATCGTATGACACGTTGAAGTTGATGTCGTTGTAATCGGAAGGTGAAACCTTGAGTGTGTTGTCCTCCCACCAGGTAGCATAGTATCAACAATTCTCGACGTGGATGTTGTTATTGCAATAACACCACTTTTCCTGACAGTCGCCAAAATAGCACGATACAGAAATGTCTTCCCAGTACCTCCTGGACCATCTATGAAGAAGACCTTGCTTTATTTTCGCTCAGTTACTCTCATAATTGTATTGTAGGCCCTAGTCTGGTCTTCATTCAACTTGTTGACAGAAGATATGTGTTCCTCGGTTATAAGAATCAACAACTCTTCTTGAATCAGACTTAAAATCTCAAAGTCCTCACCCAATGTGCCTACAATCGGTGGAAGATCATACATGGATATATCTTTGTCATGCTGCTTAAGTATCAAATTTAACTCATGAAGAAGACGATCTGATAAGAATGTCGAGCTTGTATTGCTTGAACTCAAGTAATCCTCGACCATGTTGTTGAAAATTCATCCCATAATTCTCTCACGCCCGTCGGATTACAAAAGGCTAAGATAGAGGCGAATTATATTCTCAGAGCCGACGGCATCTTGACTGTTGCTGCTTCAGCCAAAGACGCTCTCGCACTCTGGTCATTCTCTAAGAGTCCCAACTTTTCAGCAGTTCTCTTGAATGTCCGGCATCTCTCTCCATCGACAAACAATAGATCATCAAAAGAAGTCTTACATCTAACGTGGTTCAGAATATTCCTTAAGAACCACCTCTCCTGCACATGAAGGTACTGTATAGACCCTTCAGTCACCTTCTGTGTACTTCGTCTTCTTCATCACTCTTTGGTTTTTGTATCCCAACAGTAGCATTCTGGAAATTCACGGTATAACAACTCCCCCACTCTAGGATCGCGAGCATTAGTCACAAAGAACTCTGTCAAAGTTGTTCTCAAATTCCTTTCACCAGACAAAATTTCATCTAACGTTTGGTAATCATAGTACCTGACGCTCTATTGGTTAGGAAGATGTAACTGTAATCTCACTACCGAAGGATAGACCTTGTAAAGAGCAAAGCTAAAGATCTTCCACATTGCCTCTTGAGCACAAACCCGTCTTGCATTAATATACTTTGTTATCTCGTCATGGTCTTCAGGATGGACTCCAAAAGATACATAATCCGGATCCTTATACACATACTTGTAAAGATATTTAACACTCTCTATACTACTACGAATTTCTACGTTTATGTGACAATCATAGTTCTGTAATAACCAAGGGATATAAGGCACAATCATCTTATTGTCTACTCAAAACTTGCACTCTTGTGTATGAGTCGTCCATCATTACGTCTCCTGTAAACAGGGTATGCATCTTTTCCTTGCACAGTACACTCATAAAACTGTTTTGGAAAGTTTCTCTTACATTTACCATCTCTTATGCACTTACTACCACATGGACCATGAATCATCCACTTTTTCACACACTCGTGTAGTTCTGGCTCTTCATCAAGGTCAGGTATTTATGCTCTCACTATCTTGTCATAATCATCGAGACCTTATAATTTGTCTTCGTCGCTTAATATAATTAACATATGAACATAAGGTAGATCCCTTTTTTGAAACTCAAAAACATGCACATGGGCAGCTACTCCGCCAAATATCGACTTGGTAAAAAGATCTAACTTCAACTCTTCAAGCTTTGCACGGAATACCCTTGTAGTTAAATCATGTCTATCAAATGCAAATTGACCTGGTTTTAGGTTGTCCACGATTTCATCCCAAAGTGGGTTGCAAGTCATTGTAATGAACAAATCAGGCTTCCCATACTTTTGCACCAGTGGCATTGCGTCCTGATATCACTGGTACATATCACGGGGGCTGCCCATATATGAGGAAGGAAGCACTTTCCTTTGACCAAGGTTCTCTGTCATAAAAAAAATTCATATTTCCTGGAAATACTTTACTTTAATTATTTGCCGTAAAAGCAATCACGGATTATAATCACATTTTCTCAGTCACTTGTTGTTAGTTGATAATACTACTATAACGATAGTTTCTAGTGATTATTGGGACCAATAACATACAACTACAACTAACTACTCGATAGAAATGGTACTACAAAACTCAGCTTAAGGTTATATGAAAAATAAAACCAGAGAATGCAAGGTATCAAATACTGAATCTTTTATGAGGGGTTCAATTAGTTGTTTGTAGCCAACTGGCACAAAAATGAAAGTGATTATCTATTAACTTACTTGCATTGGTTTCGCCCCATCTTGTAGATCTAGATGCAATCAGCTCTTATCTTCTCTTGATGATCCCATAGCCATCTAAGTCTAAACGAATCAATCTTCACCCAGTTATCCACATCATACTGTTGTAGTAGTCTTCCACCTCGAAGAAAAAGCAATGTGTCATTACTTCGAAGTTGTCAAACAATTGCGGCAACAAATATATCAATCATTTATGGTCTTTGTGTCAACATAATATGTGTAAGTTCAATTGTAAAGTGTAGTTGTTAAACATTTATATCATATATACCTGTAACATGTAGGAGTAATACTCAAGGCATGTAAACTGTCTGTCGTTCTCATCTATACTATTCAGATTCCATCCATAACTCCCATATGGTAGCAAAAGTGGATATTGTAAAGGATCATAACAACATGTTGTTTCTTTGATAAATAACAGTTGTCATGTCGTTGTTTGGACTAAAATGTCTCACTTTCCAGGTTTTCCAGACCCATCTCCTTCAACTACAATTGCGGCGACCTGTGAAGCAGTTGGAAGCGTGTACCGCTTCTCGGTCGCAAGTTGTTCTTTAATTACCAGCCTACATATTTGGATGTCTTCTTGTTGTGTAACTGGCCTGATTACATGCATGAACCTATTATGTGTATCCAGGATTATAGTCAACTTCTCAATCACCTCTCTGTCTAGATCGTCACCACTTTCTTCCATTCTCCAATTAATCTCGTTATCTGTATATATCTTGGACGAACTGTTCTTGGAGGATCTGTTTCACTTTCAACCACATGAGGTAGAAGACTGCTTCTATGGTAAATATCACCTTGAACACTAAATGTATATACACCTTCTCTATTATCAGCCATTTCTTTGTCACAATTCACCCCAATTGATGTTAATGAGAAAAATTGATTGTAACATCGTATGTACCTCCGAAAGTGTACCCCTCTTTCCGTTTGGTCATCATATAGTTCCAAAAGTTCAATCGGTGGGGCAACAAAATGTAAAAAAACTTTCTCATTTCGGTTCACGATAAAAAATCTTCGCTTGGCGCTTTGGACATGTCCCAGATGGGAAAGATAAATGAAGATTATTGTTTCCTGTTATTAGTTCGGATTCTATGATTTGTAACCTAACTACCCTTTTTGATGTCCCCTTCGGAATTGGGATTGCTCCCCAGATAAGTTGAGAAGTCGTTTTTTTTTGAAGTGTTGGTTATGTGGATGTGCGATGCCTTAGATATAATTAAGGTTTCATGCCATATCTCGGCTTTATAAGAAAAAGGCATCTTATTATTTGTTCATGCCATGTTGAATATCTGGTTAAAGTTTAAACTAGGGACAAATATGATGATCACTAAACTCAGAAATATGCGTAAGTAGTGGTGGACACGAAAAACTTTTTGTTTGATGTTGATACTTAGTTTTCGCGTGTCATGACTTTGTTATTAGATTTTACATGTATATTTCATTGCATACCTAAACATTGCGGGCTAATCCCAACAAGTACCCTCAAGGTGAACTAGTCCTAATCACTTTTAATTCATCTTATCTCTCTTAACCTCTCTTCACCTTGAGGGTACTTGTTGTGATTAGGACTAGTTCCTCCTTCTCACTTTTACCCTAACAACATTGCGACCACAGTGGGAGGTACTTAGTTTCTTATCCAGCAAGATGCTCCCAAGTACGGGTCAGGAAATGCTAGCGGATGGAATGCCCCCTAACCTAGATGTTGTAACAATAGAGGATTCGCATGAAGGTAGCAATGAAGAAGGAACGATCCGGGCAATAGTTAATTACTACGCCTATCATACAAGGTGCAGGAGCACCACCGAAGAGAGGAGAATCAACTAAGGGGAAAACTATTGCTGGAACAGGCGGACAAGACCTGTTGGAAATAAAAAAAGAATTAGACGCATCTATCAAAAGGCAACATGAGTTACGCGGGTTAATGAAGCGAGCAAGGGAGCAAAGTGCAACAACGTCAAGGGTAGTTAGTGCCAAAAACACCATTCAAGGAGTAACTGAGGATGTGATTGCAAGATACCTTGAAACAAATTATCGGTTAACAAAGCACGATTCCTATGACTCATTATAACCATCGTACTCCACGGAGGTCGCTGATTATCAATACCCCGAAGACTATACATCGCCAAAGTTTAAAACCTATAGACAAAAAGGAAATGCACGAGAACATATGAGTCCCTTCGTATCAGCAATGAATGCCTATGCCCAAGATGAGAATCTGTGTATGAGAGAGTTTCCAAAATCATTGATGGACGATGCTTTCACATGGTACGATAATCTGAATCCGGGGAGCATCGAATCATGGCATGCTATGGTACAACTTTTCTTGAAGAAGTTTTATTCCGCCCAAAGGTGAGTCACTGCAACTGATCTGGGCAGGTGCACGCAGTGAGTGGGAAAATAAATCAGAAAATACATCACGCGCTTCAGGAATTTTGCGTTGGAGTGTCACGAAGATGTCATGGAGGAACGCCTAATGGAAATCTGCATTAGAGGGATGAACACTATTTTCAGGTTAAATTTAACAAACTTTAAGTTCCAAACCTTTGTCGAGGTTGAGGAAACCGCAACTCGGATATCCGATTGTGCTGATGTTATGAACTCCGGAGGGGTTGGGCATACTTGCCAACAACACTCTATCAATACTACGTCCGCACTAGCGTTCAATAGTTGACCACATATGAACAAGAATGAAAGAGGAGCATCCGCCTTCAACTTATATCGAGGGCAATCGGGAAGAAGGGGAGCAAGCACGGATGGAGGAAGATAAAATCCACCCCCTCCTCTCTCATGTTACACGGAGCAAATAGTATGACTTTTGTACCAATGAGTAGCAAATAAAGGGGAGATTTTACCACCAATAGCGGTAGAGCGCACTGCAGCAGATAAAGCTCAAGAACGATATTGCCACTTTCACATAAGAGTACATCACCCAACTGTGGAGTGTTTCTCCCTCCGGTAAATCGTTCAAAGGAAGCAAGCCGAAGGGGATTTGGAAATAGGAGATCAAAATATAAATAATGACCCTCTCCCTCAGCACCAGGTTTTGATGATCTCACACGATCTAGCGGATGGAGAAACCTGGAGAACTTGGGAAGATGTGGGAGAAGAAGAGCGTACGAGGCATATGAGACAACGACCTTTTCTGATACAAATGGCAATAGCGGTAGACAACGACCTTTACTGGCAATACCATTTGTATCTGAATGGGACCCATCGCAGTAGAAAAAAGGCGAAAGTTGAAGCGAAGAATGTTTAGTTTAACCGGTTTTCACGACCAGAAGGCAGACATGTATACAGCTTATAGCAATTATCCGTGGAAGTCTCCCAGCATCAACATCAATGGGCAATGTCATCAATAGATGCATAAATGATGAAGACAACCCTTACAACGGACGAGCATCACAAGGAAGCGTATGTAAAAGTTACGGAAGAGGAAGTAATGCAAAAAAATTCTGAAGACAAGGTAATTACCGATCCAACACTTGATGGATTTCGAAGAAATAAATCTACGTTCAGTAGAGTATCCGCGTTGCGTGCGTATTAGTAAACACTTACTGGGAGAAGAAGAAGTAGATGCCTCACAACCTAGGTATATGTAAAAGGTAACGGATGTTTCAACTTCTTCGTGAATATCAAGATGTGTTCGCGTTCAAATATAATGAGATGTCGGGTCTTGATAGTAATATGATCCCTCGCAACTTAGGTATATCGCCCGAATATAAACCAGTTAAGCAATGGGGTCGCAGTTTTTCGTAAAAAATAGAGTTGGCTATCAAAGAAGAAGTAGAGAATTTACTCGAAGCTAAATTTATTAAGCCCATTCAACACCCCACGTGGTTAGCTAACGTCGTACCCGTAACAAAGAAAAATGAGAAAGTCTGATATTGTGTTGATTATCAAGATCTGAATCGGGCATGTCCTAAGGATGATTTCCCAGTACCAAATATAGATATGTTGGTGGATAACACATGCGGTCACAAAATATTTTCATTCATGGATGGTTTCAGCGGTTACAACCAAATCAGAATGGCTGGGGAGGATGCCCACAAGACAGCTTTTCAAACGCCGTATAAGAACTTCTATTATGTTGTGATGCCCTTCGGACTGAAGAATGCCGGCGCGACTTACCAACGAGCAATGGTAGCTATATTTCATGATATGATGCATCAAATATTGAAAGTATACATAAACGATATCGTGGTAAAATCAAGGGTCCGAGAAGATCACTTAAAGCGTGCCTTTGACAGATGTAGAAAGTACCACCTCAAAATGAATCCGCTCAAATGTGCATTCGGCGTTACTTCTGGAAAGTTTTTGGGATTTGTCGTTACGGATCAAGGCATACAGGTCGACCCAAGTAAAGTAGAAGCAATAACCACTATGACGCCTCCTGCGAATGTGAAGAAATTACAAGCTTTCATCGGAAAATTTTGTATGTTCGATGATTCATCCCTGGTTAGCCTAATTACTGTCCCCCTTTTTGCCTTTGTTAAGGAAGAATAAGCATTTTGAGTGGGGGGATGAGCAATAAAGCGCATTTCTAGAAGCTTAAAGAGTGTTTGATTAGCACGCATGTCTTACGACCACCCATTAAAGGAATACCTCTCTACTTGTATACGACGTTCACAAACTTGGCGATTGGAGAGCTGTTAGCCTAAGATCTCGGAAATGACCAGCTCTATCCGATATATTATATTAGTCGGGGACTCAGAGAAGCAGAGTTCATATATTCAAGAGTAGAGCAAGCGTGTTTGGCGCTCATGTCCGCTACACAAAAATTGAGACCATACCTACTAACTCATGAAACTATAGTAGTGGCAGCAGCTAATCCGATCGCCTACTTAGCCACGAAACCAGTCTTGTCTGGTAGAACAACTTGCTGGTTATTACAGCTATCTGAATTCGAGTTGAGGTATCAACGACCTAAAGGGGTCCGCGGACAAGCAATCACAGATTTGCTGGCTCCATTTCCGGGAACAGACGTTATGGAAATAAGTGATGAAATACCCGGGGAAGTTGCAGAGGCGGAAGAAGAAGATCAATGGGTGATGTTTTTTTACGGATAGTCGTATGGTTCTCATGGAGAGGTTGGAGTTGTGTTCGAGACACCCACACATGATCTTTTATCGTGCGCCTTCAAGTTAGTGTTAGAGCATAGCTCAGTTGAACTGACCAAGAGTTGGTATGTCAAGTTTGGTTGTCATATTTTAGTATCAAAACTCATCTAGAGTCGCTTGATTAAATACTAGAGTCAACTTCGTTTAGGTTAGACTAGAAAGTCTAGGAACGTTCAAACATACAAGTATTACTCCAAAGACCTGAAAAATGTGAAGAAGTAACGAACTACAACGACGACATCATCCTTCCACTTGAGGTTAGTAATATTGACTTGAACTTGTTTCATTCCTAACATATCTTTCAAGTCGTGCTATATTGAAAACATAACATGCGAAGCTATATATAATGTACATATTGTATATAATACTCTAGTGAAGAGACATGATCATAATAGTATGGTCATCGTATTAAGGAATTAGACTATGAAGTATAACGCTTATCTTTGAACTTCGTAAATATGACATCAACATAATCTTGTATATAGTTTTATGATTATGTGTATGGGTATATGGTGAAGATTTCATCCTAGGAAACAATGTTTTACATTTGTTTAAAGGAAGTACGTTCATGAACTTGTTTCATGAATCGAAAGGGAAATCAATAGGTTTATTGGTCCGGCTATTCATTGCATATTCTTTGATGACCAATATGTGAGAGTTGGTAGAACCGATCTTAAATCAGGTTATATCTTGGAACAACCGATCACAATACCTAAACTTATGATTTGGTATAACCGGTCCTGGTAATTGGTGTAACCGATCCTAAGTAATCACCATGAGATGGTATGATCGATCCTTGTAATTGGTGTGACCGGTTCTGGTAATTGGTATGACCGATCATAAGTGGTTGTGTGACCGATCCTTGTAATTGGTGTAACCGATCCTAGTAACTGGTGTGACCGATCACAAATGGATACCATGTTTAGGTAGAACCGATCCTAGTGATTGGTATAACCTATCCGAACCCATGTATGTGACTTGGAAGGACCGATCACAACTAACCATTGTGACTTGGTATGACCGATCACATAGTAGCCTTAGAAGTCTGGTATGACCAATTATAAACTTGTTTGGAAGTGTGGTAGAACCGATTCCAAGATGCAAATCCATGTAAATACGAAATAAGGATTTGCAGTGAAAAGATGTCAACATACTTTGAACATGAGCAATAACTCTTATCATTTATTGTTCAAAGATATTCCTTGGTACTTAAGGTGATTCTGTGTCGAAATGAATTAAGAATCTTCTAATTAAGGTTTTGGTTTTATATGCTTTAATTACCAGCAATGAGTGCATAACTTTAAAGAATAAAAACTAGTAATGTGCATTTACTAATTGGAGATTTTCTATGAGAAATTTCGAAAATATTGGACAAGTATTTATTGGAATTAGGAAAACCGAAATTGGGTATTCATTGCATATCTTGAGAATATTTTCCGTTTTGGAAATTCCTTGGTGTCCAAACATCCTTGGTCTATAAATACCTAAGTTTGCATTTCTATCAAACTATCCTAAGAGCCATGAAAACTTCATTTCTTGTTGTTTCTGGTGGAGCCGTCTATTGGGAGAGGAAAGTATCCCAATTAGGTGAAATATCTACAACCGCTCGTTTAAAGACTTGTGTGGGATCAAGAAGCTCTACGAGTATTGTTGGTGGGAAACAAGATAATTGAAGTGTTATTGGTTTTCGATTTGATTTGATTAAATAATGGTTGTTGAAATTTTGATTGCACCTAGTTTGTTTATTCTTGAGAACATTCTCTTCTGATATAAGATTCAATCAGACTAGATCAAAGTATCGACGGGATCTTTAGAACTGTTATTAGATCTAAAGAAATCTCGTGATAATCCATTGTTAACAGACTGTTCTGTGCCTGATTAATCACAAGAGATTCAAGTGGTGTTCTGCAGGTATTTGAAGGCAATAGAAGATTTGAAGACGAAGAAGAATTCTTATTAGTTTTCGTATCTTGTGAATTTAGTGCACAAACCTTGATCGGCTTGGATCCAACTAGAATCAGTTTATCATTGATAGATCTGATTGATTAGTTGCGTGAGATCGGCATTCTCTATATTTCTCTTTGAGATCTATATTGATTGAGTACGAATCTAGACTTGATTATTTTAGTAGTTATTGGATAGATTGATATAACCATACAAAGGAGTTTATTAGATTAAACATAAGAGCCTTTGTCAACAACTCATCTTATCTTCTAGTAAGATTGATTAGAGTGGTTACCAAACAGATTCTTCCTTTGATGTTTGAACTACGATCCAAAGGACTTGTTATTCATGTGCGTGACTCTTGAAGTCAAAGGCGTAGGGATACTAAGGGAACTAAGTAGCTAGGGGTAGTCTGCTTGGTCTAAACTATACGAAGTTGGTATTTGATTTTGTATAGCGGCTTAATTCTGAAATTATTCAAAACTGGACTACGTCCTGGGGTTTTTCTACATTTGCGGTTTCCTCGTTAATAAAATATTGTTGTGTCTTTTACTTTGTTTTTCCGTATTATAATTGTTATTAAAGTAAAATACACAAGTACGTTAACTCCATAATACTTGATAGTGATCCTATAGAGTTTGGGTTATTACTTATTACCGAATTTATTATCAAGTACACACTTTGATGTCGTATCGTCTCGATCTTGTATCCATAGTCAATCACACAAGTGATCTTGTTGTTGTATTATCTCGATCTCGTATCCATAGATTATCACACGAAGTGTGAACCGAATTGGCGTATTGTCTCGACTCTGTCCATAGACGATCACGTTCGGTAGAGGACTTATAGGTTGATAAATAAAAGATTGTGGTGTATTTAGGTACCCTCGTCTTTTCAGTTAGATTTTGAGTGTAGTAACAATGTAGCAGAATATAAAGCTCTATTCATAGGGCTATGACTCGCGGAAGAGCTTGATCTGGGAGTGATTAATATAAAAGGAGTCTCCAAACTCATTACAAACCAGGTTACGGGAGAATTCCAAGTAAGAGAAGTGCATCTGGCTCCTTATCGTGCAGAAGTACATGAGCTTTTGACAAAAGGGGGGACTACAGTTATAGAGCATACGGGTCAGACGTCTAATTAACACACTGACGCGTTAGCTACTCTAGCAGCAAAGATGCGATTAAAATAAGCCGAAGAGGGGACAGTGGTAGTAAAGAAAAGAGCATTGCCGAGTACCTGGAAGGAAGATACGGCTTTCAAACAAAAGGACGATTAGAGGAAAACCTACATTGATAATTTGGTTAAGACTATAAATTAACAATTATTACCCTCAAAAGTGCTTAAACAATTCATCATGGTAAGAGTGCTCTACTATCGAACACCTGGAGGAGCACTCTCACGATGCGTTGGGAGGAAAGAGGCGCAAGAGATGCTAGACCGCGTTCACGAGGGATACTGTGGGAAAACATGCAGCGTATCACTATATCTTCGTCTGCAAAGAATGGGTGTTTATTGACCAAGTATGGCAGCTCAATCGGCGGCTACTCAAGACAAGTGCGACTGCCAAGCGCCTCCGCAACAAGCTGAGGTATGCACTGCAGAAATAGAAGATTGGAGGCAACCATATATAGAATACATCAAGCATGAACGCTTACCACAGAACAGACATGACGCTCTAAAAATCCAGCGGAAAGACGCCCATTTCTTCATGAATGAACGCATCCAGTACAAAAGAATTTATGGAAATGCGGTGCTGCATTGTATATCTAAAGAAGAAGCGGAGGTGGTAATGGCTACAACTCATAACGTGGAACATCAAGGCATACATAAACTTTTCTTGCAACTCTATGAATGTGTGTTTTATTGGCCCACCATGGAGTTTGATAGAGCCGAACATGTAAGGAAGTTCCAGCAATGCCAAAGTCATGGTTCGTTAATTCGAGCCTCGCATACATTGTTATACAGCGTTGTCACACCTTGGCCCTTCCACAGCTGGGTACTCGACATCATCAGGCCAATAAACCCGAACTCGTCAGGGCGGCATAAATATATCATCACCGCGACCGAATATTTTTCAAAATGGGTAGAGGATATCCCGCTGCGTGACTACGCTTGTGTCACCATCGCCGCATTCATCAAAGAATACATTATATGCCGGTTTGGCACACCAATGATCATCTGATCGGATAATGGAACTTCTTTCACTAACAAAGATGTCAAGGATTTACTTGATCAATATGGGATTAAATTCAACACTTCGACTGCTTATTACCCTCAGGGTAATGGGCAGGCGGAGGCTACTAATAAAACATTATTGAGGTTATTAAGTCAAACAGTGCATGACCACCACGGGAGCTGGCATGAACAACTACCGCTTGCTTTATGGGCATATCGCATATCCAAGAGAAGCTCGACTGGAGCCTTGCCATATTCTCCGGTATACGCGGAAGATGCAGTATTCCCAGCAGAGGTAGTTATTCCCTCAGCACGAATAGCAATGGATAGTCTCACTACCCCAGATGAAGTAAGTAGGTTTGCTCACCTTGACACTTTAGAGGAACGACGGGCGAAGGCTGAGCGTTTTGCGGATAAGTATAGAAAAAGAACAACGGACCAATATAACCAAAACGTGAAAGAGCGGATCTTTTCGGTGGATGATATAGTATTGAAGATCTCTCCTCACGTGCAACGAAATGAAAATCCTGGGAAGTTTTCCACAAACTGGGAAGGTCCCTTCATGGTCAGACAAGTCGCGGAAAGTGGATACTACTACCTCAAACGGATGAATGGATCTCGGATCAACGCCCCTATCAATGGTAAATGGTTAAAAGATTATTATGCATAATCCTTATCCTAGTTTATTTAAATGTATGGTGGACGGCCAACTATGAATAAAATTCAATTTACTACTTCATTATTATGTTTTCCATTGTTCTACGTATGACTAGGAGCTAAGTATAGCCTATAAAGAATGAATATCAGTTCCTAGTATGGTTGGGTGCCGTGTATGGCCAACGAAATACACAATAGCCCCGAGTATAGCCAGTAAGATAAATAACAGTCACGAGTATGAATAGGTTCCGTGCATGGCCAACGAAATGCACAATAGCCCCGAGTATGGCTAGGCTCCGAGTATATCCCGTAAAACACATATTAGCCCCAATTATGGCTAGGCTCCGAGTATATCCAGTAAGATAAATAACAGTCCCGAGTATGACTAGGTTTCGTTCATGGCCAACGAAATCACAACAGCCACGGGTATGGCTAGGCTCTGAATATAGCCCATAAAACACATATTAGCCCCGAGTATCTCTAGGCTCCGAGTATAGGCAGTAAAATAAACAATAGTCCCGAGTATGACTAGGTTCCGTGCATGGCCAACAAAATGCACAATAGCATCAAGTATGGCTAGGCTCCGTACATAGCTAATAAAATAACCCGTAGCCCCGAGTGTGGAAACATTTTGTACATAGCCCATAAAATAATGGCCACAAGTCTGGATAGGCTCAGAGTATAGCCAGTAAAATAACCAACGACCTTGAGTATGGTTGGGACTCGTGCATGGTGAACAAAACACACTAAGCACGACTAGGCTTCAAGTGTAGCATGTGGAATAAATATCCTTATTCACCCAGGCACGGCAAAATCTCGCGCACGATCAATATAACTTACCTGACATTTTTAGGGGTGACCCCAAAAGAATTAGGGACGACACAAAATGACAAAAAAGGTCACCCAAACCTAAAACAAAGCCACCCCTTATCTCAAATTTTTTGAAATGGCAAATATGCCCTCCATAATCGGTAGTTAGTTTACAATCGGGAGAAATTTGTTATATAGAGGAGATTCCATTTTCATATGATTGAGAATTTCCACAATCGGTAATTTCATGATGTTTATTGCCTACCGATTGTACAATCGGTAGTTTCATGATGTTTATTGCCTCCCGATTATGGTAGTAGCACTAAATGCGAAATTTTCAAAAACCAATAGGAATTTTAGATTGAGAATTTCCGCAATCGGTAGTTTCATGATGTTTATTGTCTGCCGATTGTACAATCGGTAGTTTCATAATGTTTATTGCCTCCCGATTATGGTAGTAGCCCTAAATGCGAAATTTTCAAAAACCAATTGGAATTTTAGAGTGAGAATTTCCACAATCGGTAGTTTCATGATGTTTATTGCCTACCGATTGTACAATCGGTAGTTTCATAATGTTTATTGCTTCCCGATTATGGTAATAGCCCCAAATTCGAAATTTTCAAAAACCAATAGGAATTTTAGATTTCTCTATTTCCACAATCGGTAGTTTTATGATGTTTATTGCCTACCGATTGTACAATCGGTAGTTTCATGATGTTTATTGCCTACCGATTATGGTAGTAGCCCTAAATGCGAAATTTTCAAAAACCAATAGAAATTTTAGATTGAGAATTTCCGCAATCGGTAGTTTCATGATGTTTATTTCCTACCGATTGTACAATCGGTAGTTTCATAATGTTTATTGCCTCCCGATTATGGTAGTAGCCCTAAATGCGAAATTTTCAAAAACCAATAGGAATTTTAGATTGAGAATTTCCGCAATCGGTAGTTTCATGATGTTTATTGCCTACCGATTGTACAATCGGTAGTTTCATAATGTTTATTGCCTCCCGATTATGGTAGTAGCCCTAAATGCGAAATTTTCAAAAACCAATAGGAATTTTAGATTGAGAATTTCCACAATCGGTAGTTTCATGATGTTTATTGCCTACCGATTGTACAATAGGTAGTTTCATAATGTTTATTGCCTCCGGATTATGGTAATAGCCTCAAATTCGAATTTTTCAAAAACCAATAGGAATTTTAGATTTCTCTATTTCCACAATCGGTAGTTTTATGATGTTTATTGCCTACCGATTGTACAATCGGTAGTTTCATAATGTTTATTGCCTCCCGATATGGTCGTAGCCCCAAATTCGAAATTTTCAAAAACCAATAGGAATTTTAGATTTCTCTATTTCCACAATCGGTAGTTTCATGATGTTTATTGCCTACCGATTGTACAATCGGTAGTTTCATGATGTTTATTGCCTCCCGATTATGGTAGTAGCCCTAAATTCGAAATTTTCAAAAACCAATAGGAATTTTAGATTTCTCTATTTCCACAATCGGTAGTTTTATGATGTTTATTACCTACCGATTATACAATCGGTAGTTTCATAATGTTTATTGCCTCCCGATTATGGTAGTAGCCCCAAATTCGAAATTTTCAAAAACCAATAGGAATTTTAGATTTCTCTATTTCCACAATCGGTAGTTTCATGATGTTTATTGCCTACCGATTGTACAATCGGTAGTTTCATAATGTTTATTGCCTCCCGATTATGGTCGTAGCCCCAAATTTAATTATTTCAAAAACCAAAGCTAGGAAGAAAAGAACATAGTCACAATCAGTAGATATTTTTTTTCTTCTAAACTACCGATTATGAAGGGACATATAAGTATTTTCAACCTATTTTGTCATTTTGTTTCGCCCCTAATTCTTTCGGGGTCGCCCCTAAAAATGCCAGGAAAACTTAAGCATAAATCAAATTTAATCATGAATAAGCTGATACAGCTTACGCACGGACGTATGGCCAAACACCCATACATACTTAGCAATACTTGGCGGATAATAGAAAGCAAATATTTCATTCATTTTCCGACCATATAATAAACAAATAAACGACGAGGAAAAACTAAATATCCGATACATGTCAAGGGAAACTAAATAGACCGGTGCAACTCAATAAACGACATCAAAATTGTGCGTGCACGTTTCCACCGACCACTTGCAACAACCGGTTTATGCTCCCAATACTCCATTTGTGAACGCGCATTAGTGAATAACTCAGATGCCTGGGCAGAAGCAATGGATCCTTCTACTGAAGGGTTAATCTGATAAGCACCCAATAACTCAGCATACAGATCCATCGCATGAAAATACTGCGTTTGAGTAGTTGCGAACATGTTCTCGTATTCTTGCATAAGCCGCGCATCTCCAGCTACAGTAGCTCTTAGTAATTCCAATTTTCGATTCCTAAGTGTCATGGATAATTCACAAATTGCTTGCTCAATACTTTGATCCATGATACCCCTTTTTTCTTTTGGAAATACGACCACCTATATATATATATATATATTAAAAAAATGCACGAAGCGCCTCATAAGTATCGTTCATGGATAATCTAGTGGAATCCATAGAGTGGTCTATCCCGACATACTGAAAATAAGTTTCCAGACACTGTTCGCGACAATAACCACGATACTCAAGTAATATCATATCCGCCAATTCAACTATGTTACGCGCCTCCATCACATGTCAGTCGGCATCCGCTAATTGTTCAATAAGAATTCTCGATACTAAATAAATCATTCGCAATTTGAAGTACCTCTAGGAGCCGGTTGAGGTGTCTTATCTCTAAAACTAATCACACACGACTTGCCATTCTCCGGACACAATTATCTCTTTTGAATATTATCCGAAAGACTTAAACTTTTTACTTATCCTGATAAATAAAGCAGTTTATATAACTAAAATTGGGCACAACATTCAAAAGATACTTCACGGAATTCTAAGAGAACGAATTATTAGATCCACTAAAAAAATCCTTGCTCATGATTGATCCGATATAAGTGCCCTACAATGTGTAATGTCCTGACCCAAATCATGCATCATCAAAAGTACTTCATCATATTGAATATATCCGCGGCTATAGTACCGATCGAGTACCTGATGCACATCCTGAATAATCTTATCTTAAGCATGGGCTCGTCGCGCAAGATTGAGAGTCTCATTGTGCTCGTCACCGGCTTTACGCGCATTCTCACGATGATTAACCTATGGGTTTGCAACATTCCCACCTCATTGTTTAGCACCAAAAAACGTGCTAGATCGTCTCGCTTGTCAGGAGAACGTATAAGAGCGGACACAGGGCCTAAGGTCAAGGCATACCCACATAATCGGGGAGATGCTTGCTGAGTCAAATATGCGCGACAATCGACTATCGCTTTCTCCATAACAGATTCTTGGAATAACCACTCAGCTTCGAAGTGGGTAGTAACAGCATTATCCAGGACGCGCTGAATATCAAATGTTACCCGTCCAGATGCTTGTGCTTTTCGAGACCTTGTATATGTTTCATATTACTCATCAAATCGCGCGTGTGTTGTCACCCTATTCGTTGTCCTAATTTCCCTAAGGCATCTCCGCCTTTGCTTTCACAAGTAATAGCCGAGCTAATCCGTCTTCCTTATCAAAGGGAGTGACCAGCGTGGGTACAAAAACCAATGATAACAAATAACCATGTAAACGAAGAGTCACCTGCGTTTCAAACCCCTAAGAAAACAAAAGAACAAAGGAGAAAGGAAAATAAAAAAGGATATTTTACCCAAAATACAGAATTCAATACCATTGTCATTTTCTTAAAACTTTTGTGCTTCCCTCCCCTAAGATCAACCCATCTTCCTCTCCTCGTGACCGAAGCAGGACGGAACGGCTACTATCGTGGTTTAGGCTTGTCCTGTTCGATTTTAATTTTCGAACCTAAAAAGAAAGTACCACAGCGATGCATTTATTTTTCCTATAAGTAATTTTTAGGTACTAACAACACTGCATGCCATTTCTCTACCACAACGTCGAAAGAGACATCTTCAAAGTCCTTAAACCCAAGAGTCCATTGAAATGAGGCATACTTGATCATTCGAATGGTATGAACCATATTCTGAGTTTTTGCTATAAATATGCGAGCGTTTCGTTCCTTCCAGGTACACCACAAAATAGCCTCTGCTAGGAGATTCCAAATTTCCTTCTTCTGGTTATCTAAATGATTATGCTGCCAAGACAACAATGTAGTCGGAACATCACCAAGGACAATGAAATAAAACTTCATCTCTTTAATAAAATGCAACCAAACCTCTTTCACATAACTACAATGCAAAAACAGATGATTGGTGGTTTCTTCTTCAGCACAAAAGACACAATTAGCTGGAGTAATAATTCATTTTCTTATCAAAGAATCTCTGGTGGGTAATCATCTATAAAAAATGCACCAAATGAAGAAAGCCACTTTAGGTGGATATTTTTGTTTCCAAATGAATTGAAAAATTTCAGAGTTATTTACCTCAAGAGAAGTAGTATTTTCCACCCATTTTTCATAACTTGAAATGACAGTGAACTGTTTCTTTGGAGTTAAAGACCATTGAATAACGTCATCCCTTTGACTCTGAATAGTGAAATCCATTAGGCTATTAGAAATGATTTCTAATTCACCCTGAGAAATATGCGACAGTCTTCTATGCACCTGCAACTTACCCAAAATCTCAGTAGTGGAGCCATTACAAATGGCAGCAACAGATTGAGACTTAGATCTAACTACAACATACAAGTTTGAGAATAAAATGCACAAAGGCTCATTAAGTTTCCAACAGTCCTCCCAAAATATCGTTTTAGCAGCGTTATTAACCTTGAAAATGATATTTCTAACGAAAAAATCATTTCTTTGCATAACTCCTTTTCAAATTGAACAACCATAAGAACCTTTAGGATAATTAGAAAACCAAACCCATCATGCATTTTATTTTAACACCAAGCCCATCATTTTGTTTTCTTCTACAAACTGCATCCCACTTAACTAGATTAATTTTCCTATTTCCTTTGTTATCATTCCAAAGAAAATGCTTTGTTAGAGCACTGCTCGGTCGAACTCGCATGCGTTGCTATCTCAAGCATGTTTGTCAATGTTAGTGATCAAAACTATAAGTCTTGATTTCTAGCCTATTTATAGATGTCTCAAACTAGGACATAGATTGTGTAGCTGAGCTTAGTTTTCACAGCGTTCATCATTTGAAGACGGAGAACTACTAAGGGGAGCCTGTGGAAATTCATCGACAAAAGGTATGTGGAGACTTAAACTCATCTATCACTTGGAAAGTCTATTTCTACTCTATCTCCTATATTGAGATATAAGTCGTATTACGATATAGTTTTCTATATACACATTTGAGATTTCGAGCTGAGTTTATCTCGCTTACATATTTCTCGAAATATGTGTTGGAAAGCTTTCGCTTCGACCAAGTTTATCTTATATCGTGTGAAAATTGCCGAGTAACATCTTACATGGTTTGTGTGATACAATCATTTGGTGTAGACTTGGAATGTTTCGATAATGATTATTTCAGTATCTTGAAAATTTCTTTGATGCTAATAGTGTGTGAAAACGGCTATTGTCATCCTCTAAGAATGTTTCAATGATTGAAATAAAAAGCTTAGAATCATGTAACCATCTTTGGATATAAGCATATAGTGTGTTCGCACATTTGTGTATAAGTCCAAAACCGGGAACCAAATGTATACATACTTGTGTGTGTACTAAATGGTTGATGGAGACTGTCTAAGTATGCGTATACATACTAGCGGAAGTTCACGACCGTGAATTTCTGCTGAGTTTGGAAATCAAAACCAACTCAAACTAGTTACCATAGTACGCGTACCCGTACGCATACTAGCGGAAGTTCACGTCCGTGAATTTCTGCTGAGTTTGAAAACCAAAACAAACTCAAATCCGTTTACTTAAGTACGCATACTTAAGTGGTTACTTTCTAAAATCGGTTGTGTACATGAACTTAAATATTTATAAAATAAGGAATGCAATCTTTGCAAACCATGGCTATAATGTCCATGTATTGATTCGAGTGAATCAAACCAATTTTGCTTCAATTGTGTTCTTGTATAAATCTATGAGAATATAGCAATTGAACGGCTCTTTAACTAGTTTCATTTGAGTCATTTGAACTAGTTATGATTAAGATGAATAAGGTTGATATGAGAGTAATCATATGGCTAACCTCGGTTAACTATTTGTGATCCAACATGGTGTACACGTTTAGGTACGGTTACATAAACCTAAATGAGGGTACATTTCATTTATGTGTAACAAGCTAAGTTCGATCTAACGGTTGAAAGATATTAGCTTGGTTAAATCAGGTTTTTCATATAACGGTGAATATTGAATGCTTTGTTACAAAGTTAACTTGGATTGCAAACCCTGGTTTTGAAAACTATATAATGGAGAACTCTAGTAATTGGGAAACCTAATCCCCACACCTCCTGTGTGTTACTAGTTGCATAACTAGAGTCGATTCTCCTTTAACCTTAGGTTTCTATCGAGACCCTGTAGGTTAACGACTTCAAAGACTTCATTGGGATTTTGAAGCCAGACCCAACTATTCTCTTGTAGTTGCGTGTTCTGATCTTGCCCGATTCTATCGTATTGAGTACAATTGAAATAATTGACTCGAGATTAATTTCTCCGATAGGCAAGATAAAAGTAATCAAAAACATCTTCATCTCATCGTTTGTGATTCCACAATATCTTGTTTCGCTAGTGGATTAAGATTATTATGAGGTGATTGATAATACTAGGATGTTCTACAGGAATATAAGTCTGGTTTATCAATTGGTTCTTGTTCACCTTGATTTATCAAAAGACGGAACAAGAACTCTTGGGTATTTCTTTGGGAGACAGATTTATTCAATCATATAGAATTTTCTGTGTGAGACAGATTTGTATCAAGTCTCCGACTTTGGGTCGTAGCAACTCTTAGTTGTGGGTGAGATCAGCTAAGGGAATCAAGTGCGTAGTATCCTACTGGGATCAGAGATGAAAGGAACGCAACTGTACCTTGAATCAGTGTGAGATTGATTGGGGTTCAACTATAGTCCAGTACGAAGTTAATTGGTAGTAGGCTAGAGTTGTAGCGGCTTGATATAGTGTGGTGTTCAAACTCGACTAGGTCCCGGGGTTTTTCTGCATTTGCGGTTTCCTCGTTAACAAAATTCTGGTGTCAGTGTTATTTCTTTTCCGCATTATATTTTGTTATATAATTGAAATATCACAGGTTGTGCGTTTAGATCAATCAATTAGAATATCCAACCTTTAGTTTTTGATTTACATTGATTGACACTTGAACATTGGTCTTTGGTACCGTTCAAGTTGTTTCACATAATAATCAGGCTCACGGATTTCTATCCGTTTTATTTGCTGATTACATTGTGAAACAGAGATATTAAACTGTTTGATATAGTTTACTCTAGATTGAGTCTGACTGTCTAGTTGATTCTCTAGAAAGTGTATTGGAGTAAGTCCTCTCAGATTGCCAAACGAATTGTTGGGTGTGGTTGTTAGACCCCCGCATTTTCATGCTTCATTATCCTTTCAAGTTTTTGCTCAACAGATTTTGGAAGTTCGAATAAAGACATGTAATAAATTGGGAGGCTTGAGAGAACATGCTTGATTAAAACTATCTTACCAGTTCTGTAGAGAAGAGTCTTTTTCCATCCAGAAAGCTTTGCTACGAATCTTTCCATTATCTTGTCTCATTTATGTATGCCCTTGTATTTATCACCAAGAGGAAGACCAAGATAAGTGGTTGGCAGTACAGAATTATAACAACCAAGAAGAGAAGTAAACTGAGACATGTCACCTGAATAGCCCACTGCATATATGTGACTCTTATTAAAATTAATGTGAAGACCCGTGAGAAGTTCAAAACACAACAAAAGTATCCTCAAGAACTTAACTCGCTCAATATTCGCATCGAGAAAAAGAAGAGTATCGTCTGCAAATTGTAGATGACTAACCATAGTGCCATTCGTGGAAACTTGAAAACCACTAAGATACCCATCATCCTGAGATTTATGCATCATTACAGTCAAAGCTTCTCCGACAATGAGAAATAAAAAAGGTGAAAGAGGGTAACCTTGCCGAATGCCCTTGTTGCTCTTGAAATAACCTTCCGAACTGCCATTAATGAGAACTGAAAACGTCACATGTTCTACACAACACTGCACCCACCTTTTCCATCTTGAACCATAACCCATCTTCTTTAGAGCCTTATCCAGAAACTGCCAGTTTACATGATCCAAAGATTTTTCGAAATCGATATTACATAACAAACCAGGGATTCCACTCTTCAATCTCGAATATATAAGTTCATTAGCTATAAGTACACCATCAAGAATCTGTCTCTCCTTAATAAAAGATGATTGTTGTTGAGAAATTACATGAGGAAACTTTAAATCTTTCAGCTAATACCTTGGAAAGAATCTTGTAAACACCATTTATAAGACTGATAGGCCATAAATCCTTGATTTCTTCTATAGTGTCTTTTTTGGGTATAAGAGCTGTAAACGTATTCTTCAATCTCCAGTCAAGAAAACCCTTTCTCTGTAGCTCCCCGAACACATTCATGACATCACACTGAATAATGATCCAAGTCTGTTGATAAAAAATAATGGGGTACCCGTGAGGGCCTGGTGCCTAGTTTTGCCAAGCAATTTAATCGCATTAATAACTTCATCCTCATCAATATCTCTTTCAAGCCATTCACACAATTCACCTGGGATAGACTTCAAATTTTAGACCATCCTTGGAGGGTCTAGAATGATTCTGCTCATGAAAGACATTTTTGAAATAATCCACAATGCTCGTCTTAATCTCTGTCTGGTCATCAGTCATTTGACCATTAACATTGATTTTAGCGATGTAATTTCTCCTCCTCCTATCTGTAGCAATTTTGTGAAAATATTTACTGTTTTTGTCCCCAAACTGTAGATTATGAACATTAGCTATACTTCTCTAGTTTTCAGCTTCCACGATAATCAAATTGCAATAATTTTGCCTAGCTTTTAATCCTGGATCCCATTGTGCTTCACTAGGATCATTGTTTGCAGCTTTTTCCTCATCTAGCTTCACAAAAGTTTCTTCCAAATCTTCTAGCTGCCTATCTACTTGTCCAAAATCCTCCTTACACCAAGCTTTCAATTTTAGTTTTAGACTATGAAGTTTCTTGCAAAGTATATAATCAACACTACCTGCAAAAGAAAATGAATCCCACCAAGTTTGCATAAGAGAGAAAAACATAGGATGAGTAAGCCAGAATACCTCAGAGCGAAAGGAGCTAGTATAAGTGAGAAAAACATAGGATGAGTGAGCCATAACCATATATTAGCCAACGCTAAAAAAAAAAAAAAAAAAAAAAAAACTCAACATTTAGAAAGCCTGGCATTTTTAGGGGCGACACAAAATGACAAAATAGGTTGAAAATACTTATATGTCCCTTCATAATCGGTAGTTTAGAAAAAAAAAATTATCTACCGATTGTGACTATGTTCTTTTCTTCCTAGCTTTGGTTTTTGAAAATTTCAAATTTGGGGCTACGACCATAATCGGGAGGCAATAAACATTATGAAACTACCGATTGTACAATCGGTAGGCAATAAACATCATGAAACTACCGATTGTGGAAATAGAGAAATCTAAAATTCCTATTGGTTTTTGAAAATTTTGAATTTAGGGCCACGACCATAATCGGGAGGCAATAAACATTATGAAACTACCGATTGTACAATCGGTAGGCAATAAACATCATGAAACTACCGATTGTGGAAATAGAGAAATCTAAATTTCCTATTGGTTTTTGAAAATTTCTAATTTGGGGCTACGACCATAATCGGGAGGCAATAAACATTATGAAACGACCGATTGTACAATCGGTAGGCAATAAACATCATAAAACTACCGATTGTGGAAATAGAGAAATCTAAAATTCCTATCAGTTTTTGAAAATTTCGAATTTGGGGCTATTACCATAATCAGGAGGCAATAAACATTATGAAACTACCGATTGTACATCGGTAGGCAATAAACATCATAAAACTACCGATTGTGAAAATAGAGAATCTAAAATTCCTATTGGTTTTTGAAATTTTCGAATTTGGGGCTATTACCATAATCGGGAGGCAATAAACATTATGAAACTACAATCGGTAGGCAATAAACATCATAAAACTACCGATTGTGGAAATAGAGAAATCTAAAATTCCTATTGGTTTTTGAAAATTTCGAATTTGGGGCTATTACCATAATCGGGAGGCAATAAACATTATGAAACTACCGATTGTACAATCGGTAGGCAATAAACATCATAAAACTACCGATTGTGGAAATAGAGAAATCTAAAATTCCTATTAGTTTTTGAAAATTTCGAATTTGGGGCTATTACCATAATCGGGAGGCAATAAACATTATGAAACTACCGATTGTACAATAGGTAGGCAATAAACATCATGAAACTACCGATTGTGGAAATTCTCAATCATATGAAAATGGAATCTCCTCTATATAACAAATTTCTCCCGATTGTAGACTTAACTACCGATTATGGAGGGCATATTTGCCATTTCGAAAATTTTGAGATAAGGGGTGGCTTTGTTTTAGGTTTGGGTGACCTTTTTTGTCATTTTGTGTCGCCCCTAATTCTTTTGGGGTCACCCCTAAAAATGCCAGGTTAAAAAGAAAAAAAATAGGAAAACTCGTTTCAGTAAAATTCCAGAGCATAACTATTACCCATTTTTATTGTGATTCACACTGTTCCCTCTTTCTGAAGAACCAATATGTGAACTAACCTTTTAGGGTTTGTTTTTTCTTCTTATGAACCAACTTGTGAAAAACCAATAGACATATGGCACGTTTGAATACTTGAAGCAGAAATTGTTTGCTTCTAGAAGTCGTTATGAAATTTATACTCAGACTAACTTCTTGATTTTTAACTTCTAGAATTCAAAGCTGCTTCTGAATGTGTATCCAAACATGCTACCAGTCTAAGATTTTCTTTTGTGTCTTTATACATGTCGTTATCATTTGCATGTCATATGCATTAACATCCTAAAAATTGTTCTTTTTGATTATTCATTGTCATATAGAAAGGTCGTTACATTGACGAGTGGTATCCATAGTTCGTTCATTGATGCATAAGCACTTCTTATTTATTCAAAACAGTAAAGGTGTAGAGTGCATTAGATAGCTGGGAACACACACCACAAACGCGTTATTTAGTGTGTGTATTTGCTCTTAAACCCCCTCATTGCAAGTTTGTAACAGCTTCAATCCTTACTGTTAACATCTAAAACCCGTTGTTAGCTATTGCATATGGCTTTTTTTTTTTTTTTAATAAACTGAAAATTTATTAAAGACTAGGAGAAATCATACAACAGTAAGTTGTGTCCATGAACAAGACCTTCAATAATTTTACATTTCAAACTTACATGAGAGAAGAATTATCCAGAAAAGAGATTCTCTGCTTCCTTGCCAATTTAGCCAAATTATCTGCATATCGCTTTTGTTTCCAAATGTACAAATATAATAAATAAACCTAGCTAGCTAATAAGAATTGTTTAATAGTTTGCATTAGTATATATTATATGTGAAAATATAATGATAATGACTTTCCATCTCGATATGACCCGTAATCCTATTCTCTCTTTTCATTTTATTTGCATCCTTTTTGGCTTTTCAATAACGGAAATGATTTATCCCGCGGATTGTCCTGCTAGAGAGAGTGGTG
>JAJJWW010002448.1:0-11745 GCA_023531295.1 Papaver armeniacum
CCTACAATGGACAATATGAAACCCTCCGTAAGCAAAATTTATGCATCGACAAAGACAATATTAACAACCATGAGATAATCATATTTTGGCTATAACGCCTTAGCTAAGGATGACAAAGGCACATATTTGATGCCTCATCATACTCAATATATCAAAAGATTCTAGACATGAACCATAAGAATGGTTTTGGTATCGGCCTCGTCAATTTCCATGGATAATATTACCAATTTCGCTTACAAAAAGTTTTGAATTAGCCAGACCAAGTAGTTTATTACGATATATTGACCTTAACTTCGACAGATGATTCCTTTAGGTTTGTTGACAAAAATAGTAAGGTTATCGCCATTGCCGAGCTAATGCCACCAGAGATTATATTCGAATATACACTTTCTTTCTTTTGGTTTATAGAACTCTACAAAGCAAGTTGGTAACCTCCTATAAACAATAAGTTCAAATGAGCATACTAGTACAAAGATTCAAATGAGCTACATAAAGATTTTGCTAACCATCATTGGATTCAAAAGATAAGCATTAATCAACTCATTCTAAAAATACTTTTGTTGCCCATATAGTTGTACTAGTACTAGAATAGATCTTTCGTCATATATTAGATGCATGAAGAATTTATATGCAAAACTACAGATACTTCAACAATATGTTTTAGCAATATGGTGCACAATATATAGATCGATCCTCGTCATTCTTTTGAATCATGAAAATCAAGTTTTGCAAGCCAAATGCCAACCATTCATGGTATAAGCATATACCCTCATTGTATATTGAAGCCTACTAAAAGTAATCGATTACATCCGTCATAATCTATTGATGAAGTATTTGAGACTTATGATGATTTAGAAGAATCTTCAGATATACAAAAGAAAAAAAGGACCAAATGAAGAATTTTCCTTTCCAGAGTGTATTGAAATGATCGAATTCATGCTCAATAGTCGTCGAAGAAAAAAATTCTTCTCTTTCATGACAGATAATCATGTTTTAATCTTAGCAAAATATTTGCTTCCGTCGCATTTAAATTAAATTTGTCTCTTGAATTACATTGTTTGATCATCTCTGATATGTTTTCCTCACAAATTTCATGTTTGTTATAATTCCTTGGATATTATTTCTTTATGTGTTCTCATTTGTAATCCACTGGTTAAACAAATCACTCAAGAGATCTTGAACCTGGATCACATAGCATCTTTAGAAATCAGTTAGCTAGGAGTTGGCCACGATAAAAAAAATTGTATAAGGTAATTAAAACTCCTCAAAACTCTTAGGTATTCAATTAAGATTTCTATGGAACCATAAAATATCCAAGGTATTCAAAATGGATTGTTTATATTCTACAAATATTCAAGGTATTCAATTCATTTTAGATTCGTATGGATTGTAAAGGACCCAAGATATGAAATGATTCTTAAGTATATTTATAAGCAATATATATGTCTTATTATCGTCTCAATCCCAACCATACACTACACCAAATTCTGGGATTAGAAACAGAACCAGGCCGTTACAAAAACGGGTTGTAACGGCCCTCGCCTGTTGCAAAAAGTGGGTGTTTACATTTTTGTAACGCTTTGTGGTCAAGCCATTTAATTTTTTTTTGTAATCTGACCAGAATGTGCTTGAGCCTTATTTAATATGCCACGTGGTAACAGCCCGGGTTACTTAATTTTTTTTTGTAACAGGATGTTGTAATGTACCAGGGAGTGTTATTAACTTTTTGGAACAAAGAAAAATTATCACGGCCAGCCTTGACTGGTCAAATTGGTCATTATTGACCAAATTTGATTAGGTCAATATTGACCGCAGCTTCATTTCACAAAATTAGCTTGGGTATTTTCAAATATCCGATACACCTTTCATTCCATCCATAATCCAAAATTCTATACTTTCTTCAATCAGGCCATTTCAACATTCAATCAATTCAAAAAGAATAAAAATTCTTTTAAGTAAAAAAAAATCCTAAAACTGCTGAGTATCAAATTCGAGGGAAGTCATAGAAACCTACTTTCAAGTTCCTAAGTTCAGCCCATTCTCACTTAAGTGACTATAAGCAAGTAAAACTACATAGAAACCACATGCTCAAGGAATTTCAACATAATGTCAGTTTTTCTATTTTCAACTTCCATGTACATTATCCTTCAACTAATTTATCCAAAGATTTCCATAAGGTGTATCACGAGACTACCAAATAAATGAGCAATTACATTTTTGGAACTTGTAAAACCTACCTCTACAGCTTCAAAGAGGAGCATACATATGCTACATATGGCCACATCATGTGTTCAGTCCATATTCTAATGCTGAGGAATGTGATGTTTATCTCGACTTCAGAAAGTTCATGGAGGATGTGGAAGACAACTAACAATCCATCAAAGCCAAACTTTCACAAGTTTCTGACCCTTTTCGATGCGCAAAACTTTCATCATCAAGCTGATCACAAGAAACAAGAAAAGAAACAATTGGAGCAAAACATCCCGCATATCGAAATTAAAACATTAAGATTGCAATCCTTCACAATCGGAGTAAAAAGAAAACAAAGCATACGTAAAACCGCAATGTAGCACATTACCTTTTGGTTGGCTTGATACAAACCTCAAGGAAGTTCAGAGTTCATATGGCAGCTCAATATAGTGCACATTACCCCCGCCGCACTTCTTTATCCCGCGTAAAAGAACAACATTAATGCCATTTACAGGATTACACCCATCCATTTTTTGATATAAAGGTACCTCAATATGATCACGAACAAACCGAACAATAACCAATAAATACCTATGGAAGCGCATGGTGGAAAAGTGTGAAGGAAGTGCCGAATTAACTCACCGTTAATCCATGACAGTATCACCCGAAATAATTTCATCAAGCATGTGCGAACCTCGCATAGAAACAACATCATTTCTTATGGAAAAGCTTTTTATGAATTTCGTAAATCAAGACAATTTATTTCAAACACATAATCGGAACGTCTATTTTAAAAAATATATATAGTTGACATTCCACATTCAACTACAACAAGTTTCATTCTTCTCCTCAACCTCATTATAAGACCCAAGAAATCAGTTGTAATAAAATTAGTTAGTGTTAACAGATGCAAACTTACCAAAATTGAACAATCAAATAATCAAGATCTCATCCACAAAACAAAAGAATATCATCGCACATGGTAAACACACATGTTAAAAATCCAAAACATCACAATTTGAATTAAATAAAGGAGTAAATTCATTATTACTTGAGGACCGATATCTTTGGATTCACCATTCCAGACACTGAGTATCAACCAAGAGAGCACAAAGAAGTTAAAGTAATCGCTCCCAAGAGTATCCGTACTACACCCGCCTAAACAACACCAACAAAAACCAAATGAAGCAAAATTTTAAACACAAAATGAAGAAATCAGCCACCTAAAAAAAAAAACATCCTTCATTTCCTTCTTCATATGAATTCAACCAATAGTAACACAAACTCCTTATTGTCTCCACTAAAAAGAAACGAACGATACAACTCATCTTGCCGCCAACTTAATTGAACTCAAACCTAATCTTTTATATTATGACTTAATCAAATACCCCGATCTTCTCACACAAGTAAATCCATCTAATAGCCGGCCACAGCCCAATTAGTTGCAACCCTATAATTCCATGGATGTGCTTAAAACAAGAAACATGCATTTATCAAGTTGCAAGCTTAAAACAAAAAGGGATGGAAAAGGTTGTAACACGAGAGAGCAACCTGTTGGGAAGGCAATATACACCGACTTTGGCTTTCGCATTTGAGAGACACAACATAGAAGGTCAGATAGAAGTGGCTTTTGCAATAGATAGATCTCCTCGTGTTCCAGTCCATACGCCAAAAGTACAATACGAGGAGTTGTGTATTTTCCAAATGCTGGGTAATATACAAATTTCAAATTAGAATGAACCAAGACTCGACAACAAATAATCATATTGTAATGTTAAAAATGATATAAGCTTTTATACAAAAGTAACAAAAGACATAATGTTATAAGTCTTGAACTTACATCAACAAATTTCTCCAAGAGCTCTCCATTTAATCTATCTACGATCTTCCAGCGCTAAAAGGGATTCGCTTAAAGGCACCAATGTATCACGTAGAATGAGGCGCTTCCAAAAGTAACCTCGAGGATTATTTTTAAGTTGTTGAATGTCTTGTTTCACCTTCGAAGCTGGGCAAAAGCAACAGAAACACAAAATTCCATAAACATCAATTAAAGAAATATCAAAACATCATTGAATTAGTCCACAAGAAACCAAAACAAAAACATTACCCGGTCTTTTTTTGGCATTCATCTGCCTTGTACATTCACTAGGTTCTCTCATACATGGCGAACATTATAGCAAGGATACCAAAGATCACATAGACCACAGATTTCTCTGGCCGTTTGTCCAGCCATGTCATACAACTTGGTCATCTTCATACAAACTAGTATTTGAGGAAACAGATCGCAATAAGTAACCACATCAGGATACAGGATGAAATGACTCCCATGCCAAATACTTCCAATAACCTTCCCATGTATAGAAACAATGAATCCTGCCCAAATGGCAAGCAGAGTAAAGTGTGCTATGAAAATTACCATCGACAGTGCTTCCCTAGAAACAACACAAGAAAATAATATCTAAAATTTGAACTCACTTTGGCAAATGAAATGGCTAGCCAACATATGATATTAGGAATAGATACAATCATCAATGATTGCATATCAATTCAATTCAAGTTAGTTAAGCTCAGCTCAGCTCATTTCAATAAAATACCCATGATTCTCACAATAAAGAAACAGAATTAAACAAAAAGTAGTAGTCATAGCTACCCCTTTTTCTGCCAATGTACTCAAAAATCAATTCATAGTACCCACATTTGATAAAGAACCAAAAACAACACATTTTCAAAACTTCATTTTCAACTAATCAAAGAAAAATGAAAAATTCAAACACTTGTTACCTCTGAAATTGTAAGTCCAAGATCTCTCATTCATCTTGTGTAGGAGAAGAATATCCTCCTAGTTTAATACAAATACAAATTGACCAATCAATCAACATCAATTGAGCTTATATAATTACAATATAAGATTGATCAAATTAGGGTTTATTATATCTTACCGTGAAACCCAACAATCTTATTATTCATGTTCAGTAAAACAATATATCAAACAATTTTAAATCCTAAATACCAATTTCATCTACTAAAATTGAAAAATCCATAAATGCAATAAAACGATTCAAGAATCAAAGATAGATACAAAAGTGAAAGGATGTGAGACCGCTTTGTTGATTTCAACACCAAAAAGACTCCAACTCATAACACGTTCCTTGAAGAACAGATCTGAAGGATCCTTCAAAAATAGGTAAGAAAATGTAATAAATCGTTTTTTCATCATAATCATCAACATGAAAAGGATATTACCGATCTAAATCAAATCCAAAAGATGAATTATATTAGATGATGAAAGATCAAACCCTAAAATCTAATTAACAAATTTAACCCTAAAATCTATTAACAAACTTACACAAGAATAACACATGATAAGAAAAAAAGATGTGAAATCGAAATTCAACCGACACGGATGATGATCTGTGAATCTTCATGAAGAAAAAGAGGGAGAGAGGCAGGAGCGGAAGAGATAGAGAGAAAATGAGAAATGGAAATGAAATTGGTCGATTCACCACTAAGGGTAAGGCATGGGATGAAGAGAGGCGCGCATGTGAATGGCATACGCGGGGAGGAAATATCCTCTAGCATTACTCACCTTGGGGAAAAACAAAAGCACGCATGTGACTCGCACACGACAAATATCAAGTGTTACGACCAAAGTGTGACCAAGCGTGTGACTGGCACGCCTATAAAAATTTCGTAAACGCTTTAGCCCCGTTACTTAAATTTTAAAAATTAGTAATGTCCACCAGTTACTAATTTTTGTAACGCCATTTGTAACGGGAAATTTGTAACGCCCATAAGTCGTTACAGAATGCTCATTATTGAATCCGAATTTGGTGTAGTGATAAGATAAGATTTATTACCATATTAGCTTATATGACAATTAGATTTGCTTGTTTTACCACAATACACTATGTTTTCTTTATGAAAATGAAAGTTTTATCTTTTATCAATACAAGTTATATAAAAAATTGTGCCAAGAAATTTATTAGTACTAGAAAATAAAACTCCGTCTTAGTAACGAATATGGTATTGTTTAATTCCCTATTTCAGCAGATTTATAATTAGGTGTGTAT
Source organism: Papaver armeniacum (assembly GCA_023531295.1). Taxonomy (NCBI): domain Eukaryota; kingdom Viridiplantae; phylum Streptophyta; class Magnoliopsida; order Ranunculales; family Papaveraceae; genus Papaver; species Papaver armeniacum. Next base: position 6,261 of record JAJJWW010002448.1, read on the forward strand.
ATGTCATTGAGCTCTTAAGTTATGAACATGAACAAATAGTGATCGATATTCATCTTACTCTTAATATTTCAAATGATGAGCATTCATGGAGATAAATTATTTAACTACATCTTAATCTTGTATACGAATCAGTTGGCAAGTAACATACTTTAGATGCGAATTATTATTTGCACATGTTAAATAATTTATTTATTTAAGAATTGCAAGAAATGTGAATAAAAGATATTGTTTATCCAATATTTTATGCATGACCTTGATTTACGGTCCCCATTTATTGTATTCTAAAAAAACCTTTTATGTATTTCTTTTTCCTTTTTTTGATAGGCACTTTGATGGTTAAAATCTAGAGTTCGACTTTGTGCATTGCATTTTAACCGAGGCGCATATTTCTCCCTTCCTGGTTTGCTAGATCTTATCTAGCCCCTGCGTATTATTCTCAATTCTTTTAAATTTTAATTTCTTTAAAAAACTAAAAACTATACCAGTAATTACTAATCTTATTACTTCGCACGTATCTCTAGTACCCTATTGTCACTTTCTCTTTCTCCTTTCTTCTTAATAATAAAGAAAACGAATGTCTGAATTATAAGGTTTCATACAAAAGAATCCCAGGGGAAAGTTCAATTCCTACATATCAATGATTTTTTAGAAATTGTTTATCTTGCAAAACCTACAAACAAGATGACATCATCCATCACATACAACTATTGATGTTAAGCTTAAACAAAAAATCGTGGAGTTACTCAAGAAGACGGTTTATTATACTTCCAAACATGAGAAGATGAAGAGTGTTAGGGGAACCGATGTGGTTGCGGCATCTCGAGTGCAAACGTGTGAATATGATGGTTCTAGAAGATTAGAAACATAAATCCTAAAGTTCCCTTCAGTGAAACCAATATGGCATGTCACGATTATGTTGGACGCTATTCATATTCCTAAAAAAAATCTTATGTCTCGGGTGGAGGATTTTCACGAGATTTTGAGCTTCGAGATCATTAAACAGATTGAGTGTGGAGAACTACAAGTACAAGGAGGAGAGTATAATAGTGAGCCACGTAAAGATCTAGTTGTTGTTCGAGTTCACTTTGACGATATCTACCGGTTCGACTACCTTTTTACCAGACAACAGACTACACATCCTGGGACTGAGATTTCGATTTCAAGCCCTATGACCGGTTGTCGGATTCAATGAAGATTTGAAGGAATTTACAATGCGTCTGGATTCAGGCCAGAGATTTTGATGAGGTTAAAGATAAAGAAATTCAAGTTTATTGGTAAGAAATAAAGCATGTTCGGGACAATGACTTAGACGTATTTGTCATTTACTGATTCATCTCTTGGTTTACTAAAAATTGTTTTGAATATATTTTATTGCATTTTCAGCTTAAAAAAATAGTGATGTTCAAGCTTATGAAGATACAACTATGGAGATAAATAAATAAACTAGTTTATGAATATTTTTGTTTTGTTATATAATTAATCAGCTAACAATACCAAATAATATGGGAAACATGAGTTATGCAACAATGAGATTAATGAAATGTGAAGAAAGCATTGATGATGATTGGAGTATAATTTAATTATAGAATATAGATTGGGTCCCCATATGATGAATAAAAGTGTGAAATAGAAGATTAATATTGTGATTGAGCAGAAAATCGAATCGGAAGAAGAACTTTTCCTCGTAAGATGATAACTGAATTTGGGAATGAAGAGAGGCAAAGGTTGGAATGATATTATAAACAATCCAAAAAAAGTTTAATTATGATTTTTTTATAATAACTATATGAAAAAAAAGGATTTAGTATTCGATTGAAGAACAAACATCGTTGATTGGAGTAAAATCCATCAACAATAATTACCGTCCATTCAAGCCAAGGTTGGCATAGGAAAGTTATGACGCCTGCAAAATAAAAAATAGTGAACAACGATTTGGGTATGGAATGATCCAATACATAATTGGCACTCCAATTTTACACTGCGATTTATGTTTTGGTGTTTTAGTTTGTTTGTTTTTTTTTACAATACTTGCTTCAACTAAACAATATGGAAGTGATATGGTTCTTTTGGAATAAAACCAATATATGTTAAGCGAATTTGTGTCATTTGAACAACGGATACATGGCTACGTACCAACAATTTTCAGTTCTTAATAACATGAAATATCAATGGGACTACTCAAAGGAGAAAATGTCATTATAATTTGTTATCTCAGAAATGATGAAATAAGCCTCGACCTGCACATTTGACCACTTAATAGGGAAAATTGATGTTTGGATAAGGATAAATCAACCACCTTTGATGTTTAATCTAATAAAATATATCGATCCACAAAAGGTAATTCCAAAACTGAGAAATAATCGAATAACATATCACATACTTATTTAGGGAAAAATAGGCAAATTGCATGTATTAACTATCTCTTATTTCTCCGATGGTTTAGATAGGTTACATTAAGTTAATTCATTAAAAAAAAAAAAACATTCCTTTCTCAAGAGATTTATAGTTATTTGGAATTGGAAATTTTCTTTTTCACTTCTTTGATTTACTTACTACTTCGTAATTTTATTTTATAAAATTATATGGAACAACGAGAAAAGGAGAATAAGAAACCGACAATGGAGTTCTCCTAGAGATGTGCAAAATAATAGGATTAGTAATTCCCGATACACTTTTTATTTTTTAAAGAAATTAAAATTAAAAGAACCGAGAAGAATATGTGACGGTTGAAGAAAATCTAGCAAACCCATGAAGGGATTTAATGTGCACCCCGATTAAAACGGGTTGCACAAAGTTGGACTTACTAATGATAATCCAAAGTAGTTAATGAGAAGTTTTAATTGGCAAGAGATGTTCTAACAGCTTTGATTAGAAAATATCTTTAACAATTAATTGTTACTAACTTTTATTCTATTAATTATCACGCAGTTTTTTTTTTTTAAAAAAGAAGGTTATATTAAAAATGAAAACTCAGACAAAACCAAGAGACAAGTCTACACACAATTAGATATGGCAGTCAGTCTCCCGGTTAAAAGAATATGATTTACATCATAATCTTTAAACACATCTTTATCAATGTACCACAAAATTAGAGTCTGCTCGATAAGCAAAAACATCTCTTCATCCGTCCTCCCCCTTCCACCAAAATCTCTAATATTTATCTCCTTCCACAAGTGATACGTATTGATCTCTATACCTTGGTGACTATTATTATAGAGGCGGAATTCAAAAATAATAGATGAAAACTAGAAAACAGAACACACTAGAAACCAAATTCGAAGAAAATATCTTCTCTAGATTATGAACAAGAAAACTATTACAATTTTCTCTTTGTTACGCTCACAATCTCCCTAAACAAGTAAATAACCTTTAACTCGTTTTGCTTTGCTTTTACAATAATTAATTGCCTCACAAACTTTCTCTAGGTGATTTGTCTAACAAACCTCTCTCTCTCGATCAAGGTGTGACCGTATCACAAACCACACTCTAGATGTCTTGGCTATGAGCTAAACATCTCTATTTATAGCTTTAATGGTTTCCAAAAACCTTCTAGGAATCTATTTCCTTATCATGAGTAATTCCTTTTCCTGTATATTTCCTTTTCTAGGAATATTATTACCTTGTCTAGAAATATTCCCTTTCTAGGTATATTTCTTATCTAGAATATTACCTTGTCTAGAATATTCCTTATCTAAGAATACGCAAAAATCAGTATTCCTTCCTTAAATTACAATTATATCCTCAATCCTTCTTGGGGATCACTAGTTCCTGAGAGGAAGATACACATGTATCATGCGCCCCCACTCAAGAACTTGAACTCCTGTGAAAGTTAGATTTGGAGGTTAGGGAACCCGAGAGTTCCCGTCTCCATGCTGAACCATCTCTCCTTGTTGGAACTTGACTTCCGACTTCCAATTAGAAAAGCGTCCTTATCTTCTTGTCTTGACTTAGTCTCTCTTCGCTCCGTATTGCAATCCTCTTGAGTGGTTCCTATCTATCAAACCAAAAGTCTTTCACATGTAGCAAGATCATCTTGTCATCTCCATCATCATCTCGTAACGATAGATCAAACGACTTCAATTGTTCGGCATTAACAACCGAGCAAATTCCTAGATTAGGTTGTAAATCAAGACTAAATACATTATTACCGATCTTAATAAAAACACGAAACGATTCACGTCCGAATGGCTTCAACTTAACTTTGTCATACTTAACATTCCTTATCTAAATTCAACCATACCATGGTCATCTTGTTCTTCTAACGTTTTTTTAGCTTCTAGTAACTCACCAAGTTGTTTGTAGAGAGATCTAGTGAAGACCATAAACCACAAGAATCTTCTAAAAGCAACGAACTTGCTCGATACCAACTTTGATATGTATTGATCCATGACATTGGTGACTATTATTATAGAGGCGGAATCGGAAGGAATAATAATGCACGAAAACTAGAAAAAGAATAACACACTAGAACGATTCAAGAAAATATCTTTCTCTAGATTATGAACAAGAAAACTATTACAATTCTCTCATTTATTAATTTCACAATCTCCCTAAACAAGCAAATAACCTTTAACTATTTTGCTAAGCTTGCTTTACAATAATTAATTGCCTCACAAACTTTTCTCTAGGTGATTTGTCTAACAAACTCCTCCCTCTTCGATCAAGGTGTGTCCGTATCACAAACCACACTCTAGATGTCTTAGCTATGATCTAAACATCTCTATTTATAGCTTTAATGGTTTCCCAAAACCTTCTAGGAATCTATTTCCTTATCAAGGAGTAATTCCTTTTATATGTATATTTCCTTTTCTAGGAATATTACCTTGTCTAGAAATATTCCCTTTCTGTATATTTTCTTATGAGAATATTACCTGTCTAGGAATATTCCTTATCTAAGAATACCGCCTAAAAATCATATTCCTTCCTTAAATTACAATTTTATCCTCAATCCTTCGTGAGGATCACTAGTTCCCAGAGAGGAAGATACACATGTATCAACAAGTGCCAAAGAACAAGATAATTGACTTCTTACTCACCTCTTTACATCTCCCTTGAAGATCTAGACCACTCCCGAGGCTTGAAAGTGAAACAAAACGAGATCCAGTGAAACCCAATCAATTTTAGAGCTTTAGTAAAATGATACCAAACCTTATGTGCCAACTCACAAGTGAAGAAACACATGATCACAGTTTTTCTCTTCCTTTTTACGACACTACACACCCACAATAATATTTATGTGACTTAACATACTAAAGTAGGAAGGGAATCATGAAAGTTAGCCCAAAGCATAACACTAACTTTAGGTGGGGTGCCTTTTTCCATAAATACTTTTCAAATTCACAAACACCTCCATCCTGAATTTGGAATTCATAACACTTCGAGAGAAAAGTCTCCTCCTAAAATATCCACTGAATCTTCATCATCTATAAAAGTCTCTCTCCATCTTGAATTCTATCACTAGTTATCCACTTAAGTCTTATTTTTT
>JAJJWW010002449.1:0-33515 GCA_023531295.1 Papaver armeniacum
CCAATAGTTAATAAAGGATGGAAATCATTTTTCATCCCTATTTTCATTATAACAAACCATATAACTAGATTTAAACAAGAACAAGACTGGATTTTTAATCTTTTATAAGGTAAAAAGAATTTGACTTATATTTTTGGATGATTTTTAAGGTAAGAAATCTATGCATTTATTATTAAAAATGTAAAAAGATAAATATCCATTCGAAATATACTATGAGTTTGGTTTCAAAATATCATTGGTAAACAAATATTACCATAAATAACGTCATGATTTTTATGGCCTTAACTTGCTAAAATTTTGTAAATACATATCAAATATGTAGATATTTTATATATTTTAGACATAAATTTATATTATATCCAAAATAAAAACGTTTTATTTATGGGTTTGTCATTGATACTTCTATTTAAAAGCATTCGATCAAGAGCCTACTTCATTTTTCTGAGCTCTCTATAGAATTATAGATACTCTTCTCCATGAAGAACAAGCTCTAAAGTTTTTAATTTATATTCGATTAGGCTTTTGCAATATATAATGTTTCAATAGTTGTTTTCTTTTTTGTGATCCGTGATTTTGACTCGATGTTTTATTGATTTGTTAACAAAGTGTAAAACTAAATTCTCAAACGATTTGTGAGTTTAATTTCTCAATATTCTCTTTGCTTTCGATTTTATGTTTTATGTTTGTTTTATTGATTTATTAACATGTGCGCAAACTAGAATTCCCAAACGAGGATGTGAGTTTAATTCTCTCTATTCTCTTTGCTTTCGATTTTCTGTTTTGTGTTCGTATTTGTTTTTGGTTTGTAACTTTCGATTTTGAAGATTTAATTAGGTTTACTCGAGTATTTAATTGTTTTGATTTCTTTTATCGATGGGAGAGGATCGAGGGCGATATATTAACATAAGGTATAAGTTCACGGATTACCTTTTGTCCACAAGAAATCTCAAGAACAAGGATCTTTTTTTGTAATTATAAATTATGTTATCAAATTTTGATGTATTACTAATTTTTGGAGATTAGTGTTGACTTATGAAGTGCTTAAAGTAGAAGAAAACATTTGGGGAAAGGAAATACATTACAGGCTAAACTAAAGGAGGTAGGCTACATTTTGTATATTTGGAAACCGGTTTATTAAGTTACGTATATATTTATATTAGTTTGGGATATTTGAAATGAGAGTCCTAAATTGAATTTCTAAGGCTGAAAGTATTAATTTCATATTCGTTAAGTATTAATTTCATATTCTTTAATATAATTTACCAAAAAATAATACGTAAATATTTTGCTAAAACAGAATCGATAGATAAATATTTTTTTATCTTCTTAGATTATTTATTTTTGGTAAATATAAATTTAATTCCAATAATCTAAGCAAAAAGATTGGAGAAGGAAAAATCTTTAGAATTTATCGGGAGATTTAAGAAATTAATTTAAAATAATAATATTCTCTCATGTGTAAAAACGCTCGAACAAATGTCACATCTTTTTTTTTCTCTTATGATTTGTTCCACATATGCTTGCAAAATTTCTTCTTCTAATCGGTGGTTATTGTTTATTTTTGCGAGATACGTAAGAATTCAATCCATAAAGCTACTTTTCTTCTTGGAAATTAGCTTAAGTCATTTTTTATTTTTTAATGCTTTGTAAATATTAGTTCTTAACATGTTACGAGAGTTGTTCAAGTTGTTGTTTTATTGCAATAGTCTCTTTGGCAACTCAAAACGATCCATATTTTCTTTCGATTTTTGTAAATTTGCAAGGTAATCAAATCTTCTTTGGTTAGAAATATGTTTATGACCTTTCTAAATTATTACTTTATACTTTCGTGGTTGTTGGTTTTATTGTTCAATTCAAATATTACTTTCTTAGATCATAACACCGTGTTTGAGATTTTTTCATGATTATGGTGTTGCGATTCAAAAGGCTAAAAAGGTCATTTTGATTGAGATATTTTATACTAAAAATAGCTTAGGAAATTTTTTTGACTAGAATCTCAATTTGATTATGTTTCCACCCACCAAAAAAAAACTAACAAAGCTATGGGTGATCACTTAAACTACTAGATATTTGATCTCAAACTCATTAATTTCTAAGGAATGAAATTGCATTTGTTCCGTAGTATGCCCATGAGTTCGTTCTTTAAATTACCCTGAAGAATTACAAGAACTTCAGCTTGGTTTTTGCAATATATAATATCCAATTATCTACAACAAATAGTATTATGATGGAATCATCCGTGTTCCCATTGCATAACCTCGGGTACCCTGTGATTCCACAAGTTCTACCAAGAAGACACTAATATCTAATCGTGATAGGTTGTTTTGTTGAACTTGGGTAAGGTCGATCAACCATGCAAGAAAGATATCTCCATGATTTATAAGCATTATTTTCAATTAATTGAGGTGCAAAAAAGCCTACTTATGTACAAAATTAGTAGTTTCTTGACATTGCCAACATCAATATTATTGGTAGTAAAATGAAAAATCATTCTCACTATATAATTGTATAAAAAAACATTATATTGATATAAAATATATTGCTCATTGCCAAGCATATGAAGTGCTTATCGTCGAAGAAGATGTAGTTAAAGAAATACATTGATATACTCTTCCTCTTCCGCAGATAATCATCTATTTGTGTTCAGAATCAAGCAGTCAACTCAACGGCTCTTCCAGGTTCCAACTTATTGTAGTTAGACGAATACCCTTACTCACTACATAGGTACTATATCTGATATTAAAGAAACTGTTTTTTTTTTTACAATATACTGATACAAAATAGATTGTTAACTTTGAATATTGTAAAATATGAAGTGCTTCCCATCAAAGATGGTGTAATCAAACATATTCATGTATTGTTTAAAATGTTGGAGATTAAAGAAATCTCATTACAGAAAATACTTTTGAAAAACTATACGAACCTTTGAAATCCATAAAGCTACTTTTCTTCTTGGAAATTAGCTTAAGTCATTTTTTATTTTCCTTTTTACTGTTTTGTAAATATTAGTTCTTAACATGTTACGAGTTGTTCAAGTTGTTGTTTTACTGCAATAGTCTCGGGCAACTCAAAACGATCCATATTTTCTTTTCGATTTTTGTCTCCGCTTCAAGGTAATCAAATCTTCTTTGGTTAGAAATATGTTTATGACCTTTCTAAATTATTACTTTTTATACTTTCAGGTGGTTGTTGGTTTTATTGTTCAATTCGATTTATTACTTTAGAGATCATAACACCGTGTTTGAGATTTTTCTGTTGATTATGGTGTCATGATTCAAAAGGCTAAAAGGTCATTTTGATTGAGATTTTTTATACTAAAAATAGCTTAGGAAATTTTTGACTAGAATCTCAATTTGATTATGTTTCACCCACCAAACAGATTAAAAACTAACAAAGCTATGGGTGATCACCGTAAACTACTAGATATTTGATCTCAAACTCATTAATTTTGTAAGGAATGAAATTGCATTTGTTCCGGTAGTATGCCCATGAGTTCGTTCTTTAAATTACCCCAAGAATTACAAAGAACTTGCGCTTGGTTTTGCAATATATAATATCCAATTATCTACAGTCAAATAGTATTATGATGGAATCATCCAGTTCCCATTGCATAACTCCGGTACCCAAAGTGATTCCACAAGTTCTACCAAGAAGACACTAATATCTAATCGTGATAGGTTGTTTTGTTGAACTTGGGTAAGGTCGATCAACCATGCAAGAAAGATATCTCCATGATTTATAAGCATTATTTTCAATTAATTGAGGTGCAAAAATCCTACTTATGTACAAAATTAAACATATTAATAGCCTCATTTTGAACGTTGGAAAACGTGTATGCTCAAAACAAAATGGAATATAAACACGAAAAATAGACAACAAATGATGGTCGAATTACTAAAAACAAATGCAAATCAAATACGCCGAACACTTTCATAGTGTTAATTTTTGCTTTAATTTGGTAACGGATACAATGAAAATTTTTGTACGTACTTTAAGCACTATTGAGTTGAGCTTAAGGCATTGTTTTTCTTACAACTTCTTATGACTACAAATGCAATTCACTTGTTCGATCGATATGGGTACATATACAATTCATCATTTGATAATAAAATTAAGTTGCACTAACTCAAGAAACACTAATATATGAAGATATTTAAAATTAATTAACAAAAAACAACAAATATGGAACGGGCTACTTACTATGTAAACACATTATTATGTAGTATAACCCACTAATACGACTTGCTTAGATACCCTACTTCACAGTGAACAAAAACTTTTACAAGGCACGTACTTTTCGTAATTCAAAAGACGTGTGTGATTGGGTGCACTATCTCATCCTATAATTCATTGAATGGGTATCCATGACTCGATGCAACCAGTATAGTTATTGACTAAACAATTGAAATTGAGCAACTATTTTCCAAAGTCAACTCTCACCTATACATGGAGTCATCTTATAGTATTGGATAGAACGTATAATGGAATTTTTGTGAGACAAACCCTACACGAGCTTTCTCTTTGCTTTGGTTAAGTGATTTCCATGCTACAAATATTTCAAGAATTTCAAGGTAGAGATAACATTCAAAACTATATACTCTATGTTTGGGAAAAAAATAACTTTAAATTGAACTTCCACAAATGAATAATCATAGGAGATATCTCTCCATTGGTCCATTAAGGAAATGAGAGTATATGAAAATCTCAACATATCGTAGACATAATAATACAAGGAGCTTACCCTCCTTCCATCGACAGGGCAGCTCAAAACGATCAAAATTCTCTTCAGGATAATCAAAATTTTCTTGGTTAGAAATTCATATGTTAAATACCTTATTATCCAATTATCCTTTTTTTTTTGTGTGTGTGGTTTGTTTTGCATAAAACCATTACAAGAAACAACAATGCTATGTTGACGCCTCAATAATCTTGGGATTTATCCTTTCTATCATCGGGATTGATGCGGGGAAGTAGGTCCTGCTCTCTCTCTCTCTCTCTCTCTCTCTCTCTCTCTGCATAATTTCAAAGTTGAAATACCGGATACAAAGCCTTTTCCTTAAATAAAAATTGCATATCAACCATAGTTTAATTATAGGGAGTTGGTCGTTTAATTTCGAACTCAAGTACGTATATGATTTCGAAAAAGATATATCAAGGCATTTCCTTGATTACTTACTTCTACGTGGGGAAGCACTTCATATGCTTTGCATTATCTAGAGTTTGCAATCTATATTATATGAATATCATGTTTCTTTTTGGTATCTCTATTGTAACTATTAATACAACTATATGACGAGTGTGATTTTTAAGGAACATTTGATTTGGACGCTTGATTCTCAACGAAGCATATGATTTCCAAATAAATATATATCAACGCATTTCCTTGATTACATATTCTTTGACGGAAAACACTTCATATACTTTCCACTTTTTAGAGTTGACAATCGATTTTATATTCCTTTATTTGTGGATCGTAATATCGTGTATTGATACAATTATAGAGTGTGATTTTACATTTAACTACAACGGTTGAGTTGGGTGCTTGATTTTTAACGCAAGTATATATATATATATATGATTTGTAAAGATAGACATATCAATGAATTTCCTTGATTACATCTTCTTCCATGGGAAGCACTTCGTATGTTTTGTACTATTTAAATTTGTCAATTTATTTATATTAATATCATGTTTCTTTTTAGCGTCTCTAATATCATATATATTGATTAATACAATATAGTGGGTGTGATTTTTTCATTTAACTACATGAAGTTCAAGCACCGATATATCTTTATTATATTCGACAGAAACACTCCATGTGCTTTGCAATTTTTAGAGGTGGCAATTCATTTTATATTAACATATATCATTTTTAGTATCTTTTTGAATATCGCATTGATGCAACTATACAACGAGTGTGACTTTTCATTTAACTACAATGAGTTGAGTTGGTTTCTTGATTTTTGACGTAGGTACACGGGTTTTCATTATATTTCCTTCGATGGAAAATAATTCATATGCTTTGCACTATTTAGATTTGCCATCTATTTTATATTAATATCGTGTTTTCTTTTTAGTGTTTCTAATATAACTATTGATACAACTATATAGTGGGTGATTATTTTTAGTGTTTCTTCTTAATTTAACTATATGAAGTTGGAACCCGGAGGAGCGGTTAAGTTGGAAGGACGCTTGATTATTAGCGCCAAAGTGTATGATTTATAAAGAAAGATATATCGGTGTATTTCCTTGATTATATCTTCTTCCACGGAAGCACTTCATATGTTTTTCCTTGATAATAATATAGGTGTGATTTTCATTTAACCGCAAGGTATTGGATCCTGGAGGAGCAGTTGAGTTGGTGGGTTGATTCTTAACACAAGTATATGATATGGTTGTAAGGTAGGCTGGAGTGTATAATGTGAAGTACGAATAATATTTGGGCCGAACCGAAGCCATCATTGGAGTTTTGAGGCGTAATATTATTATGACTTTGTTTCTTTACTTTTAAGTTGCAAAAATGGATTAAGCAAGAAATGAATATTCTAAAATCTAGCAAGACTAAATTTCGTTGTAGTGCTCTGATTAAAAGACTTCAAATCAATCCTTACCAATTATTTTTAGAATCTCGATGTTGGTAATGTTATGAACTAATTATTGATTTCAAAATATGTATGATTTTCCGTAGTATTATCTTTTAGAGAATTTATTAATCTTGAAAAACTTTAAACAAGATGTAATTTATGAATTTAGCTCGGTTGCTTATATACTAAATTAGGATTGATGGTTCGTTATGCACCGCAGATTATTAACCGGAACCCTTTCTCGGGACAAAGTGCAGTGAAGTCCCGCCTCACCAAGTGGGAGTCAATTCCCAAAGTACTAGGTGTTTAGGTATCATGTTGGTTAATTAGTAGTTTTTAGATAATATTAATTATTTAGTTAGTAGTTAAGAATTTATTTTGTTTAAGGTTTGTGATTAAATGTTTTGAATTAATGGACAAGATTATTATTAGCACTTTTGATTTATCTACCATAGAATTTAAGAAATCGACCTCGATGTTCTTAGTTACTTCCATGAGTTATCAAGGCTTGCAATGTTGAACATTTTATATTTGTTTTTAGTATGTGAGGTCAATCAGGTTTAATGCTTTAGTATTTAGAGTTTAAACTATTTTACTTTTGAGATTACTTAAATTTATTTATTTTAGTTTATTTGTAAAATATATTATTGTTTTATTAAATTGCTTGAAATTAGTTTTTAAAACTATGTGAGATCTTAAGATGATAATAGTATTATACGTTTGATTAGTAGAAATTTTTAGTTACATAGTTTAAATTGTTATCTTTAATTTGGTGGATAGTTTCTATAGTAGAAACTATATAAATTAATGTTGTTGGGACCACCAAAATAATTAAGTGAGAAATTAATTAACCGATAAATTAATAATTATGAACTTATAGAGAAATTTATTATCAAAAATTTATTTTCTAAATACTGTAAAATATTAAATTCTTCAAAGCACCCTTCGATCTCCCGCTTTGCTTCATTATAAACTTCAATTAACTAATAACACAAGTTTGATCAAAAAGTCGGGTAAGTTTAATGAATGTCAAGATGTCCTGAATATCAGGAAGAAAATGAAGTTATGCAACTATTGACTGATGAAGATATAATTAAGAGTGTTATGGGAACTGATAAAAATGGGAAAGAAGGTGATGAAAGTTCTACAATATATCCCCTTCACGAAACGAGATTGTTAAAGCAATAATCACATTGAATAATTTCTGTGCCGAGCTATGAGAGAACAATACCAGAAATTCTAACGATGATAAGAAAAATTAGAGATGAAATTTAATGATAATGCTTTTAACATAAAACAAAAGACAATTGAATCATTTTTCAAAAATCTTCATAAATCATTAATGTATTGAATATATATATATATATATATATATATAATTATTAATTTATATTTCATACGGGGCCTACATAGATAATCAAAGAAAATTATTTTTTATTTTTAGCGAATTATTAATTTGGCACGTTGTCCCCCACTGAGACCTAGCAAAAATATTATCTTAGAGAGTTTATTAAATAATCGAAGTTTTTACCGTATTAGAACTTGATTTCGCAGAGTTTAACAACATCTCATAATTAAGTTTATTATATTTAATTGGTGAATAATTTTTTTCAATCGTTAATCTACTAAAATGATAATTGGTGTTTTCATTATACATCATAGCGGTTGTTAATTGGGACCCCTTCTTGGACGGGAAGCACTTCATATGCTTTGCACTTTTTAGAGTTGGCAATCTATTTTATATTAATGTCTTGATTTTTTTTTTGGTTTCTCTAATATTAGGTATCGTTATATATATATATATATATATATATATAATGGGTGTGATTTTTAATTTAACTTTTGAAGTTGGAGCTTGGAAGATTAGTTGAATTGGTCCATTGATTCTTAGAGCAAATATAAGATTTTCAAGAAAGATATATCGAGTGCATTTTCTTGATTATATCTTTTTTTGACGGGAAGCACTATGTATGTTGTGCATTCTTTAGAGTTGGCAATTTATTTTATATGAATATATTTTTTCTTAGTGTCTCCAATATAAGATATCGATACAATTGTATAACAAGTGTGATTTTCTGTCTAACTACCAATAATACCGATATTGACTATGTAATGAACTACTTAATGATTTCAAAGGTTGGTATAATTTTTCAAAAGTATTTTCTTTAAGAAGATTTCTTAACCTCAGGCATTTTAAGCAATGCATAATTGGTGAATGATTTGGTTCCAACCGTTAATCTACTAAATGATAATTGTTTTTTTCATTACACTACAGCTTGTTAATTGAGACTCCTTCTTAGATGGGTGAGTACTTTGGTTCCAACTTGTTAAACTACTAAATGATAATTGGTGTTTTCATTATACACTATAATTGATAATTGAGACCCCTTCTTGAACGGGTATATGGCGAGGCCCCACCTCACCAATTGGGGATCAATTATCGATATACCTATATGTATACGAGTTAAATACTAAAAAAAAATCTAATTATGCTTTCGTAGTTTATTTAAATCTATTTATTTTAGTTTATTTATAGAATTAATTATTGTTTTGTTAGACGACTTGAAATTCGTTTTCAAAACCATGTGAGATCTTTAGATTACGATAGTATTATATATTTGATTATTAGAAAGTTTTAAGTTTAATTGTCAATTTGTTGGATAATAATTCTAAAAATAGCTTATTGGAACTCTTATTAGGATGGATGCGGGGCGGCCAGTAGACATGACCTATGGTGTAAGCAATTCCCACGGTCCGGGTATGTGAGCACGGGTTTCAAACTAGGATGTTAATGATTCAAATGTAAACAATAAATTTTGACAATAGGAAATACATGCCTCTGATAGAACTTGGTGTTCCAAAATTTTCAAGCCAAACAAAAGAAGAATTAATGTTTGACAATCGAAAAAACGATCTTGGAAGCATTGGAACTGCTATATGATGGGGGATAAAAGTATGGTACGTTTTAATAAGTAATACCAAACTAAATTCATTTTCATGATTAAAATTAATTTTTAAAAATATGCAATGTACAAGGAGCAACCTTCACAATAAAAGCGATTGTTGGGTTTCACCAGATCTGTGGTATTATATGGGCATGTTCGACATGCGTAATAAAACATGTGTACATGGAAAAGAAGCCTTGGTGAATGGATGCGCATCCATGGTGAAGACACCATTGCCATGGTAATAATTAAATGAAAGAGATTTTATTAATAACAAAAATGCACAAGAACATGATAAAACCAACAAATACTCAGAATAAATGCATTATTATCACCGTAATGGGGCAAGGCAACAGAGATAGTCGATAACGCCGCAGTAACGAAATGATGGCATTAAAACAATAAATGTTCAGTAAAACCTTTAATTTCAAATATCAAATAAATATTGTTTATAAAAATTAAACAACTTTCTAAAAGATGTATTTGTATTTAAAGAAACCAAGTATAATGTATGGAAGAAATATTAAAAGCAATAGGAAAAACAATGATCTTGGAGGATCGCATCAAGAAGGGAATTTTGTCTATCAAAGTCTAGTGTGCACGTGGAAATTTTTGATTATGATCATGATCTAGAAAAGAACATGAAAAGGTTATTATATATTAACAAAGATCTCCTCTCACTACTAACATTGTAAGTAGTATATTAAATGTCCCATAACATAACGTAAAAATAAACTTGAATGTATACAATATAATTAAACACACGTGAAGAGCAAAGTACATTATCCCTAAAAAAATAATCAAGACACTCATCTAAAAAAGACTACAAGAGAAAGCACGACATCATAAGCAAATGATGATGAACATGATGGCAGGAATTGGGCTAAAGGATCCTCGAGATGCCACCATTGGTCGAAATAGATGAACATGGCAATGAAGTGCTTACTTATGAATAAGATTACAAATAAGCGAGATTTTTTTTTAAGTTCATGCTTTTATAATGCTTTAGTATGCGAGGTTTCAATCAAGTTCATGCTTTTAGTATTTAGGATTTAAACTATTTTGCTTTTGAAATTATTCTAGATCTATTTATTTTAATTGTACTTCTGAGTTAATTCCCGCTATATTAAATTGCTTCTCAAATTATTTTCACAACCATAAAAGTTTAAAATTATAATTTGATTATTATAAAGTTAAAATTACATATTTTAATTATTAATGTGTTGGATAATATTCTATAAATAGTTTTATTAGAACTCCTATTAGACGGGTGTGGCTAAGCCCCGCCTGGATAAAAACCACGGCGTAATAAACTTCGATTGTCCCTAAGTATGAGTTAACGGGTTTCCAACTAGTAGTACTAATGACAAAAGTAAACTTTTAACGGCAGAAACCATACACCACTATATACGAACATGTCAAGATTAGTGGGTTATCCAAACTATATACGAAAATAATTGGAGTACTTTGGTTGTATTTTTTGAATGGGTTTGCCTGAAAACGGAGATGCATTAAGATTAAATTTCTACCGACCTCTTGTATCATAGAGAGTCGTGCTTCTAATCTGAACAAAATCTTAGAAAGAAGGGAGAGAAAGAGAGCCGCTAAAGCATCCCTAGCTAGTTTTGGATCAATGGAAAAGAAGCAAACTACTACTTTTATTCTGGGGCATGGTTGACAATTATATCAGAAGAAGCAACTTCTAGTTGAGCACTTGGGAATCGATGTTGTTTCAGTTTAGATATAAATACTAAAAAATAAATAATCCAAATCATTAAACCTGGTATATCAAGATTGGAAACTAAAAGTACACCAAGTGGGTTAGACTTGTGTCATTCCAGTACCCTCATAATACTCTTCATCTACAACTACCACCCAGCAAGTACACGACATCTAATTTCTTTTCCCAAAACAGCATACGCGTCCAGTATACTCCGCTGTAAAACCATGTGTCAGCGCATCCCCAAAGCCAAGTGTCTTTGTTACCCACTAGATCTCAGTTTGGATTGGCAGTGCGTTCTACATTTCATTCTTTCAGCTGTGCCTGTGAGTGAAATTGTATACACATATTCTTGGTGAAACTGAGTCAATTACTGACTTGGTCTAGATACACCAAGTACTTCCACATGGAAAAGTGGAAGCACCTGAATAGCACAAGTGGCTTCTCAAAGCTAGACTAAAACGCATTCTTTTTCCAGAAGCAATCTTAACATCTTATAGTAAACTTTAAAAACCCATTAGACTCGTTGCATGTGACTTGCCAGTCACACACGCTCGTATCAGTCCATCTTTTAAATTCTCGAGACAAAAGCATACACACACAATTACCTTAATGGCGATGAATCAAAAATAATATTTAAAATCATTTATATGGATGATAGCTATTATCATGAGATTAAGATAACTCGGAGTATCCTTCATGGAGTGGATTATCAATCTTATTTCTTACCTCTGCTTAACCCTGATTTGTGGAGCTCAGTTCCACATAAATATGTGACAACATAGTACCAAACACCTTCCATCAAAAAAAGTTGTATGGAGTAAAAAAAAGTTGCATGGAGTAGTAGAAGAAGTCTTTGGGTGTAAAAGATGTCATAAGATCATCTTTTCTGGACAAATCTATTGACTGTCCTGTTTGATTTCATTTTACATCCTCAAATCTTTATTTTAAATCCATCAATACCTTCGGATCTTAAAGATTCCAATATTACTACCACCAAAATCAATTGCTTTCGAGCTAAATCGTCTTTCAAATCAATCTGTGTGAATGTCTGCCGAGTGATATAGCCTTACCTGGGTTATCGCGAGCCCCTGGAGCTTTGACTACAATGGAAAACCAAGGTATGTATGATCCAATCTCTTCTATTTTGTGCTAATCTATCTTGAAAGCCTTTGGTGGGGATTCATTTTATTTTCTTTTGTTATCTCTATTGGTACCTTCATCCTTTTCTCTTCTGTTCCTACAAATCCCTAAAATCCATTCATCCAAATCTCTCAAATCCCCCCATCCTCATCATTCCTAGCTCAAAAAATTTTTACCAGTTATCTGTGTCCATGATGTTTAACTGAAACTATAAAATTAATCCTTCCAAACCCATATCACTGTAGACCCAATCATATATTGCCTAAAACTATATTGGTGGTTACTGTTTCTTATTTACGAGTTAGTGGACAACCTTGTATCAAATAAATCTCAAAACCACTATGAAAGAAAAGCAAGTAATTCATCTGCTACTAATACCAATTTTGAGAATATGACCCTGGGGAATTTAGAAACACAGGCAAATGCACCAGATTCAGAATTTTTCGAGCCAAGAAGAGTAATGGGTTGATGGAAAATGTATTGAGAAAAGAAAAGCCATTTCAGAGCAAGGAAAAGAGCCCCCATGGAAGATATTGAGGACTAGTAGCAATTGTTCACTGTCATACAATGCAGATGAGAAGCCTCCAAAATGTCCAATGCCTCCAAAGTCGGAAAAGAAATTTCACAGAAGAGGAAAAAATCAAGATGTTGTTAAACAAATGAAGAGGTTATTTGGGTTTGAAATTGTGGATAAAAACTTTAATGGTGTTGTCAAGGGAAAATGCCAAAGAATTAGAAATAATAACAGTCCAAAGGTGAAAGTGAGAAGACTGCCCGAGAGAGCAAAATACTTTCTGCAGGATTACGAGAAAAGGAAAGGGGATGTGCCTTTGTATGTCATTGAGAGAGGAATTGCAGCTACAAAAAATAATGATCGTATAACGAAAACCCTACCTCAAACCCACAAACCAGAAATTACCCTCAACCAAAAACTATACACATCTAGACCCTCCCACCTATCTGGTAGTGATAACAAAACGAAAATGAAAATGTATACTCTCAAGAACAGAGGTATAGCCACAAATAAGAGATGGGTGAATGCCGATGATTCTCGACAAGTCAAATCTAAAGAATATGCTAGTATCGGGGAAGATAGCTCAAACAAGGATAACCAGGTAAGCCTAAACTTTTATTACTACATTAATCGTCTGATCAAGAGTTTTTGCTTATTAATAGAGTCATCTGAAATTGTGAATCATAGTAGAAGTTATGGTGATTTAAGGGCCTCGGAATTTCAAAGTTTTAAATTGTTGACGGCTAAAATTTCTGAATGTGAGCTACATGTTTCTTTCAAGCCTACCAGGCAGGCTAATAGGTTTAATATAATTTCAAAGGTTACTCTTGTCTTTAATTCTCAGAGTCTTCAAGCCACAAGTTACCCAAATCTCTCAAAATTTCCCATCTTATTACCTTGGTCTACTTTCAAAAACGTCCCCTTTTGGACCTCCTCCTCCCAAGCCCTACAGTACCCAATAAACCTCAGCACCATGTCCCTAAATGTCTTAGCTTGGAATTGCCAAGGGCTAGGAAAACCATCCACCCAAACCCATCTAAAAAATCTTGTAAATGAACACATACCAGATATCCTCTTCCTCCAAGAAACCAAGAATCAAGAACAAATTATCAAACCCATCATTCTCTCCTTAAAATACATTCATATGGACATAGTCAACCCAACTGGCATGGTGGGTACTGCGGGAGGTCTAGTTTTAGCATGGTCAAGCAAATTCACTGTCAACGTAGTCAATAAAACTGATAGTCAAATAGATGCAATAGTCAAATGCAACTCTAGCAACTTGGTTTGGATGTTGTCTGGTACTTATGGGTGCCCTTATAGAATCCGAAAACATGTTAGTTGGGAGTATTTTAAGAACTTAGCTAGAAATATTGAAGTCCCCTTGCTTGTTCTGGGTGATTTGAATTTTACTCTATCCGGAGATGAAAAGAGAGGAGGAGTCCTCGTAGATCAAGCTGAGAAATTTTTCTTCTCTAACTTGATTGACGCTGCTGAACTAGTGGATCTAGGGTATGTAGGATATCAGTTTACCTGGTCTAACAAAAGAGTGGGTAAGGATTTTATCGAAGCTAGGCTAGACAGAGCTCTAACAAACACACAATGGTTAAACATTTATCCTAGAGCAATGGTTTATCACCTTAACTCAGTAGGATCTGACCATAGCCCTATTTTGCTTAGAACCACTCCATGTTGGAAGGATGGAGCTAAACCATTTAAGTTTTTTGGAATATATATGGAAGAACCTTCTTGCTTTCAAGTTATAGAAGAAGCTTGGGATATTGATCCTGGGGGCTCAGTAGCATTTACAATCATGTCCAAGCTCAAAAATGTTAAGGAGAACATAAAAATTTGGAACCGCGAATTTTTTGGCAATATACAACAAAACATCAAAAAACTCAACCAAAATCTTAACCATGCTAAAAACAACTCGAACCTTCAAGATAATAACTCTAGAGTTATAAATCTGAAGCAAGATCTAGAAAAATGGTACAATTTTGAAGAAGCTTTTAGCCACTGATAATCAACTCAATTTGGGGGATAAAAATACAGGATATTTTCATTCCACTGCTACCTATAGAGCTAGGAAGCTCAGAGTGGAAACTATTCAAAAACCTGATGGCTTCTGGAGCAATGATAGAAATGGCATTGTGGATACTTTCTATAACCATTTTGCCTCCATGGCCACCTCCTCTAAACCAAACATTGCCGACCAAATTTTGGACCTCATCCCAAACTGTCTGAATGAGCTAGAGAATGAAAAGCTAATGGTAAAACCCTCTGAGTTAGAAATCAAACTTGTTCTTTTTGATATGCACCCAAATAAGTCTCCTGGACCAGATGGCTTCCTAGCAGTTTTTTTTCAAAAAAATTGGTTCCTTTTGAAAGATGAAGTAACAAAGATGATTCAAGATTTTTTCGAGTCTAGATTCATTCTCAAGGAGTTCAATTCTACTTTCATCACTCTCATACCAAAAATTGAGTCACCAACCACCCCAAAGGATTTTAGACCTATCTCCCTTTGTAAATACCATTTACAAAAAGTGTCCAAATTGTGGAAGGTAGAATGGAAACCGTTTCGACAAACTTCATATCCTCACTAACCGCTTTTGTTCCCCGGAAGGCAAAATAGCAGACATCATAGTGGCCCATGGAAATAGTCCCAATACAATGAAAGTAGAGAGGAAGAAATTGAATAAGAAAGGAATTATGGGATTGAAAATTGATATGTCAAAAGCTTTTGATTGGAGAAATGGGCTTTTTTAACTAGGATTATGGAAAAATGGTTTTTCAAAAATTGATAGATTTGATTAACCAATGCATTGGAACATCCACTAGTGTTGTTCTTGTAAATGGCTCTTCTGGATTTTTCAAACCATTTAGGGTCTTATTGTGGAGACCCTCTCCCTTACCTTTCGTAATTCATGGAAGCCCCTGTAGAGTACTTCTAATAAAACAAAGTCTTATCAAGGAGTTAAGTTTGGATCCAATTCTCCTTCTATTTCTCACCTATTGTTTGCCGATGACTGCCTCATCTTCACAAAAGCCGGGAAAAAGGAGTGTAAAAACCTAGTCAAAATTCTTGATCTATTCAGCCTAGGATCTGGTCAACAAATTAATTATGATTAATCAGGGGCTTTCTTTAGCAACTCAGTATCCAATACGGAAATCCGAGAAATCCTTGACATTCTGAAAGTGGGAAGAATTAAATTGGATAACAAATATCTGGGGATACCCTTGTTTACTCACAAATCCAAGATTAAGTGCTTCGAACCAATTATAGAAAAGCTCAAAGTTAGACTCAAAGGCTGGAGTAGTAAACTTCTCTCCCCGGATGGGAGAGGGGTGATGATTAAACATGTAGCTGACTCTCTGGCAACATACCAGATGTCTTGCTTTGTCATCCCAAAGGAATTAACCAAAAAAATGGATTCCCTCAACAGGGCCTTCTGGTGGGGCCACTCGACGAAAATACTAGGGGATGGTGCCCAACGAGATGGATAGGTTTCAAAAAACAGTTTGATTTGTTCAACAAAGCAATGTTAACAAAACTTATGGCGTATTATTCAAAAACCCGGACTCTTTTTCTAACATCCAAAGTTCTAAGATAAATATTTAAAAATTCTTCCCTTGAGTATTTTCAAACCAAAACCAATTGCTCTTTGGTTATGGAAGGGCATATGGAATGGTATCCAAATCATTCAAGAGGAAGCTAATCGAAAAACAGAAATATAAAAAAGACATTCAAACAGGACTAAGACAACCGGATCCCCTAACTCTCCTAATCCTATATCTAAGCGATATAAAACCCATTATGAGAATACCCTAAGAAAAGTTAGTGATGTTTTGAATGAAGACAATGGAATGTCAATTTCTCCAACAAATTCTCTCTACCCTGATAGTCCAAAATATCCTAAACTATAAATTCCTAACATGGCTTCTCATCCTCAGGACACCCTTACCGGCCTCTCACTCATAAAAGAAACCTCACTGTGAAATCGGTGTATGATCACCTCACCAAAAACACTTAGCATATCAATACCAACCCCTTGATCCTAAATCCTTTTTGGAAGAAAATTTGGAACTTGAATATCCTTCCT
Organism: Papaver armeniacum; assembly: GCA_023531295.1. Classification (NCBI taxonomy): domain Eukaryota; kingdom Viridiplantae; phylum Streptophyta; class Magnoliopsida; order Ranunculales; family Papaveraceae; genus Papaver; species Papaver armeniacum. Next base: position 17,007 of record JAJJWW010002449.1, read on the forward strand.
CGTATTCGTGTATTTGTGTGGAAATGTTATGCAGTATTTTAGGATAGTAGTTTGGTGGGTAGATGGGTATCGACAATAAACACTACTTGCACTTTCAGGTGCAACAACTTTGTGGAAACATATGAAATATTCTCATGAGGTGCTCTTTTAGCAAGGCTATTTGACTAAGAATGAACTATACTATAGACTATTCCCTTGGTGTTAGAAATTGGATAGAAAATTGGATAAATAATAAACAACCTATCTAGTTCCAACATATCAAAGGAAACCAACTCTTTGCTATAGTGTCATGGCATATTTGGAAAGCTAGATGTCCGAAATGTTTTTCAAATAAACAACGGTCTCTCAAAACCACCATCGCCCTCATAAAAACTCGCCTCAAAGCCTCGCTTCAACCTCCCAACCCACCTAACCTCAATAGAAACCCAAATAATATTCAAAGCCCCAAGCACACCCAAATCAAAACAAACACAAACCATGTTATGCTTCGGTTGTTGGTACCCACAGTTATCTATTGCAATTGTGGGTCATAATCATTACGGATGAAGGAGGAGTCTGCATAGGGTCAAAGGGCTTTCCATTTGCGGCGGAGCTCTCTAAGAAAGCAACACTCGAGGAGTGATTGCAGCCATGAGGTGGCGTCAGCAACAACTAACATGATTTGCAACTTGGAGATCGGTGATGTAAAGTTGATAAAGAAGCTTAACCAAAGTGGAGAAATCCGCAAAAAATAACAAACTCAAACACATTGACGATAATGTGGATTTATTTTTTTACTTTAGAAGTTTTAATTGTATTTCCCTAAGACAAATGTGTCTTCCAAAACTTATTTCAATTGCAAAGTCCTATGTCCATCTCTCGAGATGGTGGCCCGTATCTATCTTTTCTTAATTGTAATTGCTAAGGCAAAATATTGCTAAGGCAAAGCATTCTTCTTTTGAATCTTTTTCCAAGAAAAAGGACAAAGAAACACCCAGAAGTGAGACAATAGGAGAGTGATCACCGGCTTTATCTAAACAAATTCAAGTTTAATCTTAAAGGTGAGAGACATCTTTCCAAGACTCAAAAATAAAAAAGTACTTAACTCAAATTTGTTTCTTTCCTTCCTTTTTTAAAAAAAAAGAAAATTTCACTAAGAAGCGTAATGAAAACTTACCGGCACTTCCTTTCATTTTCTCATCAATGACCAAAAGATATTTAACAATCAGTTCAATTGTGAAGTGTATCTTTATTGTTGCATCATGCCAACAAATATAACAAGAAACAATGACCAACAAAAATAATGTACATTATTTATGTAATCAATAAATTTTTGTTCCTAGTTCCTAGTTTCGACATAGTTATCTCTTCCAGTTCACCGAGGAAGTAAAGAAGAAATGGTAAAATATACCTCTTCTTATAGCAGATGTGACTCAACAAACAAATTTCGGCCAAACTTTTCTTGAACATCTTTGGAGTTTAATTGAACAAAGGAAGTTTAACGAAAAATCATATTCCATAATACCGATTGCAATCCAATTTGTCAAAAAAGAATTGTCAGTCATCTTTTTAACTCGTATAATGCAACTTGTGTTATAGTCTGCCACTTACCGCATTTTAGAGCTTTAAAAAGTGCCTTAAGCGTATTTATGGGGGTTTCTTGATCCCACAACCTACTCTAAACAATGAGCACGATTCACGAACACCAAATTGTGAAAAAAAGATGTTAAGAGTCGCACAATGTCACTGCTTTGATGGTTACTTACCTTTTGACTTGACATTTTGAAACCAAGCTAGATTTAGGACGAGTTCAACGGTTTTGCCGCTTTAACTGTTGTGGTAGGGCGGGCCATAGGTATATCGAGGGAAAAAAACAAGTCCCACTAAAGCATTTTAGGAAATGAGGGAGAATAAACAAGTTATTTCTAAGTTAGGAAATGCGAGGAGAGAGAGAGGGGGGAGAGAGGAGAAATACGATGTACACGAACCTTGTTTTCTTATACCCGGTTTGCACTTGCATGTGTGTCGTGTGCTCCTCATGTCGCTCTACATAATGAAGATTCTGGAAGCATCTCTCATATGCCTGAGAATCATAAAAGCAGTTAGCAACTCAGAAAATGAGATGACCAGAAGATATAAAAAAGAGTTAAAAAATGCATACAACAATATTAAGGAGAAAAACAACTCCTAAATATAAATCGAGCCATTAAGAAAGATAAGGATCTTTTATCAGTTAACCGTGCCATAATGGCACGGGCTAAGGTGTTGGTGATCTAAATATCTAATGCCTTTGTTAGTATATCAGGGTCAATAATTAACACCACCAAAGCAAGTTGTCAATCATACTTGTAATCACAACAAAAGGTACATATATCAAAATACTACCCAAATGGGAAATTAAGCCCACGTATGGGGGTTTCTTTGCTCCATCTACGCTTGGCACCAACCCAATTGAACCGGAGTTACCCTTCCAGCTACCTTATACCTGGCTAAAACCTACGCCGCCCCGACTCGTAGAATCCTGGGTCTGAAGGGGTCGGCCACGGCATTCGTCCCAACTTCGATATGAGCCTTGAATTTATTCCCATCACCCTTAACCATTATGTTACGGTTAAGTCAAAGAATTGGAAACAACAAATAGAAGGAAACACCACATTCAAGTTTACATGCAGTCATATAAGTGCGATTTTGTGTGTTTTACGTATGATTTTTATTCATATCTTCTCTAACTTAAAAGCTAATAAAATTACATAAGCCATACACATTTTGATAAAAATGAAAGAATGTAGCTTTTGCGGAATATAGACTAAAAATCAACTTTAAGAAGCCAAGCCATCTAATACTATAACAAATGAAGAAGCGTGAATAGCAGAATCTCCACAAAAAATGTGCTTTCCCATGCATAAAATGGAAAAGTCCGCTTCATGGATGATGCTTTCAAGACCAGATTTGGACAATAATCACAAGTAGCATCAACTTTCAAAAGAAGCAATGCGGAGTAAACCAACTACAACTGCCGCTCTTTCCGTCACTCATATTCCACTTTGACTTAGGTGTTCAAGACATGCCTATAAAAACATGACATCTTTTAGAACACTAATCGAAATCTAAATAAAGAATTAGATTAACACAATTTTACATTCTTTCAATAATCAAGATGTAACTTTAAGCAATTGTCCTAACCCGGAAACGAAAACAATAATAAAGAGGTAGCAAACCAAAGTGTAAATTTAGAACAATAAAGGCTTCAAAATGGGAAACTATAATACAAAGTTTCTATGTATATCATTTGGTATTCTAAATCTCCAATTAAGAAAGAATAGCAAATAACCGGTGATGTCATTGATTGACAATAATTCCATTTACAAATTAATCAGAACAGAAATTTAGCAGAAGATTTTGAATTAAGAATAAGTTTTTTTTTGGTTTGTAAATGTTTTGAATTAAATGTAGTTGCAGGAAATCCTACACTACACCCCTCACTAGAATATACATAATTAAGTCATTTTAAGATGAATGATTATGATTCCTATTGATGAAATACCAATCTTTACAACATGAAATAGAAATGAGTTATAGAATTACAATCACTCTAAAACTTTCTCTCTCTTAATGACTTGTTTAACAATTCAAAAAAGAACCCCCTCCTCACAGACTTACTCAACCCTTTATATAGGGTAGTACACGGTGGATGGCGGCTAAAAGTCAGTCCTTTATTTTCGGGAATGGCTTGAGAAATATCGCAAGCGTACAAGTATGCAATCTCGTGACACTCTTAAACTTTGCCATATTTTCATATTTTCCTCATGTTCTGGCTGTCGTCATTCATTGCGTCATTTATTTTACTTTCCCGCGACTCCTCGCAATATCGTCATTTATTAATCTCGCGAAATATCATGTCGCGATATTCTGATCTTACATCTCTTTGATAGGGTGTAAGAATACATCCTATTACTATCTATTGTTTATGCTTTCTTTTTGCTATTTTTACAGTAATTATGTATTTTCGCTTGTTTTGAGTTTTATAGCTACTTTGGAGTCGCACGGAGGAAAAGAAGAAGAAATCACCCAATTTAGTAAAAAAGGGCAAAAGGTCATTTTACAGGCGATTGATATGGGCCCAGTTGAGGGTTAAGGGCAACCCAATTTGGAGGAGTACTAAAGCCGAGCCCGACCAAGGCTAAGGGGTTGTCATCGTGGTACCCCTTATCATTTATCAGAAGGTTTAACTATCCATGGGGTGCAAATATCCACCCAAACCATTACAACCCTAAACTCGAGAGGCGTTTCTCTCAATTATTTCACATCTGAAATTGGGAAGAAAAGCAGCGTAGCTGCTATTGAATTTTCTTGTCTGAGAGAAGTAGAGATGCTGTCGAATTGAGACAGAGAGAAGAAATCGATGCTCTTGAGTGAAATGGAAATGGGTTTGCTGTTGGATTGAACCTGAGAAAGAGATCGAGAGATTCAGTGAAGATGATGAATTCAAGTCGAACAGAGCTGCGTCTGTGGTCATGATACAAAGAAGAAGTTAGGGTTCCTGATGAGATTCAATTGAAGGATGACAATTTGATGTTGCTGTTGAAGAAAGGGTTAATGGGTATAAGGTCGAGCTGTGAGGTGATTGAGATTAAGAGAAGAAATTAGGGTTTGCGATGGATGGACTTGCCGCTGTTGTGAAGCTCAGGGATGCAGTCGAGAATTGGAAATGGAGATGAAGAAATAAGCAGAGAAGATTTTGTGTTCTTCTTTGTTGGAATGGTTTCTGCTGAGCTGAGATCGGTGAATTACGGGAGGATTTACAATTGAACAAGAAAATGGTACAAGTCTAAAAGAGGCTCAGATTCTTAGTGAAAGTTAGAGCTGCTGATGAAAGCTGAAGTGAGAGAAATTGAAAAACAGTAGAGAAGAGAGGAAAGATGGGTTAGTGGTCTTTGTCGAAAGCCGGGGAAGTGAAGTGATGTGTGCAGCGTTTTAGGAGAAAAGAATTTTGCTCATGAGATTATTCTGAGATATGGGTTTGTCTTTGATGCAGATTGTTGATGCTCCTAGCATTCGATTGAGTGATCTTTGCAATGTCGCAGAATGTTGATAAACGATTACCGATGAAAGGCTGATGCAGGATTGAATAGTTTGCGAGGATACGGTAGTTGTGGGATTATGTCGGTGAGATGGCTTGTAGTGGTGCGGTGCGGGTTGGCTTGAGTTGTATTTGTTTTTGCATTGCAGGTTGTTAGAAATGGAGTTAGTCGATCTTTGTTAAAGCTGCACGTGATGGTGTTGCTCAAGTAGATGAATGTTAGGGTGCGTTTGTAATAAGGCAGAGGATGACTCTGGCGGTTCTTTGGTGATTTTCAAGGCTCGATGGTGTTTTAGTTGTGGAGAAAATGTTGCGAGGCTGAACCCCATGTCTGCTGGTGGTATGAGAAAGTGATAGGCAGGTCTTTCTTTGTTGGGGTTGTGATGGAGTTGGAAATGCGGGGAAGGATGGAATGAATGTGCTCAACTAGATGTATGCTAGGATTTTTTTTTAGCGGTGAAGAAAGGAAGGCTGAGGTGGGTGGGATGTCACGTAAACGGGCGGAGTCATCGATTTTCCTCTGAGGCGGAGTCAACTCGATCTTGGCCGATCGACCAACCTTGATCAACTCGAGTGATAAGACTATTCAGCTAACTAGGCAGCTGACTCGCTGCTGACTCGGTAGCTGACTGCTGACTCGGTAGCTAACTCCCTCTTCTGCCTTGACCGTGACTGACGGTTTGACTTTTTGACCGTTAGTCTAACAGTGGCGACGGAATATTAGTCGAATATTCCATTGACGGAGAAATTTTCAGGTGGCGGCGGTGACGGTTAAGGCCATAATACCGGTTTTTCCTGAGACCAAAAATTCCAGAAATTTTCTATGGACTTCTCTCATGGGTGTGAAGACTTGGACTAGGTGGATGGAGAATTGGACTCAAATTTGGAAAGAGAAGATGGAAGAGTTGAGAAAGACTTGAATTTGGAAATTGAATTGCTAAGGAAAAAGGATTCATTCCTTGGAAGATTTGGAGAGTATTGAAGCCTATAAACAGAGAAGTTTTCTACATCTTTTACATCTCTACACACCTGAACACTTGTGTTTTTGTTTTCAAAATTCTTCTTCTTAATTATTTGTGTGAACTTGAAAATTCTCCTTTTTAATTATTTTGTGTGAATTTCAAAAACATGAGTAGCTAATTTTATTATTGATTGAGGATGAATTCCTAGTTCTTAATATATGATTTGAGTTTTGTTTCAATTCTATCTTGAAGTTTTTCACATGATTATCGATTGTTTTTTACTAATAGGAATGATCTTAATGACATTCATGATTGATTGATAGATTGTTTAGAGTGCACGCTAAATTGATTTGTTAATTTGATCTAAAGCTAGTGAAAGTTAGGGGATAAGTAATCGTTTCTTGACTCTTTACATAAGTAGCAACACGAGACCTTGCGGAGGGATTCCGTGGAGCAATTGTGTGTGAAAACAACGTTAGCAAGTAGACCTTGATCTAAGAAGTCTAACTACTAATATTGACCTAATAAGTTCATGAATCTTAATCGTTTATTTAAATTACATCTAGAGTGATCTCTACTAGGTGGTTTGGTAAATAGAATCCGGTGAGTCGAGAACTTCCGTGTCCTGGTGATATAAGGGATTTAGGGGGTTTGCACTGATCTAAATGCACTTTACCTACGGTTGGTGATAATCTGTGACTAATAACAAGTAGAAAAGACTATAACTTGATTCATTGTTTTGCAACGAAGAAGGATTCCTTGATCTTGTCTCTCTTATTGATTTCAACTTTATCTTTTAATTGCTTTGTTTATTTTCTTTTGCTTTTTACACCCCCCTTTTGTGACAATTTTTACAACTAGAATCTCTTGCTCCTCGTGGGAACGAACTTGACTTCCATTATATTATTTTTAATTGAGTGGAAATAAGATATTAATTTGATTGCACCTACGACACGCATTAAATTTTGGTGCCGTTGCCGGGGAGCAACGGGCGATTTTTAGTTGTTTTTATTTTTGTTTTTGCTTTATTCTTGCTTTGTTAGATTCTTTACCGTATCTAACTTAGTTTTTGAGAATCTTGTTTCAGGTGTTATACCTTTGGTGAATGCCCAAAGGGGCAGGCCAGGAGTCCAATCGTCTTACGATCCGGCACTCAACTAAAGGATTTCATTTGAGCGGTTAACACTCCACTTCCTCCTTCTTCATCAAGTGATTCGGACAAAGAGGAAGAAACAATGGCTGAAACGTACACTCAAGGACCTAGCTTCTCACAAGCTTGATACACAACAATGGTGTATCCAAACTAACTCAACCTTCGAGATCCAAGCTAGGGGTTGATTAGAGAGTTACCAAAGTTCCATGGCATCGTGAATGAGGACCCAAACAAACATCTTATGGACTTCTATACCATAGTTATGGCTATGCTTCCACGGAGACTAATGCGGATGGAGCAATGTTGAAAGCTTTCCCGTTTTCTTTGGCAGGCAATGCTAAGGAATGGTCATATTTGCCTTTCGGAAGTATCACAACATGGAATGGGATGAAGAAACTTTTCCTCGAGAGATATTTTCCCGCATCCAAAGCTACTCAAATTGCAGGAGATTTGTGGGTTGAAACAACAAGTGGGAGAATCATTGTATGAATGTTGGGAACGATACAAGAGGTTGGTGGCAAGCTGTACACACCATCAATTTAGTGACTTTATGATACTCCAATACTTCTACGAAGCTCTCCACCCAAGTGATAGGTCTCTTCTTGACGCCGCGGGTGGTGGTGCGCTAATGAACAAGACTTTGACCGAAGCTAGAGAGTTGATTGAAAGTATGGCGGCAAACTCGCAACAATTCTACACAAGAGATGAACCCATGGTTAGGCGAGATCATGAAGTTAGTGATTCATCATCACATCTTGATCAAAGGATGAGTAACATGTAGATAATGATGCAAAGGATGGCGGTAATTATTCGGATGGTGAGACCGAACAAGTAAATGCTTTATATCAAATCAAAGGCCAAGGTACGATCCATACTCCAATACCTATAATCCCGGTTGGAAGGATCATCCCAACTTTAGTTATGCAAACAAGCAAGCGGCGGTTTCCAATCCATTTATGAGCAACAAGGTGGTTTCCAACAATCATGTTTCCAACCTCAACAACAATTTCAACCACAACAAGTCAAGGAGCGTGATTCTTTGAATGATGACAAGCTCAATGCGTTAATGCAAGGTGTGCAGGTCTCACCCCTTTGGTCCAACAACACCAACAAAAGACCAATTCGGCAATCAAGGATTTACAAATTCAAGTGCAGGGAAATTAGCGACCGATGTGAATCTATTGAAAGCTCAAGCGTCCACAAAGCTTCCTTCACAACCATTTGTTAATCCAAGAGAGAGCGTTAATGCGATTACTTTGAGGAGTGGGAAACAAGTGGAGCAACCAAATCAACAAGATAAGGTGTATGATGAGAAAGAGGAAATTGAAACCGCACCAAAGGAGAAAACATCTCAACCAACCAACCGAGAGACGGTTCCTACTTTCACAACTCCACCCCCGTTCCCTAGCCGATTTGCTAAATCAAAGAAAGACTTGGAATACATGGATATTTGGGAGATCCTTAAGAAAGTACAAGTCAATATACCACTCATTGAAGCTATTCGTCAAATTCCTCGTTGTGCAAAGTTCTTAAAGGAGTTGTGCATGAAGAAGAAAAGGTTAAAAGGGAATGAAGTCATGAGTGTGGGGGAAAATGCTTCGGCGTTCATTCTCGAAACTCCCACCAAAATTAAAGGACCGGTAGTTTCACTATACCTTGCACAATTGGTAAAACAAGGTTTATCGAGCTTTGCTAGATTTGGGTGCATCGGTTAATGTTATGCCTTCTTCAATTTATGATTCTTTGAATCTTGGTCCTCTTAAGGAGGCAGGGTAGTTCTTGAACTTGCCGATCTAATGTTTACCGAAAGGGATTGTTGAGAATGTTTTGGTGCAGGTTAATGAGCTTGTATTTCCGCCCGATTTCTATGTCTTAGACATGAATGATGAGAATTCTTCCAAGTCTACACCTTTGATATTGGGTAGACCATTTTTAAACAAAAGCCCAGGAACAAAGATTGATGTCAAAATGGCACCTTGACTATGGAGTTTGATGGTACACTCATCCACTTCAATATCTTTGAGACAACGCGATACCCTAGTGATGTGAAGTCATGTTTTCCGTGAAAGAGATTGATCGGGCTAATGAATCGTGCAAGAGCTAAGTCGGACCGTCGACTTTAAAACAAGCGCTTAATGGGAGGCAACCCATAGGTTTTGTATTTCTTATCCTTTTGCTTTTTATTTTGTTATTTCTTTTTCTTGTTTCTTATCATGTGTTAAAATCTCCCACCTTGACTTTACTAGGAGGATTCAATTACATTGAGGACAATGTAAGGTTTAAGTGTGGGGGAGTGGTTAAGCATGTATTTTAAAAAATTACAAAAAAATTTAAAAAATTTAAAAAATAAAAAGTTTTACATAAAAACTCCAACTTTTAGAGATTTTAGAGTCACTAGCATACTTCTAGGTATGTTTACATAGAGATTTTGGCCGGCATAATTGAACTTGGAAATGTTAGGGAACTACATTCAGATTTCTTGTTTGTTAGAGTGTTAAATAATGGATTTAATCATGCGGTGATGCGAATTTGGTGCAGGGAGAAGTGCATTATTAGAGTTGATGATCAATCATTAGTGGAGACTACCCGTATTCATCATGTGAGGCACCGACCAGAAATTTTTCCATCTACTAAAAGCTGTCTTTTGAGTGTGTGTCACCGTAAGTAAATTCCGGGTAGAATGGTGGCTACCCAACCTCCCACCAATAGAAGCACTACTCTTTGATCTCTTGAGTGCTAATTTTGTCAATCATGAGGGTGGCGTCTATAGATGAAAGCCTCCTTCTTGTAGTTCGATTTACGAGTTAGCACCATTCTCTCTCGCGACAACAACGGGTCCATAGAAACACTCTCATCATCAACAAGGAGCGACATCAAAATCTACAAGGAAAGTTGGAAAAGTTTAAGGTTTACAAGCAACGGGAGAAAAAGAGCAAATTTCAAATTCAAGTAAAGCAACATACAAAAGCGAGATTTTTACATATATGTTGAGGACTTACAATACAATGAGGTAATTCTATATCCAAGTATGAAGACTTATTCATGAAAGCAAAGAAAATAAAAAGGTGAGAATTTTTGAAGTTTATGATTTCAAGACGATACAAGTTGTGAAGAATCAAGCGGTAAAATACTTCTCCCACGGCCATGGTTTATTTTTTTTTTTTTTTTCTCTTTTTTTAAAAAAAAAAAAAAAAAAAAAAAAAGAAAAAAAAAAGAAAAAAAAAAAGAGAGAAAACCAAGAGAAATATTTGTATTATTCTTAATAAGCCGTGGGGAAGGAAAATTTATAAGAAAGTTTCAAGCGACAAGGATTTAAGGTGAAAAGAATTATAAATTGTTAAAGATTTATGAAATTCGAGTTTATCACCAATAGTTGAAACCGACGAAGACCAAGGAGATCAAGGACGAGGAGCGGAAGAACGTTTCTATTGGATGCCGTAAGAGTGGTGTTATCATAATTGGCGATCGGATGTGAAGGTGAGTAAGTAATCTCATCCTCGATAATAATGGTTGATTTCCTTTCGTAGAGATCGTCAGAAAAATGGTTTTTCAAAATATTAAAAGATGTGGGTTTTTAAAATATTTCGGAAGTTGTCCTTCCCACCTTTCAACGTGTTGCGGGAATTCTCTCTTCATTCCTACTGCACACATGTGAGACCCATAAAAAAAGCCGTCTTTTTGAGTGCAATTATCATAAAATCCTTTTGGTGAGGCGCGAAGTCGAGGCGAAATGCTTGTGATCGTTTGTCAAACACGCGTTCTCTCATTATGGTGTGATTATTTCTCACTCAACATTTAAGAATGAGAATATGTTCTTTAGTATTTCTAACTTCTTATTACTAGCATGCGAAATTCTATGTCCTCATAGCTCTTTGGATGCTTGGGACGCTTGAACGCTTTGAAGTTGTGAGTTTTTAGTTTGATTTGCTCGAGGACTAGCAAAGTCTAAGTGTGGGGGAATTTGATAGGGTGTAGAATACATCCTTATTTACTATCTATTGTTTATGCTTTCTTTGCTATTTTACGGTAAATTATGTATTTTACGCTTGTTTTTGAGTTTTATAGCTACTTTGGAGTCGCACGGAGGAAAAGAAGAAGAAATCACCCAATTTGAGTAAAAAGGGCAAAAAGGTCATTTTCGGGTGATTGATATATGGAGCCCAGTTGAGGTTAAGGGGCAACCCAATTTGGAGGAGTACTAAAGCCAGGCCCAGTCAAGGCTAAGGGGGGGTTGTCATCAGGGTACCCCTTATCATTTATCAGAAGGTTTAACTATCCATGGGGTGCAAATATCCACCCAAACCATTACAACCCTAAACTCGAGAGGCGTTTCTCTCAATTATTTCACATCTGAAATTGGGAAGAAAAGCAGCGTAGCTGCTATTGAATTTTCTTGTGCGAGAGAAGTAGAGATCTTTGTCGAATTGAGACGAGAGAGAAGAAATCGATGCTCTTGAGTGAAATGGAAATGGAGTTTCTTTGTTGGATTGAACACGAGAAAGAGATCGAGAGATTCGGTGAAGATGATGAATTCAAGTCGAGCAAGGCTGCGTCATGGTCATGATACAAAGAAGAAGTTAGGGTTCCTGATGAGATTCAATTGAAGGATGACAATTTGATGTTGCTGTTGAAGAAAGGGTTAATGGGTATAAGGACGAGCTGTGAGGTGATTGAGATTCAGAGAAGAAATTAGGGTTGCGATGGATGAACTAGCCGCTGTTGTGAAGCTCAGGGATGCAGTCGTGAATTGGAAATGGAGATGAAGAAATAAGCAGAGAAGATTTTGTGTTGCTGCTGTTGGAATGGTTTCTTTGTGAGCGAGATCGGTGAATTACTGGGGAGGATTTCTGTTGAACAAAGAAAATGGGTATGAGTCTAAAGAGGAAAGATGGGTTAGTGGGTTTGTGGTGAAGTTGGAGCTGCTGATGAAGCTGAAATTGAGAGAAATTGAAGAATAGACCGAGAAGAGGAAAGATGGGTTAGTGGTGCTGTCAAGAAAGCCAGGGAAGTGAAGTGATGTGTGCCGACGTTTTAGGAGAAGAATTTTGCTCCTGAGATTATTCTGAGATATGGGTTTGTCTTTGAGTGCAGTGTTGATGCTCCTAGCATTCGATTGAGCTGATGCTGCAATGTGCAGATGTTGATGGCAGTTGCCAGTGAAGCTGGTCTGGGATTGAATGGTTTTGCAGGATGTAGCTGGTTGTGGAGTTATGTCAATAAGATGGCTTGTAGTGGTGCGATTGCGCGGGTTGGCTTGGGTGAAATGTTTTTGCATTACTGTTGTTAGAAATGGAGTTAGTCGATGCTGTTAAACTGCACGTGATGGTGTTGCTCAAGTAGATGAATGTTAGGGTGCAGCTGTAATAAGACAGGGATGACTCAAACGGTTCTTTGGTGATTTTCAAGGCTACGATGGTGTTTTAGTTGTGGAGAAAATGTTGCGAAGCTGGTAATGCTGCTTGGTGGTATGAAAGTGATAGGCCGTCTTCTTGTTGTCTGGGGTTGTGATGGAGTTGGAAATGCGGGGAAGGATGGAATGAATGTGCTCAACTAGATGTATGCTAGGATTTTTTTAACGGTGAAGAAAGGAAGGCCTGAAAATTGGGGCAGGATGTCTGTAAGCGGGCGGAGATTCAATCGGACATTTTCCTAAAGGATCAACTCGATCTTGCGCGATCGGCAACAGTCCAACTCGATTTGAGTAAGACTATTGACTAACTAGGCAGCCGACTCGCAGCTGACTCATTGCTAACTCCTCTCTGCCTTGGCCAGTTGGTGACGGTTTGACTTTAATGACCGTTAGTCCTAACGGTGGGTGACGGAAGGAATGTCCAGTCGAATATTCCATTGACGGAGAAATTTTTCGGTGGCTGGCGGTGACGGATTAGAGCCATAATACGGTTTTAAAAGGAGACCAAAAATTCGAAATTTTCATGGACTTCTCTCATGGGTGTGAAGACTTGGACTAGGAATTGGATGGAGAATTGGACTCAAATTTGGAAAGAGAAGATGGAAGAGTTGAGAAAGACTTGAATTTGGAAATTGAATTGCTAAAGGAAAAGGATTCTATTCCTTGGAAGATTTGGAGAGTATTGAAGCCTATAAATAGAGAAGGTTTCTACATCTTTTACACACCTCTCTACACACACAACACTTGTGTTTTTGTTTTCAAAATTCTTCTTCTTAATTATTTGTGTGAACTTGAAATTCTCCTTTTTAATTATTTTGTGTGAATTTCAAAAACATGAGTAGCTAATTTTATTATTGATTGAGGATGAATTCCTAGTTCTTAATATATGATTTGAGTTTTATTTCAATTCTATCTTGAAGTTTTTCACATGATTATCGATTGTTTTTACTAATAGGAATGATCTTAATGACATTCATGATTGATTGATAGATTGTTTAGAGTGCACGCTAAATTGATTTGTTAATTTGATCTAAAGCTATGAAAGTTAGGGGATAAGTAATCGTTTCTTGACTCTTTACATGTAAAACACGAGACCTTGCGGAGGGATTCCGTGGAGCAATTGTGTGTGAAAACAAACGTTAGCAAGTAGACCTTGATCTAAGAGTCTAACTACTAATATTGACCTAATAAGTTCATGAATCTTAATGCGTTTATTTAAATTACATCTAGAGTGATCTACTACTAGGTGGTTTGGTAAATAGAATCCGTGTCGAGAACTTAAGGTGTCTAGGTGATATAAGGGATTTAGGGGTTGAGCCCAGTCTGTTTTGCTTTACCTACGGTTGGTGTAATGTTGTGACTAATAACAAGTAGAAAAGACTATAACTTGATTCATTGTTTTGCAACGAAGAAGGATTCCTTGATCTTGTCTCTCTTATTGATTTCAACTTTATCTTTTAATTGCTTTGTTTATTTTCTTTTGCTTTTTACACCCCTTTTGTGACAATTTTTACAACTAGAATCTCTTGCTCCTCGTGGGAGCAGAACTTCGACTTCCATTATATTATTTTTAATTGAGTGGAAATAAGATATTAATTTGATTGCACCTACGACACGCATTAAATTTTTGGCGCCGTTGCTTGTGGAACAACTTGAAGGCGATTTTAGTTGTTTTTATTTTACAAGAGAAGGGCTTCATCCTATCAACCTTTCACGATCAAGAATCTTCACCTATACTTTACTGCTAAAAGTTGTTTCGATCATCGGTGTGATGATCGGAAGATCATAATCTCGCTAGGTCAAATCCTCATGAGGCCTTCCATTCCTCTCTGATCCGAGATGCCTTACCAATACATGAAATTCTTGCTCATGAGAAATTCTGTGAGATATTTATCAATGAAGCGGTGATTGCATCCGTCTAATGCTTAGATTCGCCAACCGTGGCGCTGGTAGGGATCTTTATATCTGACAATGTCAAAGATCCTAGATTCGCAAGTTTAAAAATAGTCGAAGTATACGTAGAAAACTTTTTGAAAATTATGAAGTAATAAATATGAGAAATGATAAATCTCGTTGGGGTGCTTTTCGATTGAAGAGAAAATATAATATTCCCAATGATAAATTTGCTTATGCAAGATATTGGCGCACTCGGGCAAAAATAATGTTCCTCGGTACTCAGATGAGAAGTGGTGGGTTGTTCCTTTATTTTTGGAGTGGACCTTATATTGCGGGTTCTCATATACCCCTGCGAATCTAACGAGACTATGGATCTGGGGGAATTTAAGTGGCCCGAGAGGCAAAAGAGGTATATTTCCTATTTCGGGTTTGCTTTACGATATTTCCTTCCTCTTATATTTACTAGGCTTGCAAAATTTTGATTATCAAATTGAGAAAAGAGTTATAAAAAGACATCCAAAGGCGAGTACTACGGCAATACTCCGATCAATCACGGATGAAGTAAATACTTTCTTTTGTTATTTTTAACAATATTGTTGCCTCTGTTTCTTATCTTCATTCGTGTGCGAAAGGTTGGCGTTGAAGAAATTGACATTCCGGAAGGCTTTTGAAGGTTAAAGGAAAGAATAAAATCACTCTTCGCAAGGATAAATCTGCACTCCATCTTCTAAAAACGGAAAATCCATTTCCTCTTCTCGTTCTAGTTCCCAAACCAGCGAATTCGCGAAGATGAAAATGAGGTTGATACTTCTTTTGCAAAGAGGAGAATAATTCGGTCGAATCTGTTTATGGCGCAATTGTCTAAGTGTCTTCTCAGATTCTATGCAAGGATTGGGAGATGATCATTTATCTACTGCGAAGCTCTCGCTAATATTTGCGATGCTCCTGCTAGTGGATAATGATTCTTTTAGCGAGTTTCCAGAACAATGACTCCCGAGTTTCTTAAATGCACTCGGTGCTTTGGTATATTCATATTTCTTTATTTCTCTGTAATTTCGATTATAAACCTTATCTTAACAATTTCTTTACCTTTCTTTATAGTCTGGGAGAGCTTCCTTTGTTGTTGTCTCGAGACCTAGAAAAGACGCAGCAATTTTGAAAAAAAATCTTCCAACTTAAAGAGAAGATCAAAGAACTAGAAATTGAAGTTGCGACATCTCGCAAGAAGGATGAAAAAAATTCAACGGTTGGAAGTTGAGTCTTCTTCCCGGAAGGACAAAATATCTACACTTCAAAGTCTTCAATCGGCTGACTTTATGGTATAACACCCTCCTTTTTTCTCCATTTCTACTTTGCCATTTATTTTTCTTTGCACGACTTATCATTTTGAGACATTTATAATCTTTCGTGAAGCCATCCTTCTCCATTCATTCCACTGAACCTATGGATGATGATGCTCTTCTCGCTCATCTCAATGAATCTTTAAGTAGTTCTTCAAACAAGACTAATTCTCTCTCATGAAATGAACTTCGAACAAATTTCATCTTTTAGAAATTGAACATAGATCTAGTTTAGGTTTAGCCAACCGATTTAAACGTTTTTATCTTAGCTCTCAGGAGAATAATAATATTCTAAGGAAAAAAATTAGCAGCCTTATAGATGATAAGGATCGCATTGTTAATCAAGGGGCTCAAGCATTAGCGAAATTCCAAAAAACTATTCTTGAAGTCAAATTGAGCGAGATGAATCCCTTCGCAAAATGCCATACTTAATGAGCGAGAAAATCAAATTCGTTCACTTCTTGTCATAAATAATGATGATGAATTAAGCAGGTACAGCGAAGGTTCTAATAACGCCCGAGGAAAATAACTTAGGTGTTAGCGTCGGTCTTCATCTTGAGCATCTTTGCCTTGGTTAAAGATATGATTTACGACGGAGAAGGTTGTTTTTGTTCTTCATTATTTTCCGCTTTTTTATGAAGCTGTTATTAAGCTGCTAACTCATTTGTCATTTGTTATGAGAATCGAAG
>JAJJWW010002450.1:0-357250 GCA_023531295.1 Papaver armeniacum
GACCATGCTACTCGGTTGGGAATCTTGCTCGGTGGGATCTTTGTTGTACCATGTATACGCCCTTCCGGTAAGTGATTTTGAGAATTCCTTTAAACGAAGAACGTGATTATATTCATGTTCACCTAGGGATTCAGGAAACGAGAAACATGCTCACGTGCATTCCGGTACCATCGTACGGGGTAAATTGAGGAGAAGAGTACCCCTTGGGAGAGGGATTCTACGTATTTCGGATGGGTAAGGGGAGTTGGTGATGATGCACGTCCAACTCATCATTCTTGATTCGGTTGCAGAGGAGTTGTTCCAAATCTTCTCTCGTGACAAAGTTGGGTGGTGATTTCTTTCCAATGGGATTCTAGTGCGAGTTTCCTCATCCATGGAGGCGTGCTCGCCGAGGCCAAGGCGTCGGGGTTGTTGGAGACGTTCCTAAATGACTGCGGAGGGCGCGACTCACGTGGTAGTCAAGCCTGGCTGTGGTCTTGAGAAAAATGAGTACCTCCTTCTCGTATTTGAAACCATATCTCGTCTCAGGCTCTGCGATCATCTCTTGCCCGTTCCATCGGATCGGCGATGGTGACGTGAGTGGGCGACTTCCTCTTGTCCCTCCGTTCTCGTCCCGTTGGCGGGGTAGTTGGGATCTTGGTCGTGGACGGGCGCCATGCTAGACGAAGCATTTGGGGTCGTGGCGGCGGCTCTAGCCACAGTGAGCGGTGGCGCGACACCCGAAAAGATATTTTCGTTGCCGTGATTAGAGGTTGTGCGAGAGACGCTAGAGGAGGCGGCGGCTCATGCCCCGGTGATTGGCGGTGTTACACTTGAGGAGTGCATTCGATGTTTCTTTGTTGTCACCGGTGACGTAACAACGTTATTGGGAGAGATGCTAACATCGGGGGTGCGTTCTGTCTTTGGTGTTCTCGAACGCACCGCTCCGGACTGAAGTTCCACCATGTTGGGATTTGACGTTCGGAAACGAAATCGAGTCGGAGTTGGTATTGTAACCGATAGATCAATCCTCCCATTGTGGTCGCCAATTGTTTATGGGTGAAAATCGTTTCGCCGATTTCAAGAATTCGGTGGGTGAGTGAGAACCTGGTTTAAACCCTAAACAAATGTCTTTGCACGTGAGCACTTTATAGATTCGAGAGATCAATCGCCACAAGTCCGGCCTAAACCAAGAAATGGCCGTTCCGAGACTTTACTTGGTCCCACAAAGTGAAGGAGAAGGGTTGATTTGGGGAGGGAAGCAAAGAAAGGTGTTGAGACCGAATAGTTCCTGGAGAGTAGTGTCTCGACTTGTATCAGAAAGTGAAAGCTTAGGAAGCTTGCAAGAGATGAAAGCTTTTTGGAGAGCTTGCAAAGTTGCCTTTTCTGAGAGTGTAGTATTTTTCTCCTGACCGAGACTTGTTGTCTGGTGGAAATAGGTAAGAACTATTTATACAAGTCGAGATTGAAACGTACCCTGGTCTCTCATGAAGGAAGAGAGTAAAGGGTGAAATAATGGGAGGAGGTGGTAACCGCATGGTGTTAATGGGTGAAAACATTTTCACCATTATTTCCTCATTTATTTGACCGCTTTATTCCTTTCACGCTTTCTTAATGTGAGCGTAGTGTACGCCGCAAGCCGTGACCGCCAAACCAAAACCCCGGAAAGCATCCCCGGTTGTGTTGATATCTCGTTGGTTGCACCTTAAGTGCAAGTGGCGCGCAAGTGGCGCGTGTGGCATGTGCCATTGGCATGTGCGGAATGCCCTTGTTGCGGGTCGTACTTCGAGCGCAAGTGGCAATGCCGTACTTGCTAGTGGCGTGCGTGGCATGTGTGGAATGCCTTGGTGGTAGGTTGTATGTTGAGTGTAGTGGCAATGCCGCAGCTGCTAGTGGCGTGTGTGGCATGTGCCAATGGCATGTGCGGAATGCCTTGGTGGTAGGTTGCACGGTTTGCAAGTTAGGCTACCAGCGTGTGTGTTTGGCATGTGCCAATGGCATGCGCGGAATGCCTTGGTAGGAAAAGCTACCAGCGAGCATGTTGGCATGTGCCAATGGCATGCGTGGACATTAGGGCCGTGGCCTTGGTAGGAAAAGCTACCAGCGAGCATGTTGGCATGTGCCAATGGCATGCGTGGCCGACTTGGCTTAGGTTGCATGGTTTTCAAGCCTAGGGCGCTATATTTGGCATGTGCCAATGGCATAGCGACTTGGAAATATGGCTTGTGGTGCGTGTTGGCATGTGCCAATGGCACGTACGGCCATGTTGACCTAGTTGCACGTTTTGCAAGCCTAGGGCGCTATATTTGGCATGCGCCAATGGCATAGCGTCTTGGAAATATGGCTTGTGGTATGCGTTGGCATGTGCCAATGGCACGTACGGCCATGTTGACCTAGTTGCACGTTTTGCAAGCCTAGGGCGCTATATTTGGCATGTGCCAATGGCATAGCGGCTTGAAAATATGGCTTGTGGTGCGTGTTGGCATGTGCCAATGGCACGTACGGCCATGTTGACCTAGTTGCACGTTTTGCAAGCCTAGGGCGCTATATTTGGCATGCGCCAATGGCATAGCGTCTTGGAAATATGGCTTGTCGTATGCGTTGGCATGTGCCAATGGCACGTACGACCATGTTGACCTAGTTGCACGTTTTGCAAGCCTAGGGCGCTATATTTGGCATGTGCCATTGGCATAGCGGCTTGGAAATATGGCTTGTGGTACGCGTTGGCATGTGCCAATGGCACGTACGGCCATGTTGACCTAGTTGCACGTTTTGCAAGCCTAGGGCGCTATATTTGGCATGTGCCAATGGCATAGCGGCTTGGAAATATGGCTTGTGCTACGCGTTGGCATGTGCCAATGGCACGTACGGCCATGTTGACCTAGTTGCACGTTTTGCAAGCCTAGGGCGCTATATTTGGCATGCGCCAATGGCATAGCGGCTTGGAAATATGGCTTGTGGTACGCGTTGGCATGTGCCAATGGCACGTACGACCATGTTGACCTAGTTGCACGTTTTGCAAGCCTAGGGCGCTATATTTGGCATGCGCCAATGGCATAGCGGCTTGGAAATATGGCTTGTGGTACGCATTGGCATGTGCCAATGGCACGTACGGCCATGTTGACCTAGTTGCACGTTTTGCAAGCCTAGGGCGCTATCTTTGGTATGTACCAATGGCATAGCGGCTTAGTTTGGCATGGTTGCCAATGAGTGTGATATGTAGTTTGGTTTTGGCGTTGTTGCAGTGGCATGCAGGGTGCGGCTTGGTTTGGCATTGTTGCCATGGCGCGCAGTGTACGGCTTGGTTTGGCATTGTTGCCATGGTGCGCAGTGTGCGGCTTGGTTTGGCATTGTTCGTGGGTGCGCAGTGTGCGACTTGGTTTGGCATTGTTGCCATGGTGCGCATGTGCGACTTGGTTTGGCATTGTTGCCATGGTGATAGTGTGCGACTTGGTTTGGCATTGTTGCCATGGTGCTTGATGTGCGACTTGGTTTGGCATTGTTGCCATGGTGCCTGATGTGCGACTTGGTTTGGCATTGTTGCCATGGTGCGCGATGTGTGCGGCTTGGTTTGGCATTGTTGCCATGGTGCGCAGTGTGCGACTTGGTTTGGCATTGTTGCCATGGTGCGCAGTGTGCGGCTTGGTTTTTGGAATTAGGGTTCTGTGTCGAAAACCCTAATATGGTATTTTGAAAAAATACCCCTATTAATTATTTACACCTGAGTTAAATGCTCTTAGTTAATGTGTTGCGAGTAACACTAGGTCATGGGGTTTTACGATTTTACCCCTTGTTTAAAAACCACCATCAACAACAGCGTGCGCCGTACACTATGCCCGTCATAAGGAAGTGTAATAAGGATGAGGCGGTTAGTAAATACAAGGGGTAATGGTGAAACGCTCTTTTTTATGGAACATCAATTCCATGCGTTAACGGTTACCACCTCCTCCCATTTACTCACCCATTTTTCCATTCCTTAATGAGACCTAGAGTACGTTTCACTTCGACTTGTATAAATAGGTCTTACTATTTCCACCGAACAACAAGTTGATCGGGAGCAATACAACCCTCGAAACATTTGCTAGCTTTCCATCTCGTTAGCTTCCCATATTCGATACAAGTCGTGAAACCACTACTCTTCCAGAATCAACCTGGCCTCAACACTTTCTTCGCTTCCCTCCCCAAAACCAACCCATTCTCCTCCTTTTTGTGACCGAAGCAAGTCCGGAATAACCATTTCTTGGTTTAGGCCGGATTTGTACAGATTGATCTCTCGAATCTAAAGTACTCCCTTGTAGTACATTGTTTAGGGTTTAAATTCGTTTCTCACCCACACACCTGAAATTACCGAAATCAGCAGAAACCATTTTCACCCTCAAACACCAGTGTATCTCTTGCACCTTGTTCAACTAACTGATGCATCATCTCACTTTAAACAACCTTCTCTTCATGTTCGATTGCGTCCTTTTTCTCTAATCTCTTTTAATTTATCAACATGAGCGTCAATTTGTTAGTAAGATCCATGCTTCGACAACACCAACACCTTCTTAATTACTAAACCACATGATTATTAATATTATAAACTTATTGGTTGATCTTACAGGCTATCGAATGAGAGTTCACTCAGTAAGAGCCATTTAAGGGGATTAAATATAAACATATAAGGTCTTGTAATAAAGTTGTTTTCCAACAGGACAACATGCACACATAAAGTAATGATATGAGAGTATTGTAAAGAAAAATATAATTTGGACTAGACGAAACACATCAACATGAAAGGGCACAAAAACATGTCAATGAGACTCTGATTTGAAGGGTCGAAATAATGCATGCAAAATGATGGCAATAAAATACAAAAATAGATGTAATTACAACAAAACTCATGCAAATACATTATGACAAGACGAACATGAAAACACACCAAAACATATCAATGAGACACTGATGTGATGATTCGAAATAATGCATGTAAAATAATGACAATAAAATTAGGAAATAGATGTAAAGATTCGTTGATACGAAAAGTGATATGACGAAGCAAAATAGATTCATTGATACGAAAACTCATCTACACAGATCATCAACAGTCTGAAAATTTAAAGCGTGTTTTGACAAAACCAATTCTCTTTATGGTGATAGGAAAACTCAACTGACAACATGCATCAGTGTAACATGAGTGAGTAGAAGATACGACACAAATCAGTAAAGTGATTTGAAGTTTGAATGAAACATATCCCACAATTTAATTAGTATAAATTGTGTCACTCTCTACAAAAATAACACAACCAATTCTCAATATCTTCTTTACTTTCTATATCTTCTTTATTATTTTCTATATCTTATTTTAATTTATTGATAAGTTATGGTTGTCAAATTTACTACCGTGGAAGATGCAACTATTATTCAAGCTTGGATGAATGTTTTTGTTGCTGAAGAGGCTACACAAAATATCATTTCAGGGGTGAACTTATGAGATTTGGTAGTTCAACATATAATAATTAGAAATGGAAATCCAAACCAAAAAACCAATAGGGTTATACAAAACAGGGTTTCAACTATTAAAAAAGAGGTGAAGCGATACTTAGCTTTCACACTTCCATTTTATAGAGACATACCATCTGGTTGGATTTTGAATGATTGTGTAGGGGTTATATACTTTTAACTAAAATTATGTTTAAAACACTATTTTAATGAAAGCACTAATTAGTTTTTGTTTGTTTCATGTAGGAACGGGAGGCGACACATAGGTACTTAGCCGTAACAAACAAAGAATTCAAATTATATGAATGTCATTTACTGCTGAATGACATGATGTCCGAATATAATCTAGAAGATTTATGTCGTGATCCTCCTCAAAATGGTGATGAAGATTAGCACCACTACACCGTCAGTAAAGTTTTTGTTAATAAACCTCTGGTAAATCCTCCCGAGACAAAACTCAGCCGTTAAGGACACCTTGCGGATTAGAGGCTTGCGGCACCAGCTAAGTGCAGATGTGGTACCTGCGAAAGTTATCTAAGTTTAAAATCAAGTTATTAATCAGTATACTATCATCCCATGAGACTTGAAATTAATGAAATTATTTATGCATCTTAATTGAGTTCAATGACATTAGTAATTCTCGCTTAAGTTTACAAATATCGATCCAAATACGAGTTATCAGTACAAGGACTCCGCAAAACATCGTTAACTAGATTGCCATTCCCAGTTTTGGTTAGTGCCAGGTACCCAAAACATGTTGACCCCAACACAACAACAAAAAAAATCTATGTTCACGAAGCTCCGAAAATGTTTACCTGGTTCAGTGCAAAGAGAGCGTCAATAATGTTTAGTTAATGAAGTCTAAAATTTAAAAAAAGTGTTAACAGAGTGTAACCTAAAAAAAGTTAAGGAACGGTCGACCGCTATCCGTTCCAGAAAACTCCGAAACGATTGATGGCTAACCGTTCTAGTGGAATGGTCAACCGCTATCCGTTTTCATGGTGTAGATCGAACAATAGTTAACCATTTCTCACTTTTCCAAAACGGCAAACCATTGGCCGTTTCGACTTTCTTCCAGCAAGGATTCCCACTCAATAGATAACGTGAGTATGAAATGGGGATATAGACCATAGTTTTTTGACTTGGGAAGAGGTTGGGAACCTCCATAAGGCAGTTTTAGAGGCATTAGATGGACACAATGATATTTTCATATTTTTCTCAATTAGAATCATTTCAGGCAAAAAAAAGGAAGAAGATGAAAAATTGAAAGTATCACTTTACTTATTTATTTTTTTTGATAAAAAGTAGTATCACTTTTTTCTGAAACCGAGGTAACATAAGTTTTTTTTTTTTTTTAAACAAGCTTTATCTTCTCATTTCAAGTATTCAATCCGGACTCCATCGATCGTGGTATTGATACCAGTACCACCTCTCGGTACTAATGTGACCCAAATGGTCTCATCGTCGTCCGCTTCGAGGTCTTCCAACAGCTCAGTGATACCTACCTGAAAAATTGTCTTTCTCTTCATTATTAAATCTCCATTGTTCAATAGTATCTTTACTCCTTTCATCATGTTCACAAATGTTCCAGCGAACTCTCTTGATTCTGGACCAATTACGGTTTCGTCAACAGCGTTTACGTACACATCGAACTTAACGTACATATCTTTACGGATGTCAATTCCATAAACAACTATGATCTCTTCTTCTTGTTCTTTCTCGATCTTACTTCTACGTGTTCTTGGTCTATGAAGCTTCACTCTTATTGTGGTATCAAGCCTCCTACTACCGTCCAGGAATGGGTTCTGATTCTCTCTCATTTTTAATACCTGACGTGCAATCTTTGGCGGTACTGAAGGTTTAGGTCTTGCATTGAGCCATACATTCTCGACGTTCTCGTAAGCATATCTAAGCTTAGAATTGTCAACAACATCTCTTATTTTGATTCTAACAAGCTGCGACTTTTCATTGTGGAAGTAGAAAGTTGTATCTAACCAATCCGGATCTTCAATTGCTGGTGGCTTGTTGCCCCGGAGTTCATTCCATACATTCCACAGTCGATCGATGTTTGAATGGTGTGCATAGAAAATTGGATCTCTTGCAGCTGAATAGAAGGCTCCGAAATCTTCTCTTTCAGGATTCAAGTTACTACCAACCCAGGTATGCAATGCATTATGTGGTGCCAGTTCAATAGTTCCTGGTCCATCACAAAAACCTTTCTCGCCGGCTTTATAAGGACAACCCATGAAGAGCTCAGTCTTTTTAGCGCCAGAAACCATTTGATTATACATGAAAGCAAGATTAGTCGAAATTTGATCTACTGTTCCTAATCCTCTTTCGTGGTAATCGTAGTAAAGATCAGCAACTCGGGGTGGAAGGTGAGAACTATCCCGCTGCGTATCGACCATTGACCCATACATGTACATATCAGGAATAAACATACCCTCAGGCGAATCCCAGTTCCAGAAAGGCAGAGCGAAAGTCTCATCCCCGATCAAACTTCCAAGAATTCGTTCGTGAAAGTAAATCATCATTCTATGCCAAGGGAAAAACATCCAAGATCTATGAATTTTGAGTAGAGAGTTAGAATTCTGTTGATTGTAAGCACCAGTGCAGTATATGCAATGTATATTAGCTTGACGCATGAAGTTACGTGGATCATCGTAAGGTAATGATTTCATGATGGTTATGGCTTTGTTAAACTTGGCTATGTAATCTGCATCAACCATGTGAGCTGGTTTCCTAACTTTAATTGGTTCTGAAATGTCTGGAAACTTGAAATCAATAATGGGTTCTAATGATTCATGTTTTGGTGGACAACAATAAACTGGTCGACCGGCATCTGAAAGTGATTTATGACATGTCGAGAGGTTTGGAGTTAAGATGACATGATGTTTTGGTTTAATCTCTTCTTCATTTATGTCATCCATCGTAACCCATGATGTTTCATCAAAAAATCCAAGGATTGTTGTCTTCATAACACTGAAAGGTAACAAAAAAAAATACAAATTAAATTTCTAAAAAGTAAAAACCGCACAGCCAAAACTAGAAAATTAGTATGGGATACTTCGGTCTGTTAGGTGTTATTGCCAATAAAAAGTACAACTAAATTAAGATATTACTACAAAGAGAGTAAGATCTAAAAAGAGAGTGTTCGTCAGAAATCGTACTCCCTCTGTCCAGGTTATATAGGCGGGGAGTTGTTGTTTTTGGTTGTCTATATAAGCATGGTTCTAATACCCAGATGGTTTTTTACATACATTACCCTTATTTATAATAATAGTCACACGAAAAATTATTTATAATGCTTCTAATTTTCATCAAAAAATAAGGGACAAAATATAGGAAAAAAGATGAAAATTTAAGTTTTTTTTTAATCTAAGATATTGACTTCTTCGCCTATACAACTTGGACGAATGGCAATACACACTATACCTTATAAAAGAAATGGCTTCAGCTTGTTGATCTGAATCTTTAAGAAATAAATGTGAAGAAGATAACCCAACTAAGATTAGAGTCAAGAAAACCAAAGAGAAGACCAATCTCTTTGATTCCATCGCTATTAGAGGGAATGTTGAGTTCTAGTGGAGATATCTTCTACTGCGTGGCTACCAGGAAAGTTTGGAAGAAATGAAAACTGTGCAGTAAAAGCTTGCTAGACAGAACAGTTCGCGGGCTTTTCATTGAGATATATAGGTTGCAACCTCTCATTTGTTGAATGGTAGCTAGGACTGGCGGAGGCAGATATTCTCTTATGGGAAGGCAAATTTTTTGAGGGGAGGCAAAAGGGCAAAAATATGCTTAGGATGAGAAAAATAGAGCTTGGATAAGCAAAATTAGGCTTGGGAGCCATCCCGGCAGGGTAGGCAACTGCCTACCCTTGCCATGGGTTGGCTCCGCCACTAGTAGGACGGACCATCTGCAATATGTCATTCTCTCTTTCTATCAATCAACCAACCTCTAATCTAAACAGTCTCATTCTAGAATATATGTTGGGTGTCACGCTGCACTTGATTAACATACATGAAATCCCATGCATACCCATTTTAAACCTTTGATCAGCTGTCAAACAACAACGGCTTCAATTTGATTGAACAAACCTTCCAAGTTTCTATTTAGTCAAAATTAGCCAAAAGCCGAACCAATATGATGGAAAAAACAGAGTCCTGTTAATGGGAGGGAAAGTTTGGATTCGAGGAGGGAAAGAAATTACCCAAATTATGGTCAATTTAAGGTCAAAGTCAAGCAAACTAAAAAGAGCTAAATTATTTTAAACTACCATACATACCCTCATTAGTCTAACCGTACAGTTTCAATCAGAAATGGCTCCTTCATCTTAATGATAATTGAGCTGCCAATGGATTTAGTTCCGTTCATAATTTTGTTAACGATTAGTACCCCGTTCTGATTTAACACCAACAACCAATATTTATCGATTTCCAAGTTGAAAATTTATAATTATTCACTTTTGCAATTCATAAAATTAGCTGGACAATGCACACTGGGAACTCAAAAGGAAAGCACAAAGCACAATGGTAATGGCCAGTTCAATTGAAATCTCTGTACTGAAGATAGTAATTAGATTTAGGTGTGGGTCTTGAAGTTAATTTTGATTCTTCAACTCAATTCTGAAAGATTAATTTTACGGTAACAAAAAGCATAATCTAATAAAATTGAATTCTAAAAGTTGATTGCTAGCATGCAGTCTTTACAGGATCTTTTTATTTTCATTTTCTAATCACCTGTTGCGGTTATAATTTCATACGCTTAATCTTCGTCGTTATTAGATCTCCTAAATGTGAATACAACCACAAGTTGTGGTCCACAACAGCATCGACAATTGAAATAAAAATATTCGCTGTAGCATAGACCAAAGAAATTAGGGTTGGGTTAAGTGGCAAAATGCCCCAATTTGGACTACAACGTTGTGAAAATGCCCCGGACGTTAGGCAAAAGATCAAAATGTCCCAGTCCGTTAGTTTCACCTATAATAGTCAAATTGGGGCATTTTGTGAACCTTTGACTGGTCAACGATGTTGTGAAATGTCAATTTTGCCCTTCAACAGAGATAACCGCCCTACATGATGTCACACATGTGCTAATGACGTCATAGCACGTGGGCACTGCAAACAAATGACACGCGTGCAACCTAATCTGTTGACACGTGGAAAGTGTGTGACACCTGTACCACTCGTGTGGTACACACGAGTGCATCTATTCTTATCTTTTGTCAAAATCGTGTTTGAGCCCCAGAAATACAAAATAGGGTCGAGATAGAGAGAGATCGAGAGATAGAGAGAGATCGAGAGACAGTTGGATTGCGGATCGAGAAGATAGATGAGATGGAGAAGGTAAGAGATCGCGTTTCTTAACCCGGTGAAGAACATGTAACTTTTAACCCTAAATTTGTTTTTCGATTTAGGGTTTTCGAAACCAAACCATGTGAAATTGGTATCTGCGATTAGGGTTTCAGAGAGTAGAAATGATATTAAGGTTTCAGAATCTATAGGATGGGTTTCACCATAGTTGTAATCAGGGTTTTAGGGAAACAAAATTAGGGTTTCGATAGGGTTAATTGTCTTTTTGAATAAAACGAAACTAGGGATTATAAATTTGTGTTTTTGAATTGTGTCTATTTTGAATTGTGTCTCTATCTCTGTTTCTAATTAGGGTTTGAAAGAAAGCGAGTTTGGGGATTCTAATTTGGTGGTTTTAATGAAAGAGTGGATAATTGATTTGGGGATATTTCATTTTCTTTTTTGTCTATGAATTCCATGTATTTTGGTATTATTATTGTAAAATCACTACAGTGGCATGGCTAATTTTGTGCATTCTGTGAATTCGCTAATTACAACTGTGGTGATTACTGTAAAACAATGGCTCAACCCTTTTACTGCCTTGGAATGAATGATATACACAAGCAGTGAGGGTATGTTATTATTGCTTTGGCCTGTATCTTATTTAACTTAGTGGAAATTCAGATGCATTAGATACAAAATTGCTTCCATGATTGATGAATTAATGGGTATATATGAACTTTGTATATGAATTTTGAACTTGAGGATACTAGCTATGCTTCTATGTGGTCAAATTGATGATATGGTTATTTACAAAGTTATCTGTTTATGCTTCTACTTGTTTTGGTTATATTTCTATCTATGCTTGGTGTTGTCTGAGGCATATTTGAAGACTTTTTAGTGATGATAGTGCTTACCAATTGCTAAACTCTTCCACATATGCAATCTATTTACGCTTAATTTATATCTCCATGTCTCTGTGTTGTTGAATTTAGTGCCGCTACTTGCAAAATCACTAAAGTGGCAATAAATTTCTCTTCTATCTCTTCTTATGTGTGTTGATTAACCCTTTTGTGTTGAAACATAATTGTGTCT
Source organism: Papaver armeniacum (assembly GCA_023531295.1). NCBI lineage: Eukaryota > Viridiplantae > Streptophyta > Magnoliopsida > Ranunculales > Papaveraceae > Papaver > Papaver armeniacum. The sequence goes on from JAJJWW010002450.1 coordinate 11,853, forward strand.
CTTTCATTAAAACTAACTATTGTGTCATTTTTGTTAAATGTTTCAGAATGGGTAGTGAGGATAGGAATTTTGGATTACGAGATATGGGCAGAGGTTTAAGGACCTTTATTGTTTTGGTTGTAAAAATTTGGTACCATTGGAGAAGCTTTCATGGCTATGTTAAAGAGTAGGTTGGTGAATGAACAGGGTATGAATTCTTGACTAGAACCATTTTTTATTTGATGATGATGATGGGAATGCATATGATAAGTGTGAATCGGATGAGGTGTTTATTTCATTTTGGAATAAAGGGAAACCGGAAAAGAAAATTTGGTAAGATTTGTGGTTCTTTTGTAGTTATTCCTACAATTAAACATTGGGGTTTTACTTGTGATTACGCTAGTGTTAGTGGGGTAAGTGGTGTGGTGATTTTATGAGTCCAGTGAATAAGAAAACTGTTAGTCTTAGTGGGGTAAGTGATATGAGACCAACAAGACTTGATTTTGTGCATGAAGACCCAGTTGTTTCTACACAAGCATCTGTTGCAGAAAACCATGTGCATGAAGCACAAGTTAATCCTACACAAGCATCTGTTGCAGATAACCAAGATCAGGGGAATGAAGATGATGACCAAGTGAATTTACCTAATCTACAATCAGATGACTGTCATCCTAATGATAGGCCTGAGTTTTTATTTGAGGAATATAATGAGGAAGGGGTAGGTGAAGATGAAAGTGAAGAGGAAAGTGAAGATGAAGAAACATAAGAAAAATACAATTATGAAGATTGGGTTTCTATGTGTGCTAGAGGTATAGATATTGGTAATGAGCCTGATGATTTTAATGAAGACTTCAATGTAGGTGGTTTTTATGAACAACAGAGAGTGCACCCGGTGAATGCCATTTGGATGAAGAAGTTCCCAGATATGAGGTCACTCAAGAGGAAGAAAAGAAGTGGCAAGAAGATTTTGGTGAGCAGTTAAACGATTCACTTGGTCTAGAAATGATAAATGAAGATGTTCTGAGGTTGTACCTGGTGAAATAAGTAGTGGTATGGCTTTTGGAAACATGCAAGCTTACAAGGATCATTTAAGGGAATATGCGGTGTTGAAACATAGGGATTTTAAGGTGAAGAAGGCGAGATAGGACCCGACACTATTCTTATTGTACTTACAAGGATACCCAAAAATGTGCTTGGATGGTGAATGCAAGAAAGGTACCGAGATGAAGATGATCCAACGAGTCACGAAGTTAGAGAATGCAACCTGAGAACACACATGTAAGAATCCAAATGAAGACTACAACGAGAAAATGCAATGCAAAATTTGTAGCCAAGTATTTGTTGAAGACGATGGATGTTGCTTCACCGGTGGACAAGGCGGTGATATATCTAACAAGATCATTAGACCTCGGTTGCAAACTGACATACCAAAATGGGTTGCTAATAATGCAAGGGTATGATTTTGATGACCTCGGTTGCAAACTGACATACCAAAATGGGTTCCCTTCTGTTTGTTTATCTGATAACTATAAAGTATGTGTGAAATGCTAATTTTTGATTTTTGTGTACACAGAAATTGGTGCTAGCGGAGAGGAATGGAACATTTGAGAGTTCTTACACAAAAGCACCACAACTGGTCACATCTGCTACTTCATTGAACCCAAACAGCATTGGTCATTTCAGTTGGTCCAAAGAGGGTCCAGGATAATGATTTGAGAGTGTCATTGTGGCATATGATGCATGAGATAAAGGTTTCCTTCATGGTTGTAGATTGGTTATTGGATTAGATGGGGATCACCTAAATGGTAAGCTATGTGGTGTGATGTTTTCAACGAGTTGGTATAGATGGTCGAGAATGGGGTATTTCTATATGTGTGATGATTGGTATGAGTGAAACTGAAGAAAATTGGTTTATGATGTTAAAAGAATTGAGAAAAAGGATACCTGATATGCCTGGACTAACCTTTATTTCTGATAGAATGAAGGGAATTCTTGAATCAGTAAAAAGATTGTTTCCTTTGGCAAATCATAGATGTTTCCGAAGGTAGATTTTGTTTTGACTGCAAGTTTTGTTTTAACAGATTTTTGGATCAGTAACAGATTTTTGGAATTGATTAATGTTTGCCCTTTTTTTTTACAGGCATCTATACAAGAATTTCTTGACCAAGGGATTCAGAATTCCAAGATCGACACACCTTCTTTGGCGGTGCAAAGGCATACAAGTATCATCACCGGGAGGTAAGAAATGTTTGGTTATAATGAATGTTCATTTTTTTCGGTCAAGCCTTATTGCATCAAATGAATTAACTTAGACACCTATTTTCTAGGAGGCCATGCAAGAAATTGCAGAGATAAGTTGTTGCATATCAATACCGATTGATGCGAGCCTAAGTCTTGGGCAAGGTCATGGTTTCCTCATGATGTTGCTTGTGAGCACATCTACTCTAACTTTTCGAGAAAGTTTTAATAACATGGCCCTGAAATTTAGAGACAAGCCTCTCACTCAATTGGTCGATATGTACACATATTTGGTGATGGTGCTCTTTTCAAATGAAGAAAGCTTGCCGTAACTTGGCAATCGGTGACCTTGTTCCTTTGGGAAAGATCTCATTCAAAGACGTTAGATGTATCGAAAATAATATGTAAAGAACTAATGCGAAACAACTCTACCGAAATAACTTGACGAGGCGAATCACGGGTTCAACAAGTTGTCCTTAACACATTAGTTCGCGGGTATACTCGAGTTGAGTAATGCTAAACCCCCTCACAAACGAAGATGTGTCCAGGATAAGACTGCCCGATATAACTTGAGTTAGCACAACGCAAGTTACCCTCTCTTCGAACTCAAAGAACAGGATGGAGGTAAAAACGTATGGAGAAAACCCTAGAATAAAAGAAGAATTTTTCGGTGTATAGAAAACAGATTTTCGAGTTATATTTATAGGATGAAAATACTTGCAAATCAAGTTAGGTTTTGGTTTTCTTCAAAAACAAGTAAAAGGAATTTTACCATAAATAAAACTCTTAAGAAATAAGTTTGGAATTAATTTCTAAAGAAAAACTCGCCAAAAATAAATCCGTGTAGAAAAGGGACTTGGTGCATGGCATACGCGCATAACGCATGGGTAAAAATATGTATTTTTGCCCACCCGCTCCACCCACGTTTTACAATTCATACATAAGATTATGATTATATAGTGGAGCTCCTCTTTAGTTTTCCACAATGTGGGACTAAAGGTTCCACTTCATTCACCCAAAAATGAGTGAGTATCCTTAGACCCTTAGGTCATTAGATCAAACCACACCAAGACCATAAAACATTTTAATTAAAACTCATTTTCTCCAACAATCCCCACATGAATGAAATCTAGGAAAACGAAAAATCGAGTAAGGAAAATACCATTTAGGCAAAGGTGTCCATGAGGTTTTGAACCCTTACTTAGTGAGAAGTTAGGAACTACATGCTAGATAAAGTGAACATAGTCTTGAATCGATAGCATTGGTGTAATTCGCGACAACACCCACGCATGATATCCTCCTGGCGTTGCTAAGTTCGTCTTAGTTTTGTCCAATTTGGCCCTGGACATATCCTGTTTCTCGAGAATGCTCTAGAGAATTGGCTCAATTCTCATAGGAAGCGGCCCCACTTCCACATTCGGATAGGTGACTTCCATCAAGAGTGTTTTATGCTACACCCCACTTCAATCTTAAATTGAAACTATGGAACTCATTAAGACTTATTTAAAAGTCATCCTCCACATGCAGTCACACTATCACATCAACACCATAGGGAAGGGACAGAGAATGAAATTCTCTGATAGTGCTTAGCATTACCCAACATGAATTAGTTGTCTCATTCGAAACCTTGATCTTGGAATCTCCAGTCAGCAAGGTTGAGTATCCTTCATGGCAAGTTTAATTTTTGAGCCTAAGCCCCATCCCCCTCGATGCTTTACTAACTATCTCCTTGGACAAACCTTTCGTCAAAGGGTCCGCGATATTTTCCTTGACTGCATCCAATCTATGGAAATAACGCTGTTGAGATTAGTGTTTTCAAAGTATCATGTCTTCTACGAATATGTATAGACTTTCCATTGTAGAAGCAACTCTTAGCTCTACCTATTGCGGTGATTTGTTTGTCAAAGTGTATAAATATAGGCCGGGCACGAGCCTATGCCGAGAGAGGAATATCTTCTAAAAAGTTTCTTAGCCATTCGGCCTCCTCTCCCGCTTTATCTAACGCAATAAACTCCGATTCCATAGTGGAAAGAGCTATACATGTCATTTGGAACTCTTCCAAGATACGAGACACACCGCTTAGAGTGAATACATATCCACTCGTAGACTTAGAATCCTACGATCCTGTTATCCAGTTTGCATCGCAAAATCCCTCAAGGACAATGGGATATCCTTTGTAATTCAAACTAAAGGTCATTGTGTACTTCAAGTACTTTAGCACTCTAATAAGTGCATCCCAATGTATCTGCCCTGGATTACGGGTATACCCGCTTAACCTACTTACAAGATAAGCAATGTCCGGGTCTCGTACAATTCATCAAATACATCGGACTTCCTATGAATCTCGAGTATTCAAGTTGGTTAACTCCTACACCCTTATTCTTCTTGAGACGACAGTTAGAATCATAAGGAGTACACACGGTTTACTGATTAAACCGATTAAATTTCTTAAGTATGGATTCAACATAATGAGATCGACTCGGACTATAGCCATTAGAAGTTTTTCTAATCTTCATCCCTAATATGACATCAGCGGGGCCTAAGTCTTTCATGTCAAAGTTCTCATTCAACGAGTTTCTTAGTGGAATTAATAACATCCATGTTTGTACCTAATATAAGCATATCATCAACATACAAGCATACAATCACACAGCATCCTTGACAAGTTTAGTGTAAACACACTTATCGATTCATTAATTCTAAAACCACTAGAAATCATCACATGATCAAATTTTTCATGCCCTTTGTTTAGGTTCTTGTTTCAATCCATACAAAGATTTAACCGGTTTACACACTTTCTTTTCACAACCTTTAACTACAAAGCCCTCAAGGTTGTTCCATATAAATTTCTTCATCTAACTCACCATTAAGAAATTTGTCTTTACATCCATTTGATGTATCTCTAAATTATGGAATGAAGCTATAGCAATTAACATCCTAATGGAGCTAATTCTACTCCTTTGGTGAATAGGTGTCAAAGAAATCTATACCTTCTATTTGTGTCGTAGCCTTTAGCTACCGGCCTAGCCTTGTATTTTTCAATAGTTCCATCTATCTTACGTTTTCTTTTGAAAATCCATTTACAACCTATGGCCTTACACACCCGGAGGTAAATCTACAAGTTCAAACGTCTTTCATTTTCTCGAAGGGAATCCATTTCACTAATGGAAGCTTCTTTCCACCACGGAGCTTCGGACAAGTCATGGCTTCTCTATAAGTCCGAGGATCAGACTCGGCTAGGTATGTAATGCAACCAGGGATAGGTTTTCTAAGTTCTAACCCGTTTACCTCTTCTAGGTTCCCTTCTCGGTTCATCTTCCTCCAAAGGTAATAATTGACTAGTTGAAGCAACATCTGGGGATCATCTAAACATCTCTTTCGAGAATCACGTTTCAAAGGAAAAACATTCTCAAAAAACTCAAAGCATCCCTAGACTCCATGATAGTATTCAACCCTATGTCGAAATTTTAACTCACAACCATAAACCTATGAGCACTAGAATGCTCAGGATACCCTATAAAAACACAATCAACGGTTTTGGGTCCTATCTTATTTTTCTTAGGAGGAGGGATGCCCACCTTTGCCAAGCACCCCCACACTTTGAAGTAATCATAAGATGGTTGTCTACCTTTCCATAACTCATATGGAGTTTTATCCGATCCTTTAAAGGGTACTGTTCAGGATGTAATTGGCGGAGAGGATAGCCTCCCCCCCACAAATTCGAAGGTAATCCTGAACTAATCAACATGGCATTCATCATATCCTTAAGGGTACGGTTCTTACGTTCAGCTACACCATTGGATTGAGGTGAATAAGGGGCTGTAGTCTCATGTATTATGCCATGTTCTTCACAGAAATCTCCTACGGGAATTTCATACTCACCACCACGGTCAGATCTAATAGTTTTAATGGTAGTATTCAATTGGTTTTCGACTTCACTTTTATATATATTAAAGGCTTCTAAGGCATCATTCTTGCCTCTAAGTAAGTAAACATGGCAGTACTTCGTACAATCATCTATAAAAGTAATAAACCATTTCTTACCACCTCTTGTTTGAACTGACTTCATATCAACTAGGTTTGAGTGGATTAAATCTAAGGGTTTAGAGTTTCTCTCGGACATTCTTATTGAATGATTTCTTAGCATGCTTAGATTCTACGCAAATCTCACACTTATGATTTTTATCTAAAGTGAATTTGGGTATGCACGACCTACGCTAGCCAATTTATGCATTGATTTATAGTTTATATGACCAAGTCTACCATGCCAAACGTTCAATGACACACACATGTAAAGGAAGAATCATTCAATTTCAATTCGAGACGGGTTACATTAAGTTTATATAGACCCCCGGTCTTATAACCCTTACCCACATAATCATTGCCCTTAGTTACTATAAGTTTTCCAGACTCAATTGTAACTTTAAAACCCTTATCATCTAAAATGAGAACAAGAAACAAGATTTTTGCAGATGTCCTGGAACATGAAGAACTTCATTCAATGTGAGAGTCTTTCCGGATGTGAGCTTCAGACCGACCTTTCCTTTTCCCCGCAACCTCGATGCGGATGAGTTACCCATATAGAGTTTCTCGCCTTCCCCTACCCTCGGTAGGAGGTGAACAGTCTCTGTTCCCACAAACATGCTTGGTAGCTCCGCAGTCTACCCACCAATCCATCACATTGGTCACAGATTAACTTCGACACCACACAGCAGAAAACTCGTCTTTGCTTTTCTCAACCAAGTTAGCATTATTCTTCTTATCCTTACGTTGTCTACAGTGAACTGCCATATGACCAGTATTTCCACACACCCAACAAGGACCCTTAATTTTATTAATGCTAGATTCTCGGTTTACTTAAACGTACCTTTCTTGTTAGGTCCATGCTTCGAGTTGCGATTGTTGTTGTCACCTTTTCCGACTTTGGATGGCTTATGTTGGACATATGAGCTTTGTTAGACATGTCCCTTGCAGATGACACGTTCTTATCTTTGGTGCACAACATCTCTTCCACTTGAATCTTCTTTCCCAATTCAACCATGTTGATCTCGCCAGTTTCATGCCTCAGCTTTTTCTTATACTCCGACCAAGAAGATGGTAACTTCTCAATCACCTATGAGACACTTGAAAAGTCTCATCAATAACCATACCTTCAAAGAAGAATCTGGTTAATGATTTGTTGAAGTTCGAGGAATTGATCAACAACAGACTTATCATTCGTCATCTTGAACTCCATAAACTTTGCCACTGAAATTTCTTGCTTCCTGCTGCAGTCTCGACTTGGTACTTTGCTTCTAACGCAGGTCCACAACTCATAAGCAGTTAAGCTATCTTTAGCATTGTAAAAATCATACATCGCATCTTCCAAACCATTCATGATATGATTTTTAGCCAGAAAATTAGACCTCGTATTCATATTGACCTCCTCCTCAGTCAAATTTTCAACATTGTACAAGTCATCACTGGAACCGATTACATAGTCCACTCATGATGGCTCAGATAAAACATCATCTTGGATTGCCATCTCTTGAAATCCTTTCCGTTAAACTTTTGTGGTGTTTCTACATCGTTGTTTCCCATTGTTACAAGGAATACTAATGTGTTAAGATTGTTGGGATCTTGCAACAATGAACAACACGTTAGATGTATCGAAAATAATATGTAAAGAACTAATGCGAAACAACTCTACCGAAATAACTTGACGAGGGCAGAATCACGGGTTCAACAAGTTGTCCTTAACACATTAGTTCGCGGGTATACTCGAGTTGAGTAATGCTAAACCCCTCACGGCGAAGATGTGTCCAGGATAAGACCGCCCGATATAACTTGAGTTAGCACAACGCAAGTTACCCTCTCTTCGAACTCAGCAACAGGGATGGAGGTAAAAACGTATGGAGAAAACCCTAGAATAAAAGAAGAATTTTTCGGTGTATAGAAAACAGATTTTCGAGTTATATTTATAGGATGAAAATACTTGCAAATCAAGTTAGGTTTTGGTTTTCTTCAAAAACAAGTAAAAGGAATTTTACCATAAATAAAACTCTTAAGAAATAAGTTTGGAATTAATTTCCTAAAGAAAAACTCGCCAAAAATAAATCCGTGTAGAAAAGGGACTTGGTGCATGGCATACGCGCATAACGCATGGGTAAAAATATGTATTTTTGCCCACCCGCTCCACCCACGTTTTACAATTCATACATAAGAGTATGATTATATAGTGGAGCTCCTCTTTAGTTTTCCACAATGTGGGACTAAAGGTTCCACTTCATTCACCCAAAAATGAGTGAGTATCCTTAGACCCTTAGGTCATTAGATCAAACCACACCAAGACCATAAAACATTTTAATTAAAACTCATTTTCTCCAACAATCCCCCACATGAATGAAATATAGGAAAACGAAAAATCGAGAGTAAGGAAAATACCATTTAGGCAAAGGTGTCCATGAGGTTTTGAACCCTTACTTAGTGAGAAGTTACCAGGAACTACATGCTAGACAAAGTGAACATAGTCTTGAACTGATAGCATTGGTGTAATTGCGACAACACCCACGCATGATATCCTCCTGGCGTTGCTAAGTTCGTGCCGTTTTGTCCAATTTGGCCCTGGACATATCCTGTTTCTCAGAATGCTCTAGAGAATTGGCTCAATTCTCATAGGAAGCGGCCCCACTTCCACATTCAGATAGGTGACTTCCATCAAGAGTGTTTACTGCTACACCCCACTTCAATCTTAAATTGAAACTATGGAACTCATTAAGACTTATTTAAAAGTCATCCTCCACATGCAATCACACTATCACATCAACACCATAGGGAAGGGACAGAGAATGAAATTTCTCGATAGTGCTTACCATTACCCAACATGAATTAGTTGTCTCATTCGAAACCTTGATCTTGGAATCTCCGGTCGGCAAGGTTGAGTATCCTTCATGGCAAGTTTAATTTTTGAGCCTAAGCCCCATCCCCCTCGATGCTTTACTAACTATCTCCTTGGACAAACCTTTCGTCAAAGGGTCCGCGATATTTTCCTTGATCGCATCCAATCTATGGAAATAACGCCTGTTGAGATTAGTGTTTTCAAAGTATCATGTCTTCTACGAATATGTATAGACTTTCCATTGTAGAAGCAACTCTTAGCTCTACCTATCGCAGATTTTTGTCACAGTGTATAGATATATAGATGGCACATGGCCTATGCGAGAGAGGAATATCTTCTAAAAAGTTTCTTAGCCATTCGGCCTCCTCTCCCGCTTTATCTAACGCAATAAACTCCGATTCCATAGTGGAACGAGCTATACATGTCCTGTTTGGAACTCTTCCAAGATACGACACACCCTGCTAGAGTGAATACATATCCACTCGTAGACTTAGAATCCTCCCGATCCTGTTATCCGTTTGCATCGCAAAATCCCTCAAGGACGGGATATCCTTTGTAATTCAAACTAAAGGTCATTGTGTACTTCAAGTACTTTAGCACTCTAATAAGTGCATCCCAATGTATCCGCCTGGATTACGGGTATACCGCTTAACCTACTTACAAAGCATAAGCAATGTCCGGTCTCGTACAATTCATCAAATACATCGACTTCCTATGACTCTCGAGTATTCAAGTTGGTTAACTCCTACACCCTTATTCTTCTTGAGACGACAGTTAGAATCATAAGGAGTACACATAGGTTTGATTAAACTGATTAAATTTCTTAAGTATGGATTCAACATAATGAGACCGATTCAGACTATAGCCATTAGAAGTTTTTCTAATCTTCATCCCTAATATGACATCAGCGGGGCCTAAGTCTTTCATGTCAAAGTTCTCATTCAACAGTTTCTTAGTGGAATTAATAACATCCATGTTTGTACCTAATATAAGCATATCATCAACATACAAGCATACAATCACACAGGCATCCTTGACAAGTTTAGTGTAAACACACTTATCAGATTCATTAATTCTAAAACCACTAGAAATCATCACATGATCAAATTTTTCATGCCACTTGTTTAGGTGCTTGTTTCAATCCATACAAAGATTTAACCAGGTTTACACACTTTCTTTTCACAACCTTTAACTACAAAGCCCTCGGGTTGTTCCATATAAATTTCTTCATCTAACTCACCATTAAGAAACTATTTGTCTTTACATCCATTTGATGTATCTCTAAATTATGGACAGAAGCTATAGCAATTAACATCCTAATGGAGCTAATTCTACTCTTTGGTGAATAGGTGTCAAAGAAATCTATACCTTCTATTTGTCTCGTAGCCTTTAGCTACCGCCTAGCCTTGTATTTTTCAATAGTTCCATCTATCTTACGTTTTCTTTTGAAAATCCATTTACAACCTATGGCCTTACACCCTGGAGGTAAATCTACAAGTTCAAACGTACTGTTTTCTCGAAGGGAATCCATTTCACTAATGGAAGCTTCTTTCCACCACGGAGCTTCTGGACAAGTCATGGCTTCTCTATAAGTCTGAGGATCAGACTCGGCTAGGTATGTAATGCAACCAGGATAGGTTTTCTAAGTTCTAACCCGTTTACCTCTTCTAGGTTCCACTTCTGGTTCATCTTCCTCCAAAGGTAATAATTGACTAGTTGAAGCAACATCTAGGGGATCATCTAAACATCTCTTTCGAGAATCACGTTTCAAAGGAAAAACATTCTCAAAAAACTCAGCATCCCTAGACTCCATGATAGTATTCAACCCTATGTCGAAATTTGGAACTCACAACCATAAACCTATGAGCACTAGAATGCTCAGGATACCCTATAAAAACACAATCAACGGTTTTGGGTCCTATCTTATTTTTCTTAGGAGGAGGGATGCCCACCTTTGCCAAGCACCCCCACACTTTGAAGTAATCATAAGATGGTTGTCTACCTTTCCATAACTCATATGGAGTTTTATCTGATCCTTTAAAGGGTACTGTTCAGGATGTAATTGGCGGAGAGGATAGCCTCCCCCCACAAATTCGAAGGTAATCCTGAACTAATCAACATGGCATTCATCATATCCTTAAGGGTACGGTTCTTACGTTCAGCTACACCATTGGATTGAGGTGAATAAGGGGCTGTAGTCTCATGTATTATGCCATGTTCTTCACGTAAATCTCCGGGAATTTCATACTCACCACCACGGTCAGATCTAATAGTTTTAATGGTAGTATTCAATTGGTTTTCGACTTCACTTTTATATATATTAAAGGCTTCTAAGGCATCATCCTTGCCTCTAAGTAAGTAAACATGGCAAAGACTTCGTACAATCATCTATAAAAGTAATAAACCATTTCTTACCACCTCTTGTTTGAACCGACTTCATATCAACTAGGTCTCGAGTGGATTAAATCTAAGGGTTTAGAGTTTCTCTGGACATTCTTATTGAATGATTTCTTAGCATGCTTAGATTCTACGCAAATCTCACACTTATGATTTTTATCTAAAGTGAATTTGGGTATGCAGCCTACGCTAGCCAATTTATGCATTGATTTATAGTTTATATGACCAAGTCTACCATGCCAAACGTTCAATGACACACACATGTAAGCGTAAGAAGAATCATTCAATTTCAATTCGGGACAGGTTACATTAAGTTTATATAGACCCCAAGTCTTATAACCCTTACCCACATAATCATTGCCCTTAGTTACTATAAGTTTTCCGGACTCAATTGTAACTTTAAAACCCTTATCATCTAAAAAGTAACAAGAAACAAGATTTTTGCGGATGTCCTGGGAACATGAAGAACTTCATTCAATGTGAGAGTCTTTCCGGATGTGAGCTTCAGACCGACCTTTCCTTTTCCTGCAACCTCGATGCGGATGAGTTACCCATATAGAGTTTCTCGCCTTCCCCTACCCCTCGGTAGGAGGTGAACAGTCTCTGTTCCCACAAACATGCTTGGTAGCTCCGAGTCTACCCACCAATCCATCACATTGGTCACCGGATTAACTTCAGACACCACACAGAAAACTCGTCTTTGCTTTTCTCAACCAAGTTAGCATTATTCTTCTTATCCTTACGTTGTCTACGCGTGAACGCCGCCATATGACCCGTATTTCCACACACCCAACAAGGACCCTTAATTTTATTAATGCTAGATTCTCAAGTTTCGAAACGTACCTTTCTTGTTAGGTCCATGCTTCGAGTTGCGATTGTTGTTGTCACCTTTTCCAGCTTTGGATGGCTTATGTTCGAACATATGAGCTTTGTTAGACATGTCCCTTGCAGATGACACGTTCTTATCTTTGGTGCACAACATCTCTTCCACTTGAATCTTCTTTCCCAATTCAACCATGTTGATCTCGCCGCTTTCATGCCTCGACTTTTTTCTTATACTCCGACCAAGAAGATGGTAACTTCTCAATCACCGCAGACACTTGAAAAGTCTCATCAATAACCATACCTTCAAAGAAGAATCTGGTTAATGATTTGTTGAAGTTCGAGGAATTGATCAACAAACAGACTTATCATTCGTCATCTTGAACTCCATAAACTTTGCCACCGTAAATTTCTTGCTTCCTGAGTCTCGGCTTGGTACTTTGCTTCTAACGCAGTCCACAACTCATAAGCGGTTAAGCTATCTTTAGCATTGTAAAAATCATACATCGCATCTTCCAAACCATTCATGATATGATTTTTAGCCAGAAAATTAGACCTCGTATTCATATTGACCTCCTCCTCAGTCAAATTTTCAACATTGTACAAGTCATCACCTGGAACCAGTACATAGTCCAGCTCATGATGGCTCAGATAAAACAACATCTTGGATTGCCATCTCTTGAAATCCTTTCCGTTAAACTTTTGTGGTGTTTCTACATCGTTGTTTCCCATTGTTACAAGGAATACTAATGTGTTAAGATTGTTGGGATCTTGCAACAATGAACAACACGTTAGATGTATCGAAAATAATATGTAAAGAACTAATGCGAAACAACTCTACCGAAATAACTTGACGAGGCGTAATCACGGGTTCAACAAGTTGTCCTTAACACATTAGTTCGCGGGTATACTCGAGTTGAGTAATGCTAAACCCTCACAAACGAAGATGTGTCCGTGGATAAGACGCCCGATATAACTTGAGTTAGCACAACGCAAGTTACCCCTCTTCGAACTCAAAGCAACATGGGATGGAGGTAAAAACGTATGGAGAAAACCCTAGAATAAAAGAAGAATTTTCAGTGTATAGAAAACATATTTTCGAGTTATATTTATAGGATGAAAATACTTGCAAATCAAGTTAGGTTTTGGTTTTCTTCAAAAACAAGTAAAAGGAATTTTACCATAAATAAAACTCTTAAGAAATAAGTTTGGAATTAATTTCCTAAAGAAAAACTCGCCAAAAATAAATCCGTGTAGAAAAGGGACTTGGTGCATGGCATACGCGCATATCGCATGGGTAAAAATATGTATTTTTGCCCACCCGCTCCACCCACGTTTTACAATTCATACATAAGAGTATGATTATATAGTGGAGCTCCTCTTTAGTTTTCCACAATGTGGGACTAAAGGTTCCACTTCATTCACCCAAAAATGAGTGAGTATCCTTAGACCCTTAGGTCATTAGATCAAACCACACCAAGACCATAAAACATTTTAATTAAAACTCATTTTCTCCAACAATCCCCCACATGAATGAAATCTAGGAAAACGAAAAATCAGAGTAAGGAAAATACCATTTAGGCAAAGGTGTCCATGAGGTTTTGAACCCTTACTTAGTGAGAAGTTACCGGAACTACATGCTAGACAGTGAACATAGTCTTGAACTGATAGCATTGGTGTAATTCGCGACAACACCCACGCATGATATCCTCCTGGCGTTGCTAAGTTCGTGCCGTTTTGTCCAATTTGGCCCTGGACATATCCTCGTTTCTCGAATGCTCTAGAGAATTGGCTCAATTCTCATAGGAAGCGGCCCCACTTCCACATTCAGATAGGTGACTTCCATCAAGAGTGTTTCTTTGCTACACCCCACTTCAATCTTAAATTGAAACTATGGAACTCATTAAGACTTATTTAAAAGTCATCCTCCACATGCGATCACACTATCACATCAACACCATAGGGAAGGGACAGAGAATGAAATTCTCTCGATAGTGCTTACCATTACCCAACATGAATTAGTTGTCTCATTCGAAACCTTGATCTTGGAATCTCCAAATCAAGCAAGGTTGAGTATCCTTCATGGCAAGTTTAATTTTTGAGCCTAAGCCCCATCCCCTCGATGCTTTACTAACTATCTCCTTGGACAAACCTTTCGTCAAAGGGTCCGCGATATTTTCCTTGACCGCATCCAATCTATGGAAATAACGCCCGTTGAGATTAGTGTTTTCAAAGTATCATGTCTTCTACGAATATGTATAGACTTTCCATTGTAGAAGCAACTCTTAGCTCTACCTATCGCAGATTTGTCTGTCACAGTGTATAGATATAGCGGGGCACAGCCTATGCCGCAGAGAGGAATATCTTCTAAAAGTTTCTTAGCCATTCGGCCTCCTCTCCCGCTTTATCTAACGCAATAAACTCCGATTCCATAGTGGAACGAGCTATACATGTCCTGTTTGGAACTCTTCCAAGATACAGACGCACTGCTAGAGTGAATACATATCCACTCGTAGACTTAGAATCCTCTCGATCCCGTTATCCAGTTTGCATCGCAAAATCCCTCAAGGACGGCCTCTGGATATCCTTTGTAATTCAAACTAAAGGTCATTGTGTACTTCAAGTACTTTAGCACTCTAATAAGTGCATCCCAATGTATCTCGCCCGGATTAAGTATACCGCTTAACCTACTTACAAAGATAAGCAATGTGGTCTCGTACAATTCATCAAATACATCGACTTCCTATGACTCTCGAGTATTCAAGTTGGTTAACTCCTACACCCTTATTCTTCTTGAGACGACAGTTAGAATCATAAGGAGTACACATTGTGTTTTTCTGATAAACCGATTAAATTTCTTAAGTATGGATTCAACATAATGAGACCGACTCGACTATAGCCATTAGAAGTTTTTCTAATCTTCATCCCTAATATGACATCAATGGGCCTAAGTCTTTCATGTCAAAGTTCTCATTCAACAGCTTTCTTAGTGGAATTAATAACATCCATGTTTGTACCTAATATAAGCATATCATCAACATACAAGCATACAATCACACAGGCATCCTTGACAAGTTTAGTGTAAACACACTTATCGATTCATTAATTCTAAAACCACTAGAAATCATCACATGATCAAATTTTTCATGCCATCGTTTAGGTGCTTGTTTCAATCCATACAAAGATTTAACCAGTTTACACACTTTCTTTTCACAACCTTTAACTACAAAGCCCTCAAAGTTGTTCCATATAAATTTCTTCATCTAACTCACCATTAAGAAACGCTGTCTTTACATCCATTTGATGTATCTCTAAATTATGGACAAAGCTATAGCAATTAACATCCTAATGGAGCTAATTCTACTCACCGGTGAATAGGTGTCAAAGAAATCTATACCTTCTATTTGTCTCAGTAGCCTTTAGCTACCAGCCTAGCCTTGTATTTTTCAATAGTTCCATCTATCTTACGTTTTCTTTTGAAAATCCATTTACAACCTATGGCCTTACACCCCGGGAGGTAAATCTACAAGTTCAAAAGTACCGTTTTCTCGAAGGGAATCCATTTCACTAATGGAAGCTTCTTTCCACCACGGAGCTTCGGACAAGTCATGGCTTTCTATAAGTCTGAGGATCAGACTCGGCTAGGTATGTAATGCAACCAGGATAGGTTTTCTAAGTTCTAACCCGTTTACCTCTTCTAGGTTCCACTTCTGGTTCATCTTCCTCCAAAGGTAATAATTGACTAGTTGAAGCAACATCTAGGGGATCATCTAAACATCTCTTTCGAGAATCACGTTTCAAAGGAAAACATTCTCAAAAACTCAAAGATCCCTAGACTCCATGATAGTATTCAACCCTATGTCGAAATTTTAACTCACAACCATAAACCTATGAGCACTAGAATGCTCGGGATACCCTATAAAAACACAATCAACGGTTTTGGGTCCTATCTTATTTTTCTTAGGAGGAGGGATGCCCACCTTGCCAAGCACCCCACACTTTGAAGTAATCATAAGATGGTTGTCTACCTTTCCATAACTCATATGGAGTTTTATCTCGATCCTTTAAAGGGTACTGCTCAGATGTAATTGGCGGAGAGGATAGCCTCCCCCACAAATTCGAAGGTAATCCCGAACTAATCAACATGGCATTCATCATATCCTTAAGGGTACGGTTCTTACGTTGCCTACACCATTGGATTGAGGTGAATAAGGGGCTGTAGTCTCATGTATTATGCCATGTTCTTCATGTAAATCTCCTACGGAATTTCATACTCACCACCATGGTCAGACCTAATAGTTTTAATGGTAGTATTCAATTGGTTTTCGACTTCACTTTTATATATCTTAAAGGCTTCTAAGGCATCATCCTTGCCTCTAAGTAAGTAAACATGGCAAAGATTTCGTACAATCATCTATAAAAGTAATAAACCATTTCTTACCACCTCTTGTTTGAACCGACTTCATATCAACTAGGTCTCGAGTGGATTAAATCTAAGGGTTTAGAGTTTCTCTGGACATTCTTATTGAATGATTTCTTAGCATGCTTAGATTCTACGCAAATCTCACACTTATGATTTTTATCTAAAGTGAATTTGGGTATGCAACCCTACGCTAGCCAATTTATGCATTGATTTATAGTTTATATGACCAAGTCTACCATGCCAAACGTTCAATGACACACACATGTAAGCGTAAGAATCATTCAATTTCAATTCAGATAAAGTTACATTAAGTTTATATAGACCCCGCCTTATAACCCTTACCCACATAATCATTGCCCTTAGTTACTATAAGTTTTCCAGACTCAATTATAACTTTAAAACCCTTATCATCTAAAACAGAACAAGAAACAAGATTTTTGCAGATAAACGGGAACATGAAGAACTTCATTCAATGTGAGAGTCTTTCCAGATGTGAGCTTCAGATCGACCTTTCCTTTTCCCCGCAACCTCTCGATGCGGATGAGTTACCCATATAGAGTTTCTCGCCTTCCCCTACCCTCTCGGGTAGGAGGTGAAAGTGTCTCTGTTCCCACAAACATGCTTGGTAGCTCCGAGTCTACCCACCAATCCATCACATTGGTCACCAGATTAACTTCGACACCACAGCAGAAAACTCGTCTTTGCTTTTCTCAACCAAGTTAGCATTATTCTTCTTATCCTTACGTTGTCTACAAAGTGAACCGCCATATGACCAAAGATTTCCACACACCCAACAAGGACCCTTAATTTTATTAATGCTAGATTCGGGGTTTACGAAACGTACCTTTCTTGTTAGGTCCATGCTTCGAGTTGCGATTGTTGTTGTCACCTTTTCCAGCCTTTGGATGGCTTATGTTCGGACATATGAGCTTTGTTAGACATGTCCCTTGCAGATGACACGTTCTTATCTTTGGTGCACAACATCTCTTCCACTTGAATCTTCTTTCCCAATTCAACCATGTTGATCTCGCCGATTTCATGCCTCGCCTTTTTCTTATACTCCGACCAAGAAGATGGTAACTTCTCAATCACCGCAGACACTTGAAAAGTCTCATCAATAACCATACCTTCAAGAAGAATCAAGTTAATGATTTGTTGAAGTTCGAGGAATTGATCAACAAATGACTTATCATTCGTCATCTTGAACTCCATAAACTTTGCCACCAGTAAATTTCTTGCTTCTCGCAGCCTCACTTGGTACTTTGCTTCTAACGCAATCCACAACTCATAAGCAAAGATTAAGTTATCTTTAGCATTGTAAAAATCATACATCGCATCTTCCAAACCATTCATGATATGATTTTTAGCCATAAAATTAGCCTCGTATTCATATTGACCTCCTCCTCATCAAATTTTCAACATTGTACAAGTCATCACCGGAACCAAGACATAGTCCAAATCATGATGGCTCGGATAAAACAAAGATCTTGGATTGCCATCTCTTGAAATCCTTTCCGTTAAACTTTTGTGGTCTTTCTACATCGTTGTTTCCCATTGTTACAAGGAATACTAATGTGTTAAGATTGTTGGGATCTTGCAACAATGAACAAAGACGTTAGATGTATCAAAATAATATGTAAAGAACTAATGCGAAACAACTCTACCGAAATAACTTGACGAGGGCGTAATCACTGTGTTCAACAAGTTGTCCTTAACACATTAGTTCGCGGGTATACTCGAGTTGAGTAATGCTAAACCCCTCACAACGAAGATGTGTCCAGGATAAGATCGCCCGATATAACTTGAGTTAGCACAACGCAAGTTACCCCTCTTCGAACTCAAAGAACGGGGATGGAGGTAAAAACGTATGGAGAAAACCCTAGAATAAAAGAAGAATTTTTCGGTGTATAGAAAACAGATTTTCGAGTTATATTTATAGGATGAAAATACTTGCAAATCAAGTTAGGTTTTGGTTTTCTTCAAAAACAAGTAAAAGGAATTTTACCATAAATAAAACTCTTAAGAAATAAGTTTGGAATTAATTTCCTAAAGAAAAACTCGCCAAAAATAAATCCGTGTAGAAAAGGGACTTGGTGCATGGCATACGCGCATATCGCATGGGTAAAAATATGTATTTTTGCCCACCCGCTCCACCCACGTTTTACAATTCATACATAAGAGTATGATTATATAGTGGAGCTCCTCTTTAGTTTTCCACAATGTGGGACTAAAGGTTCCACTTCATTCACCCAAAAATGAGTGAGTATCCTTAGACCCTTAGGTCATTAGATCAAACCACACCAAGACCATAAAACATTTTAATTAAAACTCATTTTCTCCAACAATCCCCCACATGAATGAAATCTAGGAAAACGAAAAATCGTAGTAAGGAAAATACCATTTAGGCAAAGGTGTCCATGAGGTCTTGAACCCTTACTTAGTGAGAAGTTACCGGAACTACATGCTAGACAGGTGAACATAGTCTTGAACCGATAGCATTGGTGTAATTCGCGACAACACCCACGCATGATATCCTCCCCCGGCGTTGCTAAGTTCGTGCCGTTTTGTCCAATTTGGCCCCGGACATATCCTCGTTTCTCGTAATGCTCTAGAGAATTGGCTCAATTCTCATAGGAAGCGGCCCCACTTCCACATTCAGATAGGTGAGTTCCATCAAGAGTGTTTCGCTACACCCCACTTCAATCTTAAATTGAAACTATGGAACTCATTAAGACTTATTTAAAAGTCATCCTCCACATGCAAATCACACTATCACATCAACACCATAGGGAAGGGACGGAGAATGAAATTCTCCGATAGTGTTTACCATTACCCAACATGAATTAGTTGTCTCATTCAAACCTTGATCTTGGAATCTCCAATCAGCAAGGTTGAGTATCCTTCATGGCAAGTTTAATTTTTGAGCCTAAGCCCCATCCCCTCGATGCTTTACTAACTATCTCCTTGGACAAACCTTTCGTCAAAGGGTCCGCGATATTTTCCTCGACCGCATCCAATCTATGGAAATAACGCCCGTTGAGATTAGTGTTTTCAAAGTATCATGTCTTCTACGAATATGTATAGACTTTCCATTGTAGAAGCAACTCTTAGCTCTACCTATCGCAGATTTGTGTCACAGCAGTATAGATATAGCCGGGCACATGTGCCTATGCCAGAGAGGAATATCTTCTAAAAGTTTCTTAGCCATTCGGCCTCCTCTCCCGCTTTATCTAACGCAATAAACTCCGATTCCATAGTGGAACGAGCTATACATGTCTGCTTGGAACTCTTCCAAGATACGACGACGCACCGCTAGAGTGAATACATATCCACTCGTAGACTTAGAATCCTCTCGATCCTCGTTATCCAGTTTGCATCGCAAAATCCCTCAAGGACGGCCGGATATCCTTTGTAATTCAAACTAAAGGTCATTGTGTACTTCAAGTACTTTAGCACTCTAATAAGTGCATCCCAATGTATCTCGCCCGGATTACAAGTATACCGCTTAACCTACTTACAAGCATAAGCAATGTCTCGGTCTCGTACAATTCATCAAATACATCGACTTCCTATGACTCTCGAGTATTCAAGTTGGTTAACTCCTACACCCTTATTCTTCTTGAGACGACGCTAGAATCATAAGGAGTACACACAAGTTTCTGCTAAACCGATTAAATTTCTTAAGTATGGATTCAACATAATGAGACCGACTTTACTATAGCCATTAGAAGTTTTTCTAATCTTCATCCCTAATATGACATCACGGGCCTAAGTCTTTCATGTCAAAGTTCTCATTCAACAGCTTTCTTAGTGGAATTAATAACATCCATGTTTGTACCTAGTATAAGCATATCATCAACATACAAGCATACAATCACACAGCATCCTTGACAAGTTTAGTATAAACACACTTATCGATTCATTAATTCTAAAACCACTAGAAATCATCACATGATCAAATTTTTCATGCCATCGTTTAGGTGCTTGTTTCAATCCATACAAAGATTTAACCAGTTTACACACTTTCTTTTCACAACCTTTAACTACAAAGCCCTCAAAGTTGTTCCATATAAATTTCTTCATCTAACTCACCATTAAGAAACGCCGTCTTTACATCCATTTGATGTATCTCTAAATTATGGATGTAAGCTATAGCAATTAACATCCTAATGGAGCTAATTCTACTCACCGGTGAATAGGTGTCAAAGAAATCTATACCTTCTATTTGTCTCGTAGCCTTTAGCTACCAAGCCTAGCCTTGTATTTTTCAATAGTTCCATCTATCTTACGTTTTCTTTTGAAAATCCATTTACAACCTATGGCCTTACACCCCGGAGGTAAATCTACAAGTTCAAAAGTACCGTTTTCTCGAAGGGAATCCATTTCACTAATGGAAGCTTCTTTCCACCATGGAGCTTCTTCGGACAAGTCATGGCTTCTCTATAAGTCCGAGGATCGACTGGCTAGGTATGTAATGCAACCAGGATAGGTTTTCTCGTTCTAACCCTTTACCTCTTCTAGGTTCCACTTCCGGTTCATCTTCCTCTAAAGGTAATAATTGACTAGTTGAAGGAACATCTAGGGGATCATCTAAACATCTCTTTCGAGAATCACGTTTCAAAGGAAAAACATTCTCAAAAACTCAAAGATCCCTAGACTCCATGATAGTATTCAACCCTATGTCGAAATTTTAACTCACAACCATAAACCTATGAGCACTAGAATGCTCAGATACCCTATAAAAACACAATCAACGGTTTTGGGTCCTATCTTATTTTTCTTAGGAGGAGGGATGCCCACCTTTGCCAAGCACCCCCACACTTTGAAGTAATCATAAGATGGTTGTCTACCTTTCCATAACTCATATGGAGTTTTATCCGATCCTTTAAAGGGTACTGCTCAGATGTAATTGGCGGAGAGGATAGCCTCCCCCACAAATTCGAAGGTAATCCCGAACTAATCAACATGGCATTCATCATATCCTTAAGGGTACGGTTCTTACGTTCAGCCTACACCATTGGATTGAGGTGAATAAGGAGCTGTAGTCTCATGTATTATGCCATGTTCTTCACGTAAATCTCCTACGGGAATTTCATACTCACCACCACTGGTCGACCTAATAGTTTTAATGGTAGTATTCAATTGGTTTTCGACTTCACTTTTATATATCTTAAAGGCTTCTAAGGCATCATCCTTGCCTCTAAGTAAGTAAACATGGCAAAGATTTTGCACAATCATCTATAAAAGTAATAAACCATTTCTTACCACCTCTTGTTTGAACCGACTTCATATCAACTAGGTCCGAGTGGATTAAATCTAAGGGTTTAGAGTTTCTCTCGGACATTCTTATTGAATGATTTCTTAGCATGCTTAGATTCTACGCAAATCTCACACTTATGATTTTTATCTAAAGTGAATTTGGGTATGCATCCTACGCTAGCCAATTTATGCATTGATTTATAGTTTACATGACCAAGTCTACCATGCCAAACGTTCAATGACACACACATGTAAGCAGTAAGAATCATTCAATTTCAATTCAGACAGGTTACATTAAGTTTATATAGACCCCAGGCCTTATAACCCTTACCCACATAATCATTGCCCTTAGTTACTATAAGTTTTCTAGACTCAATTGTAACTTTAAAACCCTTATCATCTAAAACAGTAACAAGAAACAAGATTTTTGCAGATGTCCTGGAACATGAAGAACTTCATTCAATGTGAGAGTCTTTCCAGATGTGAGCTTCAGACCGACCTTTCCTTTTCCCGCAACCTCTCGATGCGGATGAGTTACCCATATAGAGTTTCTCGCCTTCCCTACCCTCTCGGGTAGGAGGAGGTGAACAGTCTCTGTTCCCACAAACATGCTTGGTAGCTCCAGCAGTCTACCCACCAATCCATCACATTGGTCACCGATTAACTTTACACCACAACAAAAACTCGTCTTTGCTTTTCTCAACCAAGTTAGCATTATTCTTCTTATCCTTACGTTGTCTACAAAGTGAACCGCCATATGACCAAGATTTCCACACACCCAACAAGGACCCTTAATTTTAATAATGCTAGATTTCTGGTTTACGAAACGTACCTTTCTTGTTAGGTCCATGCTTCGAGTTGCGATTGTTGTTGTCACCTTTTCCAGCCTCTGGATGGCTTATGTTCAGACATATGAGCTTTGTTAGACATGTCCCTTGCAGATGACACGTTCTTATCTTTGGTGCACAACATCTCTTCCACTTGAATCTTCTTTCCCAATTCAACCATGTTGATCTCGCCGCTTTCATGCCTCGCCTTTTTCTTATACTCCGACCAAGAAGATGGTAACTTCTCAATCACCGCAGACACTTGAAAAGTCTCATCAATAACCATACCTTCAAAGAAGAATCGTTAATGATTTGTTGAAGTTCGAGGAATTGATCAACAAAGACTTATCATTCGTCATCTTGAACTCCATAAACTTTGCCACCGTAAATTTCTTGCTTCCTCGTAGTCTCGCCTTGGTACTTTGCTTCTAACGCAGTCCACAACTCATAAGCAGTTAAGTTATCTTTAGCATTGTAAAAATCATACATCGCATCTTCCAAACCATTCATGATATGATTTTTAGCCATAAAATTAGACCTCGTATTCATATTGACCTCCTCCTCAGTCAAATTTTCAACATTGTACAAGTCATCAGAGGAACTTGCAAAGACATAGTCCAAATCATGATGGCTCGGATAAAAAAAGATCTTGGATTGCCATCTCTTGAAATCCTTTCCGTTAAACTTTTGTGGTCTTTCTACATCGTTGTTTCCCATTGTTACAAGGAATACTAATGTGTTAAGATTGTTGGGATCTTGCAACAATGAACAAACACGTTAGATGTATCAAAATAATATGTAAAGAACTAATGCGAAACAACTCTACCGAAATAACTTGACGAGGGCAGTAATCATTGTGTTCAACAAGTTGTCCTTAACACATTAGTTCGCGGGTATACTCGAGTTGAGTAATGCTAAACCCTCACAAATAAGATGTGTCCAGATAAGATCGCCCGATATAACTTGAGTTAGCACAACGCAAGTTACCCTCTCTTCGAACTCAAAGAACAGGATGGAGGTAAAAACGTATGGAGAAAACCCTAGAATAAAAGAAGAATTTTTCGGTGTATAGAAAACAGATTTTCGAGTTATATTTATAGGATGAAAATACTTGCAAATCAAGTTAGGTTTTGGTTTTCTTCAAAAACAAGTAAAAGGAATTTTACCATAAATAAAACTCTTAAGAAATAAGTTTGGAATTAATTTCCTAAAGAAAAACTCGCCAAAAATAAATCCGTGTAGAAAAGGGACTTGGTGCATGGCATACGCGCATATCGCATGGGTAAAAATATGTATTTTTGCCCACCCGCTCCACCCACGTTTTACAATTCATACATAAGAGTATGATTATATAGTGGAGCTCCTCTTTAGTTTTCCACAATGTGGGACTAAAGGTTCCACTTCATTCACCCAAAAATGAGTGAGTATCCTTAGACCCTTAGGTCATTAGATCAAACCACACCAAGACCATAAAACATTTTAATTAAAACTCATTTTCTCCAACAATCCCCCACATGAATGAAATCTAGAAAACGAAAAATCGAGTAAGGAAAATACCATTTAGGCAAAGGTGTCCATGAGGTCTTGAACCCTTACTTAGTGAGAAGTTACCGAACTACATGCTAGACAGTGAACATAGTCTTGAACTGATAGCATTGGTGTAATTCGCGACAACACCCACGCATGATATCCTCCCGGCGTTGCTAAGTTCGTGCCGTTTTGTCCAATTTGGCCCCGGACATATCCCGTTTCTCGTAATGCTCTAGAGAATTGGCTCAATTCTCATAGGAAGCGGCCCCACTTCCACATTCGGATAGGTGAGTTCCATCAAGAGTGTTTATCACTACACCCCACTTCAATCTTAAATTGAAACTATGGAACTCATTAAGACTTATTTAAAAGTCATCCTCCACATGCAAATCACACTATCACATCAACACCATAGGGAAGGGACGGAGAATGAAATTCTCCGATAGTGTTTACCATTACCCAACATGAATTAGTTGTCTCATTCAAACCTTGATCTTGGAATCTCCAAATAGCAAGGTTGAGTATCCTTCATGGCAAGTTTAATTTTTGAGCCTAAGCCCCATCCCCTCGATGCTTTACTAACTATCTCCTTGGACAAACCTTTCGTCAAAGGGTCCGCGATATTTTCCTTGGACCGCATCCAATCTATGGAAATAACGCCCGTTGAGATTAGTGTTTTCAAAGTATCATGTCTTCTACGAATATGTATAGACTTTCCATTGTAGAAGCAACTCTTAGCTCTACCTATCGCAGATTTGTGTCACAAGCAGTATAGATATAGCCGGGCATGTGCCTATGCCGTAGAGGAATATCTTCTAAAAAGTTTCTTAGCCATTCGGCCTCCTCTCCCGCTTTATCTAACGCAATAAACTCCGATTCCATAGTGGAACGAGCTATACATGTCTGTTTGGAACTCTTCCAAGATACGACGCACTCGCTAGAGTGAATACATATCCACTCGTAGACTTAGAATCCTATCGATCCTCGTTATCCAGCTTTGCATCGCAAAATCCCTCAAGGACGCTCTGATATCCTTTGTAATTCAAACTAAAGGTCATTGTGTACTTCAAGTACTTTAGCACTCTAATAAGTGCATCCCAATGTATCCGCCCGGATTACAAGTATACCGCTTAACCTACTTACAAGATAAGCAATGTCCGGGTCTCGTACAATTCATCAAATACATCGACTTCCTATGACTCTCGAGTATTCAAGTTGGTTAACTCCTACACCCTTATTCTTCTTGAGACGACGCTAGAATCATAAGGAGTACACACAAAGTTTACGATTAAACCGATTAAATTTCTTAAGTATGGATTCAACATAATGAGACCGACTCAAACTATAGCCATTAGAAGTTTTTCTAATCTTCATCCCTAATATGACATCACGGGGCCTAAGTCTTTCATGTCAAAGTTCTCATTCAACAGCTTTCTTAGTGGAATTAATAACATCCATGTTTGTACCTAATATAAGCATATCATCAACATACAAGCATACAATCACACAGCATCCTTGACAAGTTTAGTATAAACACACTTATCGATTCATTAATTCTAAAACCACTAGAAATCATCACATGATCAAATTTTTCATGCCATCGTTTAGGTGCTTGTTTCAATCCATACAAAGATTTAACCAAGCTTTACACACTTTCTTTTCACAACCTTTAACTACAAAGCCCTCAAAGTTGTTCCATATAAATTTCTTCATCTAACTCACCATTAAGAAACGCTCGTCTTTACATCCATTTGATGTATCTCTAAATTATGGACAAGCTATAGCAATTAACATCCTAATGGAGCTAATTCTACTCACCGGTGAATAGGTGTCAAAGAAATCTATACCTTCTATTTGTCTCGTAGCCTTTTAGCTACCAGCCTAGCCTTGTATTTTTCAATAGTTCCATCTATCTTACGTTTTCTTTTGAAAATCCATTTACAACCTATGGCCTTACACCCCGGAGGTAAATCTACAAGTTCAAAAGTACCGTTTTCTCGAAGGGAATCCATTTCACTAATGGAAGCTTCTTTCCACCACGGAGCTTCCGGACAAGTCATGGCTTCTCTATAAGTCTCGAGGATCGACTCGGCTAGGTATGTAATGCAACCAGATAGGTTTTCTTAGTTCTAACCCGTTTACCTCTTCTAGGTTCCACTTCCGGTTCATCTTCCTCTAAAGGTAATAATTGACTAGTTGAAGGAACATCTAGGGGATCATCTAAACATCTCTTTCGAGAATCACGTTTCAAAGGAAAAACATTCTCAAAAACTCAAAGATCCCTAGACTCCATGATAGTATTCAACCCTATGTCGAAATTTTAACTCACAACCATAAACCTATGAGCACTAGAATGCTCGTGGATACCCTATAAAAACACAATCAACGGTTTTGGGTCCTATCTTATTTTTCTTAGGAGGAGGGATGCCCACCTTTGCCAAGCACCCCCACACTTTGAAGTAATCATAAGATGGTTGTCTACCTTTCCATAACTCATATGGAGTTTTATCTCGATCCTTTAAAGGGTACTGCTCAGATGTAATTGGCGGAGAGGATAGCCTCCCCCACAAATTCGAAGGTAATCCCGAACTAATCAACATGGCATTCATCATATCCTTAAGGGTACGGTTCTTACGTTCGCCTACACCATTGGATTGAGGTGAATAAGGGGCTGTAGTCTCATGTATTATGCCATGTTCTTCACGTAAATCTCCTACGGGAATTTCATACTCACCACCACGGTCGACCTAATAGTTTTAATGGTAGTATTCAATTGGTTTTCGACTTCACTTTTATATATCTTAAAGGCTTCTAAGGCATCATCCTTGCCTCTAAGTAAGTAAACATGGCAAAGATTACTTCGTACAATCATCTATAAAAGTAATAAACCATTTCTTACCACCTCTTGTTTGAACCGACTTCATATCAACTAGGTCCGAGTGGATTAAATCTAAGGGTTTAGAGTTTCTCTCGGACATTCTTATTGAATGATTTCTTAGCATGCTTAGATTCTACGCAAATCTCACACTTATGATTTTTATCTAAAGTGAATTTGGGTATGCAACCTACGCTAGCCAATTTATGCATTGATTTATAGTTTACATGACCAAGTCTACCATGCCAAACGTTCAATGACACACACATGTAAGCGTAAGAATCATTCAATTTCAATTCAGACAGTTACATTAAGTTTATATAGACCCCGGCCTTATAACCCTTACCCACATAATCATTGCCCTTAGTTACTATAAGTTTTCCAGACTCAATTGTAACTTAAAAAACCCTTATCATCTAAAACAGTAACAAGAAACAAGATTTTTGCAGATGTCCTGGAACATGAAGAACTTCATTCAATGTGAGAGTCTTTCCGATGTGAGCTTTAGACCGACCTTTCCTTTTCCCGCAACCTCTCGATGCGATGAGTTACCCATATAGAGTTTCTCGCCTTCCCCTACCCTCCGGTAGGAGGTGAACAGTGTCTCTGTTCCCACAAACATGCTTGGTAGCTCCGAGTCTACCCACCAATCCATCACATTGGTCACCGATTAACTTCGCACACCACAGCAGTAAAACTCGCTCTTTGCTTTTCTCAACCAAGTTAGCATTATTCTTCTTATCCTTACGTTGTCTACAAAGTGAACTTCCATATGACCAAGATTTCCACACACCCAACAAGGACCCTTAATTTTATTAATGCTAGATTCTGGTTTACGAAACGTACCTTTCTTGTTAGGTCCATGCTTCGAGTTGCGATTGTTGTTGTCACCTTTTCCAGCTTTGGATGGCTTATGTTCAGACATATGAGCTTTGTTAGACATGTCCCTTGCAGATGACACGTTCTTATCTTTGGTGCACAACATCTCTTCCACTTGAATCTTCTTTCCCAATTCAACCATGTTGATCTCGCCAGTTTCATGCCTCAGCTTTTTCTTATACTCCGACCAAGAAGATGGTAACTTCTCAATCACCGCAGACACTTGAAAAGTCTCATCAATAACCATACCTTCAGCAAGAATCTGGTTAATGATTTGTTGAAGTTCGAGGAATTGATCAACAAACAGACTTATCATTCGTCATCTTGAACTCCATAAACTTTGCCACTAAGAAATTTCTTGCTTCCCGCAGTCTCACCTTGGTACTTTGCTTCTAACGCAGTCCACAACTCATAAGCAGCTTAAGCTATCTTTAGCATTGTAAAAATCATACATCGCATCTTCCAAACCATTCATGATATGATTTTTAGCCGTAAAATTAGACCTCGTATTCATATTGACCTCCTCCTCACCAAATTTTCAACATTGTACAAGTCATCACCGGAACCAAGACATAGTCCAATCATGATGGCTCGATAAAACAAGATCTTGGATTGCCATCTCTTGAAATCCTTTCCGTTAAACTTTTGTGGTCTTTCTACATCGTTGTTTCCCATTGTTGCAAGGAATACTAATGTGTTAAGATTGTTGGGATCTTGCAACAATGAACATCACGTTAGATGGATCAAAATAATATGTAAAGAACTAATGCGAAACAACTCTACCGAAATAACTTGACGAGGGCAGAATCACAGGTTCAACAAGTGGTCCTTAACACATTAGTTCGCGGGTATACTCGAGTTGAGTAATGCTAAACCCTCACAGCAAGATGTGTCCAGGATAAGATCGCCCGATATAACTTGAGTTAGCACAACGCAAGTTACCTCTCTTCGAACTCAAAGAACGGGATGGAGGTAAAAACGTATGGAGAAAACCCTAGAATAAAAGAAGAATTTTTCGATGTGTATAGAAAACAGATTTTCGAGTTATATTTATAGGATGAAAATACTTGCAAATCAAGTTAGGTTTTGGTTTTCTTCAAAAACAAGTAAAAGGAATTTTACCATAAATAAAACTCTTAAGAAATAAGTTTGGAATTAATTTCCTAAAGAAAAACTCGCCAAAAATAAATCCGTGTAGAAAAGGGACTTGGTGCATGGCATACGCGCATATCGCATGGGTAAAAATATGTATTTTTGCCCACCCGCTCCACCCACGTTTTACAATTCATACATAAGAGTATGATTATATAGTGGAGCTCCTCTTTAGTTTTCCACAATGTGGGACTAAAGGTTCCACTTCATTCACCCAAAAATGAGTGAGTATCCTTAGACCCTTAGGTCATTAGATCAAACCACACCAAGACCATAAAACATTTTAATTAAAACTCATTTTCTCCAACAATCCCCCACATGAATGAAATCTAGGAAAACGAAAAATCGTAGTAAGGAAAATACCATTTAGGCAAAGGTGTCCATGAGGTCTTGAACCCTTACTTAGTGAGAAGTTACCGGAACTACATGCTAGACAGTGTGAACATAGTCTTGAATCGATAGCATTGGTGTAATTCGCGACAACACCCACGCATGATATCCTCCCCGGCGTTGCTAAGTTCGTGCCGTAGTTTTGTCCAATTTGGCCCCTCGGACATATCCTCGTTTCTCGTAATGCTCTAGAGAATTGGCTCAATTCTCATAGGAAGCGGCCCCACTTCCACATTCGGATAGGTGAGTTCCATCAAGAGTGTTTATCGCTACACCCCACTTCAATCTTAAATTGAAACTATGGAACTCATTAAGACTTATTTAAAAGTCATCCTCCACATGCGAGTCACACTATCACATCAACACCATAGGAAGGGACGGAGAATGAAATTCTCTCGATAGTGCTTACCATTACCCAACATGAATTAGTTGTCTCATTCGAAACCTTGATCTTGGAATCTCCAACAAAGAAGGTTGAGTATCCTTCATGGCAAGTTTAATTTTTGAGCCTAAGCCCCATCCCCTCGATGCTTTACTAACTATCTCCTTGGACAAACCTTTCGTCAAAGGGTCCGCGATATTTTCCTTGACCGCATCCAATCTATGGAAATAACGCCCGTTGAGATTAGTGTTTTCAAAGTATCATGTCTTCTACGAATATGTATAGACTTTCCATTGTAGAAGCAACTCTTAGCTCTACCTATCGCAGATTTGTCGTCACAAGTGTATAGATATAGCCGGCATGTGCCTATGCCGAGAGGAATATCTTCTAAAAAGTTTCTTAGCCATTCGGCCTCCTCTCCTGCTTTATCTAACGCAATAAACTCCGATTCCATAGTGGAACGAGCTATACATGTCTGTTTGGAACTCTTCCAAGATACGACGCACCTGCTAGAGTGAATACATATCCACTGTAGACTTAGAATCCTCCGATCCTATTATCCAGTTTGCATCGCAAAATCCCTCAAGGACTACAGGATATCCTTTGTAATTCAAACTAAAGGTCATTGTGTACTTCAAGTACTTTAGCACTCTAATAAGTGCATCCCAATGTATCTGCCCTGATTACAAGTATACCTGCTTAACCTACTTACAACATAAGCAATGTCTGGTCTCGTACAATTCATCAAATACATCAGACTTCCTATGACTCTCGAGTATTCAAGTTGGTTAACTCCTACACCCTTATTCTTCTTGAGACGACAGTTAGAATCATAAGGAGTACACACAGTTTCTGATTAAACTGATTAAATTTCTTAAGTATGGATTCAACATAATGAGACTGACTCAGACTATAGCCATTAGAAGTTTTTCTAATCTTCATCCCTAATATGACATCAACGGGGCCTAAGTCTTTCATGTCAAAGTTCTCATTCAACAGTTTCTTAGTGGAATTAATAACATCCATGTTTGTACCTAATATAAGCATATCATCAACATACAAGCATACAATCACACGGGCATCCTTGACAAGTTTAGTGTAAACACACTTATCAGATTCATTAATTCTAAAACCACTAGAAATCATCACATGATCAAATTTTTCATGCCACTGTTTAGGTGCTTGTTTCAATCCATACAAAGATTTAACCAGTTTACACACTTTCTTTTCACAACCTTTAACTACAAAGCCCTCAGGTTGTTCCATATAAATTTCTTCATCTAACTCACCATTAAGAAACGCTTGTCTTTACATCCATTTGATGTATCTCTAAATTATGGATGTAAGCTATAGCAATTAACATCCTAATGGAGCTAATTCTACTCACCGGTGAATAGGTGTCAAAGAAATCTATACCTTCTATTTGTCTGTAGCCTTTAGCTACCAGCCTAGCCTTGTATTTTTCAATAGTTCCATCTATCTTACGTTTTCTTTTGAAAATCCATTTACAACCTATGGCCTTACACCCTGGAGGTAAATCTACAAGTTCAAACGTACTGTTTTCTCGAAGGGAATCCATTTCACTAATGGAAGCTTCTTTCCACCACGGAGCTTCTGGACAAGTCATGGCTTCTCTATAAGTCTGAGGATCAGACTCGGCTAGGTATGTAATGCAACCAGGGATAGGTTTTCTCGGTTCTAACCCGTTTACCTCTTCTAGGTTCCACTTCTCGGTTCATCTTCCCAAAGGTAATAATTGACTAGTTGAAGCAACATCTAGGGGATCATCTAAACATCTCTTTCGAGAATCACGTTTCAAAGGAAAAACATTCTCAAAAAACTCAAAGATCCCTAGACTCCATGATAGTATTCAACCCTATGTCGAAATTTCAGAACTCACAACCATAAACCTATGAGCACTAGAATGCTCGGGATACCCTATAAAAACACAATCAACGGTTTTGGTTCCTATCTTATTTTTCTTAGGAGGAGGGATGCCCACCTTTGCCAAGCACCCCCACACTTTGAAGTAATCATAAGATGGTTGTCTACCTTTCCATAACTCATATGGAGTTTTATCTCGATCCTTTAAAGGGTACTGCTCAGATGTAATTGGCGGAGAGGATAGCCTCCCCCACAAATTCGAAGGTAATCCCGAACTAATCAACATGGCATTCATCATATCCTTAAGGGTACGGTTCTTACGTTCGCCTACACCATTGGATTGAGGTGAATAAGGGGCTGTAGTCTCATGTATTATGCCATGTTCTTCACGTAAATCTCCTACGGGAATTTCATACTCACCACCACGGTCAGACCTAATAGTGTTAATGGTAGTATTCAATTGGTTTTCGACTTCACTTTTATATATCTTAAAGGCTTCTAAGGCATCATCCTTGCCTCTAAGTAAGTAAACATGGCAAAGATTCTCCGTACAATCATCTATAAAAGTAATAAACCATTTCTTACCACCTCTTGTTTGAACCGACTTCATATCAACTAGGTCCGAGTGGATTAAATCTAAGGGTTTAGAGTTTCTCCGGGACATTCTTATTGAATGATTTCTTAGCATGCTTAGATTCTACGCAAATCTCACACTTATGATTTTTATCTAAAGTGAATTTGGGTATGCAGCCTACGCTAGCCAATTTATGCATTGATTTATAGTTTACATGACCAAGTGTACCATGCCAAACGTTCAATGACACACACATGTAAGCGTAAGAATCATTCAATTTCAATTCAGACAAAGTTACATTAAGTTTATATAGACCCCCGGCCTTATAACCCTTACCCACATAATCATTGCCCTTAGTTACTATAAGTTTTCCAGACTCAATTGTAACTTTAAAAACCCTTATCATCTAAAACAGAACAAGAAACAAGATTTTTGCAGATGTCCGGAACATGAAGAACTTCATTCAATGTGAGAGTCTTTCCGGATGTGAGCTTAGACCGACCTTTCCTTTTCCCGCAACCTCGATGCGGATGAGTTACCCATATAGAGTTTCTCGCCTTCCCTACCCTCCGGTAGGAGGTGAACAGTCTCTGTTCCCACAAACATGCTTGGTAGCTCCAGAGTCTACCCACCAATCCATCACATTGGTCACCTGATTAACCGGACACCACAACGTAAAAACTCGTCTTTGCTTTTCTCAACCAAGTTAGCATTATTCTTCTTATCCTTACGTTTTCTACAAGTGAACTTCCATATGACCCAGATTTCCACACACCCAACAAGGACCCTTAATTTTATTAATGCTAGATTCTCAAGGTTTACGAAACGTACCTTTCTTGTTAGGTCCATGCTTCGAGTTGCGATTGTTGTTGTCACCTTTTCCAGCTTTGGATGGCTTATGTTCGGACATATGAGCTTTGTTAGACATGTCCCTTTGCAAGATGACACGTTCTTATCTTTGGTGCACAACATCTCTTCCACTTGAATCTTGTTTCCCAATTCAACCATGTTGATCTCGCCGATTTCATGCCTCGCCTTTTTCTTATACTCCGACCAAGAAGATGGTAACTTCTCAATCACCGCAGACACTTGAAAAGTCTCATCAATAACCATACCTTCAAAGAAGAATCCGGTTAATGATTTGTTGAAGTTCGAGGAATTGATCAACAACAGACTTATCATTCGTCATCTTGAACTCCATAAACTTTGCCACTGAAATTTCTTGCTTCCTGCAGTCTCACTTGGTACTTTGCTTCTAACGCAGTCCACAACTCATAAGCGTTAAGTTATCTTTAGCATTGTAAAAATCATACATCGCATCTTCCAAACCATTCATGATATGATTTTTAGCCGTAAAATTAGACCTCGTATTCATATTGACCTCCTCCTCGGTCAAATTTTCAACATTGTACAAGTCATCACCTGGAACCAAGACATAGTCCACTCATGATGGCTCGATAAAACAAAGATCTTGGATTGCCATCTCTTGAAATCCTTTCCGTTAAACTTTTGTGGTCTTTCTACATCGTTGTTTCCCATTGTTACAAGGAATACTAATGTGTTAAGATTGTTGGGATCTTGCAACAATGAACAAAGACGTTAGATGTATCGAAAATAATATGTAAAGAACTAATGCGAAACAACTCTACCAAATAACTTGACGAGGGCG
This sequence comes from Papaver armeniacum, assembly GCA_023531295.1. Taxonomy (NCBI): domain Eukaryota; kingdom Viridiplantae; phylum Streptophyta; class Magnoliopsida; order Ranunculales; family Papaveraceae; genus Papaver; species Papaver armeniacum. The sequence goes on from JAJJWW010002450.1 coordinate 46,010, forward strand.
TAATCACGGGTTCAACAAGTTGTCCTTAACACATTAGTTCGCGGGTATACTCGAAGTTGAGTAATGCTAAACCCTCACAATGAAGATGTGTCCAGGATAAGATCGCCCGATATAACTTGAGTTAGCACAACGCAAGTTACCCTCTCTTCGAACTCAAGAATGGGGATGGAGGTAAAAACGTATGGAGAAAACCCTAGAATAAAAGAAGAATTTTTCGGTGTATAGAAAACAGATTTTCGAGTTATATTTATAGGATGAAAATACTTGCAAATCAAGTTAGGTTTTGGTTTTCTTCAAAAACAAGTAAAAGGAATTTTACCATAAATAAAACTCTTAAGAAATAAGTTTGGAATTAATTTCCTAAAGAAAAACTCGCCAAAAAATAAATCCGTGTAGAAAAGGGACTTGGTGCATGGCATACGCGCATATCGCATGGGTAAAAATATGTATTTTTGCCCACCCGCTCCACCCACGTTTTACAATTCATACATAAGAGTATGATTATATAGTGGAGCTCCTCTTTAGTTTTCCACAATGTGGGACTAAAGGTTCCACTTCATTCACCCAAAAATGAGTGAGTATCCTTAGACCCTTAGGTCATTAGATCAAACCACACCAAGACCATAAAACATTTTAATTAAAACTCATTTTCTCCAACAATCCCCCACATGAATGAAATCTAGGAAAACGAAAAATCGAGTAAGGAAAATACCATTTAGGCAAAGGTGTCCATGAGGTCTTGAACCCTTACTTAGTGAGAAGTTACCAGGAACTACATGCTAGACAAAGGAACATAGTCTTGAACCGATAGCATTGGTGTAATTCGCGACAACACCCACGCATGATATCCTCCCCGGCGTTGCTAAGTTCGTGCCGTTTTGTCCAATTTGGCCCTGGACATATCCTGTTTCTCGTAATGCTCTAGAGAATTGGCTCAATTCTCATAGGAAGCGGCCCCACTTCCACATTCGGATAGGTGACTTCCATCAAGAGTGTTTCTTCGCTACACCCCACTTCAATCTTAAATTGAAACTATGGAACTCATTAAGACTTATTTAAAAGTCATCCTCCACATGCATCACACTATCACATCAACACCATAGGGAAGGGACGGAGAATGAAATTCTCTCGATAGTTTTACCATTACCCAACATGAATTAGTTGTCTCATTCGAAACCTTGATCTTGGAATCTCCGGTCAGCAAGGTTGAGTATCCTTCATGGCAAGTTTAATTTTTGAGCCTAAGCCCCATCCCCTCGATGCTTTACTAACTATCTCCTTGGACAAACCTTTCGTCAAAGGGTCTCGATATTTTCCTTGACCGCATCCAATCTATGGAAATAACTTTGTTGAGATTAGTGTTTTCAAAGTATCATGTCTTCTACGAATATGTATAGACTTTCCATTGTAGAAGCAACTCTTAGCTCTACCTATCGCATGATTTGCTTGTCACAAAGTGTATAGATATAGTTGGCACAGGCCTATGCCAGAGAGGAATATCTTCTAAAAGTTTCTTAGCCATTCGGCCTCCTCTCCGCTTTATCTAACGCAATAAACTCCGATTCCATAGTGGAACGAGCTATACATGTCCATTTGGAACTCTTCCAAGATACGACGCACTCCGCTAGAGTGAATACATATCCACTCGTAGACTTAGAATCCTCTCGATCTGTTATCCGGTTGCATCGCAAAATCCCTCAAGGACGGGATATCCTTTGTAATTCAAACTAAAGGTCATTGTGTACTTCAAGTACTTTAGCACTCTAATAAGTGCATCCCAATGTATCTCGCCCGGATTACAGGTATACCCGCTAACCTACTTACAACATAAGCAATGTCCGGTCTCGTACAATTCATCAAATACATCAGACTTCCTATGACTCTCGAGTATTCAAGTTGGTTAACTCCTACACCCTTATTCTTCTTGAGACGACGTTAGAATCATAAGGAGTACACACAGTTTCTGATAAACCGATTAAATTTCTTAAGTATGGATTCAACATAATGAGACCGACTGGACTATAGCCATTAGAAGTTTTTCTAATCTTCATCCCTAATATGACATCAGCGGGCCTAAGTCTTTCATGTCAAAGTTCTCATTCAACAGTTTCTTAGTGGAATTAATAACATCCATGTTTGTACCTAATATAAGCATATCATCAACATACAAGCATACAATCACACGGCATCCTTGACAAGTTTAGTGTAAACACACTTATCAGATTCATTAATTCTAAAACCACTAGAAATCATCACATGATCAAATTTTTCATGCCACTTTGTTTAGGTGCTTGTTTCAATCCATACAAAGATTTAACCAGTTTACACACTTTCTTTTCACAACCTTTAACTACAAAGCCCTCAGGTTGTTCCATATAAATTTCTTCATCTAACTCACCATTAAGAAACGCTGTCTTTACATCCATTTGATGTATCTCTAAATTATGGACAGAAGCTATAGCAATTAACATCCTAATGGAGCTAATTCTACTCACTGGTGAATAGGTGTCAAAGATATAGTGGAGCTCCTCTTTAGTTTTCCACAATGTGGGACTAAAGGTTCCACTTCATTCACCCAAAAATGAGTGAGTATCCTTAGACCCTTAGGTCATTAGATCAAACCACACCAAGACCATAAAACATTTTAATTAAAACTCATTTTCTCCAACAATCGTTTCCTTCCATCTCATGTACTTTAGTTTGGGCTCTCTCTATGAACTAACTCTCTTCCTACGTACATTGATTGCTATTATATATACGAAGAGGAATGGTTAGGATGGAGTGTTAATTTGTGCATGATCAACCTAAACCCTTGTAGGTAACTAATGAAATTTGTGCATGATCAACTTAAACCCTTGTTTAGTTTAAAATGTCGCGAACATGAATTTGTTCAAAGAGGGGTAGGTTGTAAACTATCCTTTTACCACTTCTTGGCTTCTTGCAAACTCTTTTTTGCCAAAAAAAAAAAAAAAACAAAACAACAAGAAACTTGAGTGATATAAGTGTTTGAAGAACATCTCTCCTTTCTCATCACCTAATCACTCGCTAATGAGGAAAGAAAAGCATTCTCCATAACCAAATGGATGGGTTTGGTCTAAGGGATTACAAATAGCACATCCAGACTGTACGAGAGAGTAGTCATGCAAAGTACAGTTCGGAATTTCTTATAAGAGTAAGTGTGATAAAAAATGAGAAGCTGATGATAGCTCGCCCTTTGAAGTTCAAATGCCATTGCATGGGTTTTCCACAGAAGATTCAGGTCTCTCATATTTTTATGTAATTTGGGACCAACCAATATATAGATACTTGGCTTGTACTGCTGTCTTAACGCTCTTAACGCTTCACGACATGACACAATTGCCTCTCCATAACTGTCACTGGCTGAGGATCACAATTCAGTTTTTGTGTACTGTCAAAAGAATTTAGGAGTTATTTCTTTGACAACAGTCTGTTTCTTTTGGCTTGTTGTATATTAGTGAAAGATAAACCGATACAATTGGATTTTCATAGAAACCTAGAAAGATATCGGATCATTTTGTCAATCAAATTCCAATTTTAAGCTTTCACATTACTAGCTTTCCTCATTTTATTTTTTTTCCGAGGAGAAAAAAAAGATACAGGGAAAGAAGGCACATAAACTGTGCAACAAAGAGCTAAGACAGAAGCCAAGCTCTAACAACCGAAAACAAAAGCCCAAAGGCAACACCAACGCCTAAACAAGCTACAAAAGTAAAACACTACAAGCAACTTCAAAATATCTTCTTAGCTGAGTTTCTCAATCCCCTACCCAGCAGATCATTTCTTGCCTCCCCTTTCATTCCTAGTTTCTTAAGCTCTCTCTCGCCTAAACAAGCTTTCCTCATTACAAGATTTCCTCATTTCAAGTATTCAATCCGAACTCCATCAATAGTTGTAGGGATGCCAGTCCCACCTCTTGGTACTAGTGTGACCCAAATGATCTCATCGCCATCTGCCTCGAGGTCTTCCAGTAGCTCAGTGATACCCACCTTAAAATTACCTTTCTCTTCACTACCAAGTCTCCTTTGTTCAACAATAACCTTACTCCTCTCTTCATGTTCACAAATGTTCCTGCAAACTCTCTTGATTCGGGACCAATTATGGTTTCGTCAACAGCATTTACGTACACATCGAACTTAACGTACATATCTTTACCGATATCAATTCCATAAACAACAATGATCTCTTCTTATTGTTCTTTCTCGATCTTACTTCGGTGTGTTTTTGGCCTATGAAGCTTCACTCTTATCGTGGTATCAAGCCTCCTACCGTTCAACCCAAATTCTGGTGAAATAATAGCTTCATTAGACTTTCCCAAGAATGGGTTCTGATTCTCTCTCATTTTCAATACCTGCCGAGCAATCTTTGGTGGTACAGAAGGTTTTGGTCTCGTATTAAGCCATGCATTCTCGACGTTCTCATCAACATATCTAAGCTTACAACTGTCAAGAACGTCCCTGATTTTGATTCTAACAAGCTGCGACTTTTCATTGTGGAAGTAGAAAGTAGTATCTAACCATTCTGGATCTTCAATTGCTGGCTTGTTGCCCCGGAGTTCATTCCATACATCCCAAAGTCGATCAATGTTTGCATGATGGACATAGAAAATTGGATCTCTTGCAGCTGAATAAAAGGCTCCGAAATCTTCTCTTTCAGTATTCAAGTTACTGCCAACCCAAGTATGCAATGCATTATGTGGAGCCAGTTCAATAGTTCCTGGTCCATCACGAAACCCTTTCTCGCCGGCTTTATAAGGACAACCCATGAAAATGTTGGGATCCTAGTCCCACATTGGTTAGATGGGGCTTAATTGGTAGTTTATAAGTCAATGGGTTCCCTCATCTAGTCAACCGGTTTTCGAGTTGAGTTCTACCCACGGGCTTATGACGAGTTTAGGGTCTGTACCCTAACAGAAAAGTTCAGTCTTTCATTGAACCATTGAAGTACATATCACGAATAAACATACCCTCAGGCGAATCCCAGTTCCAGAATGGTAGAGCAAAATTCTCGTCCCCGATCAAACTTCCAAGAATTCGTTCGTGGTCGACCAGCATCTGAAAGTGATTTATGACATGTCGAGAGGTTTGGAGTTAAGATGACATGATGTTTTGGTTTAATCTCTTCTTCATTGATGTCTTCTATCGTAAGCCATGATGTTTCTTCAAAAAATCCATGGATTGTCACTACGGGAAAAACATCGATTAACTACCCCGGAAATCAGTTGTGGTACCACATAAGACGACGTTTATCGATAGGTTGCACAAGAGGGGTTTGTAGAAAGTCCTCAATTCTTTGCAACTCGTCAATGTTAGTCAGAAACACGTTGTGGTTCCATTGTATACCACGCTCGGCTCGATTGTGAATGTCTTTCAAAAAAATTTATTTATGCCTAACACAACTCTTATTTGGGTTGTGAAAATAACTCATACACTACACTTGTTGGGGTTATGGAAAATTCGTTTGCAACTATGGTTAGAGTTGTATGTGAATTCGTTGACAACTATGATTATAGTTATATATGAATTCGTTGACAACTTTGGGAAGAGTTGTATGTGAATTCATTGACAACTATGCTTAGAGTTGTATGTGATTTCGTTGACAACTTTGGTTACTGTTGTATGTGAATTCCTTGACAACTATGATTAGAGTTGTATGTGAATTCCTTGACAACTAGGATTATGAGTTGTGGTACATATTCGATTTGAAAAAAAAATTAAATTTTGAGAATTTAAATACAAAATTAAATCTTTAAAAAGAAGATTAGATTTCCAATTATAATCACTACTATATAAGCGATTTTACAGAACTTCAACACACACAAATTTTTTTTTTATAACACTTATGTTTTCGTAAAGCCTTTCTAGCCCTTGCACACACAGACTGCACCAACACAACACCATGTGGCCGGAACAAACCCTTTCCTCTGCATTGAATAGTGCTTCGCCGAGAGCTCTTGCAGTTTTCTTTACATGCCGACAAAACGAGGGCCTGACTGACAAACCAAACACGCGAATCTGGGAAGACTCTAGGCCATCAACCAACTCCCTCTTGGCAACCTCGTCCGAAGGGCAGTAGCATCGGTTGACACCAGTGTTGAACCTGAAACAAAAAATAATGATTGTATAAGCTCACAGATCATCCCTCAAGCAAACTATGGTTCGTTCGTAGTATGAATAAACTGATCCCATTTCTGTACATCGAAGGCATGGTCTAAAATATTCTTCTGATAAAATGTTTCACTCATTTGAAAGGCAAGTTTGAACAATTTATCTGATAATGTGAAAGCAACATATGCACTAATTCACACTAATAAGAATAAGGAGCTCACCATGTGCGATGGCAGGTGTTGAGATCTCAGTAATAACAAGAATAAAGACAACCTTCTTCCTCAAGTCCCTACCATTTAAGCTTCATATTAGCTGCAGAGCCGCCATCCGTTCCTCATCTCCACCAGTCTTCCTACAACAAAATAATAAAGGTCAAACACAGCTTCTTCACCCATAACTCTTACAAAGAAGATGAACTAAGAAACCTTCACAAGAATAATCAATAAATGAACAGATGAACAAGACTACAGGCTTAAATTACATGTTAAAACTAAGGAAGCAAAGAACATCGTTAATTTTGGAAGTTTAACCCGTTGAATTGGTTATATGGCTTCGTTATGCAACAACACATGGGTTCGCAGACACGTGAAATTGTAAAGTGTCATTGTTTTGAGAGTATAGATCACCTGTAACAAGCAACAACAAGCACACACTGGCTCCACCAAGCCATTACCAAGTTCATCCGATTCGGTCTCTAAAGATCGACAAGAAGTAATTGGCAAGCAGTTCATCCTTTCTGATATGTTTAGTTCCCCAGATTCTATTCTCTCCCCATATGAACCTGTATAACAAACCCATATAGAATTTAGTTTCATTCATAAGCAGTCAAAGCCTACAAAGACGATAAAATAAAGATGCTCATCAATATAATGCTACTTCAAAGTAACCAAGATAAACATTCCTCAACAGCTGAACCCCAAAAAGAAAACCCTTGCTACAGTTCTGCCATTTCGATACCAACTGCAATGCTCGGTACCATCAACACTAACCTGAACTACAGACTCAAAGATCACCCCATCACCTCTTAAAATTATTCATCTCCTACACCCATGTGCTCAAGACCATCAGAACATCATCACTGCTTCCCAACAGCTGCAATTGCTATAGTGCTCTACCTCAACTCAGACATCACAACTGCATCTGCACTTGCTCCATTCTGCATTCAATCATGTAGCTGCATTCTCCACTTCTATTTCATTCTCATCAACTGCAACAACAACAACCAATCGACGCTAATCTGCATCTCCTCTATGAGTTCAATACCATTTCCCTGGCAACTCTTATACATTCATCTACACCAAGATACATAACTGTAGTAAAGAAAAGTGTTTAGATCCATAGACCCACCCCTGCTAATTAGAAATTGGTAATCAATATCTATTGCACAAATATCGCAAGTTCTAACTTTAAAGAACCCCTAATTATTAGATGAAAATGCATCAGAGAGATTCCCAAGACGTATAACATTTTGATATCCTAAAATAGGATTTCTGATGTCCCTGTCTATTTTATCATCACTTGCAATTTCCATCATAATCTTGCGAAAATTCAACAATAAAAAAGCCAAACAAAAAGGAAATAGGTTTTAACCAACAGAACCCTCCCTTGAGGAATAAGACTTGCTAATAAAGGAAAACAAAACATGGCAAGGATGCAACAAGGACTACAACCAAATGAAAGTAAAACCAAAAACTTGCAACACCAAAAAAAATAATAGACAGAACAGGGGCCTAGATCAGCATTTATACACTCTCAGTAGTTGGACCTTGAACCGCATTTTCCAGCACTTGCAAGACAAGATGTTTTGTTAGTGAAATACTACTTGTATAATACAAAACATGATCTCAAACAATATTTTTCATATGCAAAAAAACTCGAACTTCACTAGCATGTTCCAAAACAAACTACGTAACACTCATAAATTGTCGGTCATGAAGTGATGATACATGTTATCAAACAACGTCGTCAATACACAACCTAATCTACATATTGACCTTAAGAAAAACTAACCACAATCTTCAAAATTCCCAATTATTATAATAAGATTCTACCGGGAAAACGAAAATCCGTGAACCTTACACCAACAAAATCAAAAATCACCGTTTATCGATTACTACTTGTAAAACACATAGATTCAAAATAAAAATCAAATGAGACGATAGAATTGAGAGGAGGAGAATGAGATTTACCCATGATTGCAGATTAGCGATGAAGAAAGTTGTTCTTCTCTTTGGGTTTTTGCTGCGGAGGAGAGGAGAGATGGATTGAAAGCTCGTCAAATAGTGAAATTAGCAATGAAATTAAGGGTTTCTACTTGAACTAAAGCTAGGGTTTGTAAGGATTCAGTAAGAAATCGAAAAGAGAATCAGGGATTTGGGAAATCAGTGAATTAAGGTTTCGTGGAATTGTTCAGAGAATATGTAGAAGATGAAATTGAGAGTCTTCGGGGAAGATTAGAGATGGGTTTTACTGAAATATAGAGATGGGAGAATGGAGTTCCGTGATGAAGATTTGCAGCAATTGAAGCTTACGAAACTTGGGTTAGGGTTTCACGAATTGCAGAGTTAGAAAAGAGAGCGAGAAGAGAAATTTGGAGTTCGATATCTTGAGATTTGGTTTCGTTTCTTCAAATGTAAGATTTCTGATTTGCTTCATACTGAAATTGATTCCTTTGTTAAATCACTGGTTAAACAAATCTTGAGTGAGGGTTTTTTTTTTTTCTGAGGGAGGCGCAACTGGAGTTTGGGCTTTTTTTTCCTGAGGGAGGGAAGATGAGAGACGAGAGAAAAGTGAGTGAATGAAGATAAGTGAGAGAAAAAACAAATTCGTTTTATCTAAAAGAATTTGAACGGATAAGATGTGTTAGGATGGGGTCATACGGATTATGAAAATATTTGGACGGTATAGATTTAAGTTAAGAGTGTCATACGGATCAAGGCAAGTGTGTTTTCTTTGTGCTTTCTCTTTGTGTTAATACGAACTCATGTTTTCGGTTTAATTATCAATCTTCGACATGAAAAAAATCCAAAAAAAATATTAATAAATTCAGGACATTGTTATTGACATTCTGATATAAAAAAATCCAAAAAATGTATAAGAATGAATCGGGAAAATGAAAAATGAATTCGATAATTGGTGTGTTTATTTGTGCTTTCTCTTTGTGTTTTTGTGCTTCCGGTTTGAATTTCGACTAGTCGCATAGGTCATGAAGTAATTTTGACAAGTCATACAGGTCATGAAGTAGCTTTAGTTCACACTGGTAAACTCAGGTTATAAGATTACTAGAGATGGACCACAAAATTCAGGATGGTTCCGACTTTAAACTTAGATGGATACATCATCAAAATCGATAAATATGAAGCCCAGTGTTGATTCGAACTTCAAATGTGGTATAACAACATACAAACTATGAGCCAAGAAGCTCCGGGAGGGTTCTGATTTCAAACATAGCATGATACATCATCGAAATCGATAAATATGAAGCTCAGTGTTGATTCGAACTTCAAATGTGGCATAACGACATACAAATTATGAACTTAGAAGCTTCGGGAGTGTTCTGACTTCAAACTTAGCATGATACATCATCGAAATCGATAAATATTAAGCTCAGTGTTGATTCGAACTTCAAATGTGGTATAACAACATACAAACTGTGAACCAAGAAGCTTCGGGAGGGTTCTAACTTCAAACTTAGAAGGATACATCATTGAAATCGATAAATATGAAGCTTAGTGTTGATTCGAACTTCAAATGTGGTATAACAACATACAAACTGTGAACCAAGAAGCTTCGGGAAGGTTCTGACTTCAAACTTAGAAGGATACATCATTGAAATCGATAAATATGAAGCTCAGTGCCGATTCGAACTTCAAATATGGTATAACGGTTTACAAACTCTAAACGAAGAATCTCCGGGAGGGATCTAACTTCAAACTTAGCAGGATACATCATTGAAATCCATAAATATGAATCTTAGTGTCGATTCGAACTTCAAATGTAGTATAACGGCATACAAACTATGAACCAAGATCGAAACCTGGCCGTGAGTGGACTACTATAAGTCGGAAACTTCGTAAGAACGATGAATCCATCCATTTATAGGTAAGATTCCTTTGGAATATTCTCCGAAACATTAAACAAACCCTATTCTGGCATATTGTATGCAAACCCTGGCTCCGAGATCAAAACCTGGCCGTGAGTGGACTACTATAAGTCGGAAACTTCGTAAGAACGATGAATCCATCCATTTACAGGTAAGATTCCTTTGGAATATTCCCCAAAACATTATACAAACCCTATTCTGGCATATTGTATGCAAACCCTAGCTCCGAGATCGAAACCTGGCCGTGAGTGGACTACTATAAGTCGGAAAATTCGTAAGAACGATGAATCCATCCATTTACAAGTAAGATTCCTTAGGAATATTCCCCGAAACATTAAACAAACCCTATTCTGGCATATTGTATGCAAACTCTGGCTCCGAGATCGAAACCTGGCCATGAGTGTACTACTATAAGTCGGAAAAACTTCGTAAGAACGATGAATCCATCCATTTGAGGTAAGATTCCTTTGGAATATTCCGAGTGGAAACATTAAACAAACCCTATTTTGGCATATTGTATGCAAACCCTGCCCGAGATCGAAACCTCGGCCGTGAGTGGAGTACTATAAGTCTAAACTTAAGTAAGAACGATGAATCCATCCATTTACAAGTAAGATTCCTTTGGAATATTCCTCAAACATTAAACAAACCCTATTTCGGCAAATTGTATGCAAACCCTGGCTCCGAGATCGAAACCTGGCCATGAGTGGACTACTATAAGCCGGAAACTTCGTAAGAACGATGAATCCATCCATTTACAGGTAAGATTCCTTCGGAATATTCCCTGAAACCTTAAACAAACCCTATTCTGGCATATTTTATGCATACGATGGCTCCAAGATCGAAATCTGGCTGTGAGTGGACTACTATAAGTCGGAAACTTCATAAGAACGATGAATCCATCCATTTACAGGTAAGATTCCTTTGGAATATTCCCCGAAACATTAAACAAACCCTATTCTGGCATATTGTATGCAAACCCCAGCTCCGAGATCGAAACACAGGCCGTGAGTGGGATTGACTACTATAAGTCGGAAACTTCGTAAGAACGATGAATCCATCCATTTACAGGTAAGATTCCTTCGGAATATTCCCCGAAACATTAAGCAAACCATATTCTGGCATATTGTATGCATACCCTGGCTCCGAGATTGAAATATGGCCGTGAGTGGACTACTATAAGTCAGAAACTTCGTAAGAACGATGAATCCATCAATTTACAGGCAATATTCCTTTGGAATATTCCCCGAAACTTTAGACAAACCCTATTCTGGCATATTGTATGCAAACCCTGGCTCCGAGATCGAAACCTGGCCGTGAGTGGACTACTATTAGTCGGAAATTTCGTAAGAACGATGAATCCATACATTTACAGGTAAGATTCCTTTGGAATATTCCCCGAAACATTAAACAAACCCTATTCTGGCATATTGTATGCAAACCCTGGCTCCGAGATCGAAACCTGGCCGTGAGTGGAGTACTATAAGTCGTAAACTTCGCAAGAACGATGAATCCATCCATTTACAAGTGAGAAAATTTAGCAGAAGTGTTTATACCTCTACAACAACTCTTATAAAGGTTGTCAATAGCGATGACAAAAAAAAATTAACAGAAGTGAGAAAAATTTAGCAGAAGTGAGAAGTTTTTTGCAGAAGTGAATAAGATTTAGCAGAAGTGGGATTTTTTTTTGCAGAAGTGAGAAAAATTTAGCAGAAGTTTTCATACCTCTACGACGACTCTTAAGGGGGTTGTAGAAGGTCTATTTATCTTTTTCTTCTTATCTTTTCCATGTCCCATCATAACCATCCATTTACATCATAACCGTCCATTTATTTATTTTTCCTTAACATTTTTTTTTCCTTATCACTTTTTTATAAAAGTAAATGTAAAATATAAGCAGACATGTAAATGTCGAAGGGTGGTCGGAATCCCAGTGTTAGATAGAGGAGGTTCAGGTTCGATTCACCTTAGCCTCATTTTTTTTTCAAAGTCAATTTTTCATTTTACAACCCTTGTAAAGGTTGTGAATATTGATCAGAAAAAAGCACAAATCTACTAATATTGAAAATCCGCAAGGATGGTTGATGACTTGTACTAACACACAGTAGGCTTGGGTTCGAATCTCTACAAGAACACTTTTCAAAATCATTTTTTTTTATCTTCAACAACCCTTGTGCGTGTTGTTATACAATTATTCACTACGTTTAAGATATGAGATATGAGTTGTAAAGTCTAAAGGTGGTCACTCCTCTATGCAACCCTTTTCACGCAAAAAGTTGTGGTTTTTAATTCTCGTTACTACTCTTTGGACCTCTTTGGTCCTAAGAGTTGGACGGTTTTTACTTTGACAACTTTTTCATTGGAAAAGGTTGTAAAACATGCTACCTTTTACTACTTTAAAATTACAAGTTGTCAATCTACAGTTGTAGATTACTATTTTTTTCCGTAGTGTGTTGTCTTCAGATCACTGAAACATAACAAAACACACTCAAAATTAATTTTTAATTAAATCAAACAGCCAAAACTAGAACATTAGAAGAAAAAAAAAGAGTAGTACTAATTAAATTAAGATCTAAAAGAGATAATCCAACTAAAGAAACAAGCTGAAATACTCAAACTATATATACCTTAAAAAAGAAATCGCTTGAACTTTTTCATCTGAATCTTTAAGAAATAAACCTGAAGAATAAGATAATCCGACTACGATTAAAGCCAAGAAAACCAAAGAGACGACCCATTTCTTTGATTCCATGGCTACTCCTCTCTCTATCTTGCAGACACTAGCTACTAGTAGTAGTGAGTTTTTGATATGATTACTACCTTACTTTACTACACTAATGTAGCACTGAGATTTTAAACAATGTAGTAGTACTAAAAATTTCTTACATCGAATGTTAAGTTTTATTATGGAGCAATAGAAACTTAAAAGTTTGCTCGTGGGTTTGACATTGACATAGATTTCCAACCATATACATTTATGATTATATGATAAAACCTCTCATTTTGAAGACACTTCACTTTCTCAGCGTTTCTCTTTCAAAAACCATGTGTTACACGCCTTCTTTGTCTGGTAGTCGACATAGTGCCATGGCTGCTAGTACAACTCAGAGAATAGTATCATTCGTCGGTCTATATTGTGTAGAGTCCGTACATGCCATTTAGAACAGTCTCATTCTAAAATATGTTGGGAATCTTAAATGAAATTTGGTTCGGATTTTGGGACACGTTTTGACTCTGAAGAAACTTGGAATGCTAGTTCTATCAAATTGAAGCCGTTGTTGTTTGACAACTGACCTAGTGACCTTAAGAAGAAAATAAAAAAACCACATAGTGGAGACAAAATCATATGGTAAAAAAAGATACAACACCTACGGACAATTCTGACAAGAAGAAGAGAAGATATATACTCCCTCCGTCCCTAATTAGATGAGCTATTTGTAGTTTGCACAAATTTTAAGGTAAGGAGGAAAGTGGAGTATATTTAAGTATTTTTTACAATTATACCCTTATGGGAATAATTAGTAAAATTTAGAAACGATTTATCTCTTAAACTATACCACGTTTTTTTATAAACTTTATACCGTTGAAAAACATTTTAAAACACTTACGCAACAAATATAAACATGACTATAAAATTATACATACTAGTTATTGCGCCCGTGCGTTGCGCGGGCTTAGATGTTTTACGGAGAAATAAACTTTTTTGGATTCAGAATTTGAGAACAATAGACTGTAAAATACTCAAATTGGAAGAGTATTAGCGACTCTTTTCCAGAAAAGGAAGGAGTATAACAAATATTGACATGTCAAGTAAATAGAGCTACATGATTACCCGGAATCATATAAAAGCAAAGTCCCTACACCAGCATTTGTAGTTTTGTCCTCCATTTTCTCAACTGTTGTAACTGCACGCATTACCAATATTAACGGCAGTCCCCATCATATCCCCAGTCAAACCCATATATTTATTCCAGCCTGTGCAAGCTTGTCTCTGCTGAAAAAGCTAAGACTTACATCGAGTGAGCAGCAAAAATGACTCTATCAGTGAAAGTAGGTGTTCCATGGATAAACAGAGTGAAGCCCCACAACCTATGTTTGGCACCTTCAATGGATTCTATCAATTTCTTTGTAAGAACCGTATGCCATCAACACAGATGGATAAGAGGCAAACACTTGGACAGAGCCGTACCAAACTTTTCGGAGGCCCTAGGTGAAAATCAAAAATGGGGGCCCTAAAAAATTTCTCTAATCATTTAAAAAAATAACACATAATAAAATTTGCAAATAGAAATGACTACATAAAAGTAGCTAATCTACCAAAAAGTAACCTTCACGGCCTCCTCAATGCAAATTCATCAATTATTACATTGTAATCAATGTTGTTCACCATATTCACCTCGATAAATAATATTGCTAGGTCATTCAATCTTTCTTGTGACGTTTGTCGATCAAGGTAAGACTTAAATAAACTTCAATTAGGAAAATCTTCTTTTCAAGCAGAGGCAATCAGAATCGAAATTGTCAATAAAATCTTATATAAAATTTCTACATTTATGAATTTCCATATTGTTTAAGAACTTGTTTAAGAAATTAATACTTCAACTTCCCTTACAGTTTTTTCTGGCAAATAACTTCTTAGATCAACTTTAATTTCGGCATACAAGTCATGCCCATCAATATCATTCATCCTTTAGATAATATCATTGAAGCTTGATACCGGTACTTTTCAAATGCTATCATCAAGAGAATATAACTTGTTTAACCAATGGTGTCTTACTTTTGTATAGTAAAAAATTGGATACCGATTGCGGCAAGGAGTCCAAATTATATAAAAATTAGTTGTAGAAATTATTATACATCATAGTAGTTTCAATTTTTTTCTCCAATAGGTGAGATACATAGAAATTAGTATCCATACGGACAAAAGAAAAATAATAATTGGGGGCCTTGTCATCCGGGGGCCCTAGGCGCCCGCCTATGCTTCCTAACAGCTTGGTACGGCCCTGCACTTGGAAGACATGAGAAATTAAATGTATTAGGAACTCCAACCACTGATTATACAGTGTGACACAAAGATTTATAGGTAAACTACATCAAACAGAAATGTGTACATTAACAACCTAAGCATATCTAAGACATGAAGATAGAGCTTAACAACAAAAAAGTGAAAATAAGAAACTATAAGCTTATCCTTGCAAAACTCTGAAAAATTGTAAAATTCCCGGACACAACCTAATCATGTGTTATTTTGTGGTTTCATTTAGGATTTGTTCTTTTAATCTACATGGTGTACATATTTCGTACAGATTATGAAGGAGTTTTTCATGCATATTTCAGGTACCATGGACACATTGAACATTGGTTGGTTTCCAAATGAAAAAGAAGAAATCGTATACGTTGGTGATATGTACAAAGTTTCAGCTCTTTCATGATGACACAATAAGAAATCCACTTATACCCATAACCTAAAACGGATATTCCAAGCTCAATTTCGTTCAATTTCACCAAATGGGATTTTATTGTTTATATCGGGAGCTTGTGTTAATGTCCTGGTGACCTACAAAATCAAAACAAAAACAAATCAACAATTAATAAAAACATGACCTTCAAAACTAAAGCATAGTACTGTTAACAAAGCTTATAATTACCTGCTAAATCAAAATAAAAGTAAGATGCTGGAAAAAAAAAAGAACAGAAGAACCCCAAAATCAAAATAAAAAGAATTAATTAATTTAGGATATGAAAAATACAACCACATCATTGATTTTCAATAATTTTGGTTTCAGTTGAATAACAAACCCAGAGAATAATTTTGGTTTCAGTTGCAATTAAACTGTAGTAAGAAGAGATGTAATAGCGAGCTAAGTCAATCTTTGAATTAAGTTGTTATCGAGGATGAGAACATGGGAAACCAAAAGCGGCAGTAAAAAAGAAAAAAATAGATAAATTAGGGTTGTGAACGAAGGTTTTGAGGTTAGTAATCGGTATTCATCACACATCCTTTTGGAGTTAGGATTGACATCTGAAGTACATCTCCTTTCACCGTTGTGGTTCACCATTGGTGATTTGGTGATCAGAGAGCAATGCAGGTCATGAGAGATGAATAAAGTTAGGGTTTGATGTAAATCGGCGGTAGTAGTAGAGTGAAAACGCAAGATATTGTGAAAAGAGAAAGAAGCGGGGCTGAAAATATACGCAAGAATGGTGGTGTGAATAAACATGATGATTTTATTAGCTGAAATATACTTTGGTGGGGCCAGAAGCTCTCAAAAGAGAGCTTTGTTCAGCTTTTAACCACAATAGAGGAAAATCACGTGAAATCATATTATTATTATTATATTAATAATTTCTTATAGAAAAAATAATCAATTAAAAGGGTAGTTTTAGAAATATCCCCTTGGTCAGTGAAATAGCTCATCTATTTATGGACAAAACTAAAAACCAAGTATCTCATCTAATTAGGGACGGAGGGAGTATAATGAAAAAAAATCAGATACAAGGTTTAGATGAGAACCAATCAATTCTAAAGATAAACCAACCATATTTACTAATTTTCATGGGAAAAATGTGCTCCTAAAATCGGATTACAAGGTTAATTAATTAAGTGCCGCAAAAATGCAATTAAATACAATAATAACAAGTGACTTGGAACAAACTTGGGTACTACATTAATGTAAGATCCTCTGATCTGTCGTGTAAAAATAAGACAATCGGGATTCAAGTCAACTAACTACTGCCCATAATTAATAACAAGTGACTTAGACCTCAATCTTGAACCTTTTGGAGATATCTGCAATGGCTTCTCCAACTGTGAGATACAATCCTTTTTCCCCGAAAAGTTCCAGTGTTCTTGAAGTTTCCAGTTTCTCCATCACTTGTCCCACTGGATTCACCAACACCAGCTACAAAATTCAACCAAACACCACATTATGTTTAACTATATAAATAGGAGTACAAGAAAAATATACTTGAAATACCCTTGGAGGTTATTCTTACCTTATATGATCGTTTATCGAGCATCTTTCTGATTTCAACTATTGCTTCAAGTCCATTGGTGTCTATGGCAGTTACAGCTGCAATTTTGTAGAATTGTTTTAAGTCATATAACTGATAAAAAAATATGAACATGATCATAGTTATGCGGATGAGTTCTATACCTGTCAGATCCAAGACTATGGTTTTCATGTCTTGCTCTTTGTCTGCTAAAATCCTTTCTTCCTCCTCTCTAACCCATCTCAATATCCTGCAGCAAGAATAAACAAGCAAATTTGAGAAACATAAAGTGCGTAACCAGTACTTGATGTGTGTTGCATATGTACTCTTGTTCCTATACCAACCTCTCTTGAAGATAGGCAGAATTTGCGAAGCAGATGGGAGATTCAATCGCAAGTATAAAGAATGATGGAACCCTTTTAGCGTCTCCGTAACGACCAACGTTCTGGAATATTTGTGTCCCAGGAATATTCCCTAACACCATTGTAGCTGGCCTCGTCACATTCATCAGAATTTTGAATATTGACACCCCGACCTGATGAGACAAGAAAATGTCACTATGTTGGATTCCAATCAGAAAGCATAGCGAGCGTTTGTAGAGTTAGTTCAGTAAGAAAGAACGGATTAATTAACGTATTAGATATGTAGTAAGACAATTATAAATTATAGAATGGAAGAGAAGCTTACAGCAATTGCGAGGCCCATTTGAACAGAAAGGAAAAGAACACCAAAGAACGCAATTAAACATGTCATGAAGTCGAACTTGTCAACCCTCCAGTACTTAATAACTTCTTGGTAATTGATCAGCCCAATCACCGCAGTTATAATAATCGCCGCTAAGATCACGTTTGGAGTAAAGTAAAACAACGGCAGCAGGAATAACAGTGTGATCAAGACAGTTGCTGCCATTACTATGTTTGAAACTGCTGTCTGTGCCCCAGCATTGAAGTTTACAGCTGATCTAGAGAATGATCCTAAAAATAACAATTACAAAAAGGTTATCATAAACTGCACGAGGTCAAAAATCTTGCATATTAATTTGTAGAATCATATAGAAGATTAACGGTACCTGTTGTTACATAGCATGAAGTACAAGAACCAGCCATATTCATAACACCGATTGCTATCATTTCTTTATTCCCATCGATTTGGTAATTTCTTAGCGAAGCAAAAGTCCTTCCAACTGCAATACCTTCCTGTAAAACGAGGTATACGTTCAGATAGTTGCAAAACAAAGTTGTATATTCAGCGCCTGTTTCTAGGCTTAAGTACATATTTGGTCCAAAAAAGATGGTTTAAGATGACCTACAGTGAGAGACAAAATCCCGGATACAATGCCTGTTTTTACAGCAAGGGCTAGATGAGTTCCACTGAAAGATAGCATGTTTGCGGACGGTGGATTCAAACCCTTCGACAAGTGTCCAATCTGGAAATACAATAAAAAAAAGTTTAAATTTGTTAGCCCTTGATGAAACAGCACAACCCTAAAAATAGACTCATATGCTACTGAAGCTTACTGTTGAAATGGCTGAAGTGTGAGCTCTGAAGCCATAGACTAAAACTGTTGATAGAATTACGGATGCTAATGGAGCGGCTGCCGAAATCCAAAAGAGATTTGGTTTTTTGATGCTCTGATAGTTGATAAAACAACAACCACAACATGAGATTATGAAAAACCTTTGAGTGGGGATAAATAATTGTAAGAGGCAAAAAAAGGTTAATAGTTTTGTATGCGATGGACAATAACTTACAATGTGCCTTGTTGCCAGTAGAAAGATCAAGAAACACATCCCCATCACTACAGTTTGCCATGACCACTGCATAAAAAAATCATTAGGATCACCAGAAAAGTACTTTTCGGCTTTCAACCTTTGAATGTGCATGGATATAAAAATATGTCCTTGCAATACATACCTCTTTTGTGGTGCTAAAAACAGAAGACAGTACATTGACAATTTGCATCTTAGGAGTAAAGTGAGTAATTCCAAGCATTCCCTTAAGCTGTTGTAGACCTACAATAACTGCTGCCCCAGCTGTGAACCCAGTTAAAGTTGGCTTCGACAGGAAATCGATGATGAATCCCAACCTAAGTAGACCCAAAGATGTTTGAAATACACCAGCAAAGAAGGTTGAAGTGAGCGCCAATTTCAGATACAGAGTTGGGTCTTCAGTTGGTGAGACTACTTCTTTAAGCATAGAACCCATTACTAGTGATGCTATTGATACCGGACCAACTGCTAAATGTCTTGAACTTCCAAGAACCGCATATAGCAATGGTGGTACAAAACTTGAATCTGTCATCATTTCCCACAAAACCCTAAATCAATAAAACTTTAAAAAACACAACAACAAAAAATCATAAAAAGGGAATTGAAAAGTTCTTACATAGTCCATGAATAGGAGGCAAATTTGCCAACTTAGCATAACTAATTCCCTGCAAAGTCAAAAATTTAGGGTTCATATCAAAACCCTAAAGTTTAAGATAATACGGGGTTTAACCGTTTAAAGAAGGGGATGTTTGTCATATATACCTGAGGAATAGCCAAACTAGCTATGGTTAGACCAGAGATAACATCAGATTTAAGAAGCTTGAAATTATAATCAGATCCCCATTGAAGTATAGGAAAGAAATATTGAAGCCCTAGAAGGAACTTTTTAGATGGTTTTTGATTCTTGAACTTATGAAGAGGATCATCAGGGAAAAATATCTCAGAAAAGTTGTGTTTAATTGATTGGAATGTAGTTTTATTTGGTGGTAAACAAACTTTATGTATCTCCACCATTGTTGAATGATCACCCTCAATTGTAATACTAGTTTCATGAACATCATCTACTTTGTTTGAACTTCCACCAGCCATCTCTACACAAAGCAAGAAAAAAACCTAAATTGCTTTTTTAGAGTTTGTTGTTGAAGAAGATTGTAGGTATCGAGTGTTTACATAACCTGTGTTATTTATACAGGAGAGAATGAAGGAAATTAAGGAAACAGAAAAGCACAAATCCTAGTGGAATTGGAAATTTTAATCCTATGGGGATATGGTTTTTCAAAATTTTATTCTGTTGCTATATATATATATATATAGAAGAAGGATTTAATGAAAAAAATTCGCAAGATTGCGGCCAAACTAAATTGGCCGGATAAGCACGTATACATGATATGCATGACCACGGTATGATGCAAGTTTAGAAGAGAGTATCCAAAAATAGAGACTCTTAACAGATTATCTTATAATAGGGAACATCCAATTCCTAGTTCAAGACTTCAAGGAAGAATCAAGAAACCCTAACCCTAATTAATACTACTTACTATGTCAGAAGTTATTCTTCTTACTGATGTCCCTAAAAAAACCTCTCCTCCAAGACCCAACCGAATGCAAAAATCAAGATTCGGTTGCAGAGACTCATTCCTCCTTTACCGAAAGTAGTCCTGGAGCCGCGTTTGCTAATTACTGCTCGGAAACGGGAAACCCAATGATGTTGACGGTATTTCCAATGGCGTTGTTGTTGATGGTGCTATTGCAACCACAGTGGGCGACTAAACTCAAATATTTGGTAAATGAACGAGACGTAGTGGGACGTACTATAGACTAAACCCCGTCTATCGACTAAATCCCAGACTATATTTGGTCTGGGACCAAAGACTAAACCCAAATATAGTCGAGCGGTCGTATAGTCCACGCCCCACCACCACCGGGCGGGTATATAATCTACGCCCCACACCAGGCGTACATAAAGTCCACGCCCCACACCAGGCGTGCTTTATACCTCCGCCCCATATATATATATATATTTCTTTAGTATGGGGCATGGTTTATACCTCCGCCCCATTCTTTGTTTTTTAATCTCTTTATATGGGGCGGGCTTTATACCTTCGCCCCATTTTTTTTTTTGTTTTCATTTTTGAATCTCCCCTATCGGGCGTCCACGCCCCACACCAGGCGAACGTATAGTCCACGCCCCACCAAATTTAGTCTTCCACCCGTAGCGTCACACATCAGACTAAACCCAAATTTTGGTCTTTTTTTCCTCTTTGGTCTTTGGTTATACTCGCACCACTGCAGTTGCTCTTAACAGATTATCTTATAATAGGGAACATCCAATTCCTAGTTCAAGACTTCAAGGAAGAATCAAGAAACCCTAACCCTAATTAATACTACTTACTATTTAAGAAGTTATTCTTCTTACTGATGTCCCTGAAAAAACCTCTCCTCCAAGACCCAATCGAATGCAAAAATCAAGATTCGGTTGCAGAGACTCATTCCTCCTCTACCGAAAGTAGTCATGGAGCCGCGTTTACTAATTACTGCTCGGAAACGGGAAACCCAATGATGTTGACGGTATTGCCAATGGCGTTGTTGTTGATGGTGCCATTGCAACTTCGCAGGATGCAATTCCCTCTAGATCATCATGTTGGAACAATTGCTGAATTATGCCTGCAAAATAATCACAAAAACAAACAAAACATTGTTATGGCTGAGTCGCGGAATAGGTCGCTTTCTTTAAGATGTTTCACGGCTCTGCCCAAGATTGTGCAAGCAATTCTTCAATGGCGCGTCGTCCCCAGGATAAAGCAACCGAGATCAATCTCTTACACAATCGCTCTTGCACGTTGAGAGGATGTGAAACTTCTACACTTCATTCTTGCTCAGAAACTCTTTAGAAAAACTAAGGATGATCACACACTTGTTTTTCTTTCTCACAAAAATTCATTTTCTAATAAACTCAAGCGACATAATAGAAAACTATCACATAAGAAAAAGGCTTCTACAACTCTCTCAATTCTTTTCATCAAAAAACTAAAACATTAAAGAACATTCATCTGTCATTTTGTTTTTCCAACCAAAAATTCTGATTTATAGTCAAGAGTTTCAAAACATTTAAATGTTATTAAAAAATGTTATTATGGTGGAGTTAACACCATTAAAAACCACAAATATGTAACGGTGTCTCGCGACTTGAACCTTTACGTAGTGTTAATAGGCTCTTTAAATATCTGACCATAGAGTGAACACAAGTCTTGAACTCTAGAAGATAAAAAGATCACTTAGCACACACGACTATACTGGTGTAAAGTCTAAAGCCAGCACATTACGTCCATGTGCTTGTATCCCAGTTTAATGAATGATCTAGAGAACTGCCCATATTCTCATAGAAAGGGGTCATACTGTCACATTCACATAGGTGAGTTTATCAAGAGTATTCCTGAAAGTACCCCACTCTAAATGGAGATATAAACATCATTAAGAGTTTAAAAGTTAAAAATTAAAAAGTAAACTCAACCTTACTCGCTTCAGGATATCATGTCGTGGGATGAATTCTTCAAAAACATGATTCTCGCATCTCCATATCACCTATGACTTCGTCTAGTCCCTTTGAACCTATTTCTAGGTTGGGTATCCATCACAGATGACTCAATCTCAATAGGCATCAACCCCATCCCTAAGATGTATTCACATCTTCTTATTAATCCTTTCGTCAAAAGACTAATGAAAACTCTTTTCAGACACTATATAATCCATATTCTCATAAAATCAACTCTTATAGTTGTCGTTACATTCTCAATTAATGCAATAGCCGCGGTACTATCACATTGGATTAATATGTCTGTTCCTCTGTCTATTAGAGGATCGAATCGCTCCATTCCTTAAAGGATTCATCGAAAGGATGTCCAATCGCCTTCACAATATCCTTGAAGGTTTGCAGTAACTATTTAGATAGTGTATTTCTTGGCGTAAGATGTGTTTGAAACACCTCATAACCTTCTTAACATTTTACCAATTTTCCATACTAGGATTGGTAAATCTGAACATAAACCCCGGCCCACTATGGAAGCATTATATTACACCCCCACTACAAAAAATACTTATATATATATATATATATATATATAGTCAATCACGTAGCAAAGAAACATACTGAGCTACCATACTCATGTCTAGTGCAATCACACACAATCTCAAAAGGATTAGCACTGAACTAAATGAGTGAAAACTAATTTTTAGTCAAACTATATATATATATTTCTATCTCTTTTAAAATTCTATTTTCATTGAAATGAAATAGATTCAAAGAAAGAAAAAAAATTCATTTCAAAAACATACACATCGTCACTCAAGTCTTTCATGTGAAATAGTAAACTAAGCATGCTCTCAATTTCATTTTCATTCTATAAGTTAGAACAAAAATTCAAAGAAATCACTTATACATACAAAACAAAGAGTATTGTGCATTTCAACGTCATTAATTCTGAAATCATTAGAATGAATCAAGTAAACAATTTTTATTTTATAAATTGTTTTAAAGTTGTTTTTCAGAATATAAATGATAACTTATCTAACTTATATGCTTTATTTTATTGTAAAAACTACACAGTTTTCCATGCTTGGTTTACATAGATTCTCATGTTTAACTTACACAAAATAATATATTTCTACTTATGACTATAACAAATCATACATCGTAGAAACATCATCAACAAAACAATAATGTAAGTTAATTTAGCGACATGAATACGTGCGTGTCAACAATTTTCTGTTTGCTTGTCTAAAGATAATAGCTTCACGGATTTATTTTTCAAAAGATTTTTTTTTTTTTTTTTGAATGAACAAAGTTACCTTTTATGAGAAGTTATCTTCCAAATTATAAGCAATAAAATATCCATCACTACATTTTAGTCTCACTATAAATATGCTTTTCCAGGATCAATCATCTTCATTTTTCTAGTTCCTTTATTTTAAATCAAAGCTGTTGAAATATAGGGTATGGAACCCCCACTATTTTTTGACTCAAACAAGAATTTCAAAGAAATATCCAAAGATCCTAAAATTGTGAAAAACTGATGAACCAATGATCAACCCAAAACGTTTTGCACATTATAGAGAATAAAAATTCAAACCATTTTCGTGAAAGCAACATTACCCAATTCACTACTCAAAAATCATATTTGGTATCAAGATAAGTTACTCGAAGCATCTTTATAAAATTCTTAAATATTTTATTTCATCCAATATCATTGCAAGTTGCGTAAGATTTGAAAATGTAAATGCTTTTATGAGTTAGGTAAGATTATTACATACATGTTACTCAAAAATTAACCAAGTTCATAAGAAAATATAACATGCTCATATTCATCACTAACTCATTGATTTCTTAAAAGCATGAAAAAATCTCATAAATTCAAATATTCAAAATTCAATTCATGTTATGATAAAATTATAATATTATATTCAAATATTTTATCCATAACCTATCATTTGTAGTAGTGCAATGAGCAAATTCAACAAATTTCTAATCTCAATCTTGTTAATAACAAGATAGGCGGAAACTAGAACTCTTTTTCATTTCGGAAGTATGAACATCTTTAACAAGATTGTAACAACCAAAGTAAGCTTTGAGATCGTACCAATACCGAAAATCCTAGTGATGTGAGTATATCTCAATACCACTTTCTTTCAAACGATTTGGTTCAACTTTTGAACCATAACCTATCAAAACAAACATGGTGTAAAACACCAATATATATCAACCTCTCACTGTATCCACAATTCACATTAACTTAGCTTGAAGAGCGTTGTTAATAACATTTGATATCATTGCAATGCCGTGCAAGAATAGCAAATAAATTCATAATCAATATTATGTTCATTTCTTGGTGAGAGTTGATATTCAAATTTGTTTTGACTAGGTTTCTAATTATTTCGGTTTTGGGTTCGTATAAAATTCCATCTCATAAGTTCCAAACTTATATGAGTCACATGTTTATTGTCATACACAATAATTCTCAATATCTTGTTTCCCTAAAATTTATTCTAAGATTGAACAATCAGTTTATTCAATTTAGAATGCCATTATTTGATCACTACAATAACTACAAATAGTTCATCAAACATACCCCACTTGCTTTTAAAGCTCCATTGGTTATAAACCATTGTCCATTCTTTGCGTACCAACAAAGAAATCAGCAACCCCATTGCTCCTCACATCGATTAATCTCCCGCAATTTTTATTTCATTGGAAAATAAAAACTTGCTCAAGTAAGTGAATTTTCACCTGTCACAATCATGTACATGTGAGCTTTTAAAACCAAAAAATAAGTAAGGTATGCACTTACACAATTACTTGAAAATCAACTAAAATATAGTACTCCAAGTTTCTCTTAAATTTCAAACAAAGATTCAAAATTATATAGTTATAACATCATACATATGCTTATAACTTTCTATTAAGCATATTATCAAACATATGGGGTGCATTAGTTTGACTGCTATCTATGATATTCTTTTCTATTTCCCAAACCAGAGTATGAAGTAATCAAAATCAAAATCAAAATATGAATTTTAATGTAATTTATTACATCTCAATATCTAATCTCTAGTGCCAAGTATCATCTCCTATTTTGGACAAACATACACAACGATTTTGAAATCACGACATCTCAATCTAAAAATCCAAATAGGAAATTTCAAAATAGGTTTTGAAGATAAGTTCCTTATCTACAAGTTTCATATTATACACAAATCCAAAATATCAACACAAAGATCATAAATACGAATTCAACAAGGACTAAATTTTTGCTCGTCATAAATTTTCAGCAACGTTATGCAGTTTTCTAAAATACTTTAAATATACTTTTAGGACTCCAAAAATTCTGAAATTTGACATGGATGACCCTCATGATGTCTAATATATTAGGTTACACTTTCTAGACCCAATTCATTTCCATATAGGATATAAATTACATCTCTACGACATGTTAAAAACATTCACATCAACAATATTTTTCTATGTTAGATATTCATGATAAAAATATTATCCATGTTACAATCCTAATCCATCAAAATCAAACATAAAATATAACTCTAGCTATCAGGTTACCTAAAATTTCAAGCATCATTTTTCAATTGTCAAAGAAAAATTATAAAGATTATAATTATATAAAACGAAATAAAGATGATACTTATCGCGTTTAAGCAATTGTTTTCTTTTTGATTTCCATGGCAGAATATACCGTCTTAAAATTGTTGGAACAATTGCTGAATTATGCCTGCAAAAATAATCACAAAAAACAAACAAAACGTTGTTATGGTTGAGTCGCGGACTAGGTCTCTTTCTTTAAAACGTTTCGCGGCTCTTCCCAAGATTGTGCAAGCAATTCTTCAATGGCGCGTCGTCCCCAGGATAAAACAACTGAGATCAATCTCTTACACAATCGCTCTTGCACGTTGAGAAGATGTGAAACTTCTACACTTCATTCTTGCTCAGAAACTCTTTAGAAAAACTAAGGATGATCACACACTTGTTTTTCTTTCTCACAAAAATTCATTTTCTAATAAACTCAAGCGACATAATAAAAAACTATCACATAAGAAAAATGTTTCTACAACTCTCCCAACTCTTTTCATCAAAAAACTAAAACATTAAAGAATATTCATCTGTCATTTTGTTTTTCCAACCAAAAATTCTGATTTATAGTCAAGAGTTTCAAAACATTTAAATGTTATTAAAAAATGTTATTATGGTGGAGTTAACACCATTAAAAACCACAAATATGTAACGGTCAAAATTAATGTTAACAAAATTGATTTTTCTTTTATGAAAAACTTAGTTGCTATTAAAACCATTTTTATTGGGAATTCCATTTATGTTTTAAATATATATTCCCAACACATCATTTATTCAAGGAACTCATTATGCGCCATTTTCCACCAACGCCTTTAGAAGGTTAAGAGGAACGACCCAACAAGAGACTGAAATTCCTAGTGTTGAGTGTAACAAAACATCTAGAGTTGCTGGTAGATTTAATGAAATCGATACAGTTGATTTGTGTTGTCCCGTCCAAGTTTATTTGATGAGTTTGCTTGACAGATATTAAAAAACAATAATTCCTTTTAGCCCACAATAGTCAAACCCACCTTCTAACCCACGCTGATGTGGTGTTGACATGAGTTGACTTATCTGTTTTCTACTTTTTCTCTTTGTACGACCGTATAGTTGTTAACATTTTCTCCGCCACCACCATTGAAGAACATCTAAACAAGAACTTAAATTCATTAAGGAAGTAAAAAACTATCACTAGGTAATTTGTATGTAAGCCCTTACTAAAGGCCAAATATGATCTAATTAATCACAATTTTTTTATTAGGGTTTATAAATCTTGACTCAAAATTAATTCAAAAGAAATGTTATTTGATTTATTAGGTACGAATATTCTATATGATTTACATAAGTCAATCAGGTAAGAAAATTTTCCAAGTTCTGGTGATATGCCTCCTTGAGGATAATCTCAACTCATGTGAATGGCGTACAGTTATGTACACAATTAGGAGTATAATCCTTAAGAACGTCAATTGATAATAGTGATTCAACAGAGAAATAAATGAACTTTGACGAAAAGAACCTTCAAGTGATTAGGGAAGTTGAAATCTTGGTGATCACACAGATTACATTAAAGGAGATGTGATTGTGATTTTGGATGAGGAATCCATGATGATGTTTAGCTTTGGTGTGAAGAAACCAACCGACCTTTTGTCTTTATTCTCCTACGTTATTCTCTGTTTCCTTCGACATAAACTACCAGCGAAAAAATGGAAAACCAAAAATCATACTGTATCTTTTTTTTAGTCGATACAAAAATCACATCGGCGAGGAAGAAAACAAATAATCAACCAATCAGAAGAATATGTGAAATATACATTCGTTAGAGGAGTGTGAACATATTTGGACTCGAAAACAAAACAAAAAATCATAAAAAGGAAATCCACGTGAGCGCCACCTAAGCAGTGGGTTTGACCAGTGGGTTTGATAAGTTGGCTGAGTAGAACCACTGATTAAAAAAGTGAAAAGAGATATGAATTTTTTTCTTCTTTGCTCTTGATAAAAATCTTTAGAAATTAATTAATGAGGATATTCGTTAAGAAAAAAACTGAAAAACTTATAACTTCAAGGCAAAATGTTGTCGGTAATTTTGTGGGGAAAAAACCCATCAAATTCTCTGGGTGCACAAGATTAAAAATAATAATAATAAAAACAAATCCTATTAATATTTTATATATTCACATTCATGTTTCCCGTTGAAATGTAATCTCGATAAATAGTTCTATGAATGTTTTAAATAACAAGAACACCATACAAATAGTGACCCCTAAAAACATACCAATTAAAAGTTTTCCTATAAAATTAAACACCATCGAAACTATATTTTCTTCGTAACTTGTAACCATGATTAAATTCTTCGAGTCAACAATATCTATGCGATGTTCTTCGCTATTAACATCTCCGTCAACCTTAGAGGGCCTGTTATCCATACACGTTTTCGATTTTGCTTCTTGTTTCGATTTCCTCGAATTTGTAGTCTCTGCTCCCTCCAAAAGAGGTAAAGGAAATTCCATCGTATAAAATATCACGAAATATCTTTGTGATAATTTTGAGAATTGGCATGCATGTGAATATCTTATTTATAGGTTTTTAACTAACAATCTTAAAACCTGATTTGACTTTGAATATGAAAACAAATTCTAGCTATAAATCGTCACATAAACATATGTACGTGGTGGATAGGTTTCCCTTTTCGAATCAAATACATTTCTGTTTGGTAACTTTGGTTTCCAATTCTTTAGGAGTTACCGGGTAACAACATAACTTGGTCAAGGGGATAACTACTAAAGTGGCCCATCAAGTAGCTATCGACCGGATCCCAACACTTGCCAAAGGTGTTACGAGTCACAACCTTACTTGGCCAAGGGCCAATTTTTTCAGTAATAGAGGCATCTTTGTTGGTAATGCCTAATGCGGCTAATGCCTGACTGTAATGGTGCACTTTTACAAAACCGAGACCAAGTTATTGACAAATCAAAGCCATGAAGTGTTGAAGAAAATTGGTTAAGTCCTATTATTATACATGCATCAAGGACTTGTGTAGGAATGTAATATCACACATATAATGAGTATGCGAAGTGAAGACTATCTAATGAAAGCAAGGACTATCGCACATAGTATAATCGAGGTGACGTGCTGGATGATGTCAGCAAAGTCACGAGTATAGTGTGAGGGTCTATGCGAAGTATAAACTGTGCGAGAATGAGTGAGTGTATATGAGAGAATGTGACGCACAATGATTCCGAAAATAATGGTTCTCTTAGCTGTCATCCACTATGTAGAACCCTATATAAGGGGAAAGAGTTATCACACAGGGGGGATCTCTTAGTGTGTGTTAGACAAGAAATTAGGAGAAGGAAAGTTTATTTGGAGATCAGGTAAAGTCATTGTAATATCTTGTAACCAAATATAGAATTTGATAAATAATAATAAAATAATTCTATTATGGTCACTTAGAATCTTGTCTAAATATAGTGGAGTATGGTTGTAGGATTTTCTGCAACTACATTTTTGGCGCTAGAAACAGCTTTGGGTGATAAATCCTGATAGTAAATCCTGATAGTAAATTGTGGAAAAATCTTTTGATTCTTTGTCAATATAGGAAGTTGAAGATGGTGAGACTTGGATCTATTGTCGAACAAGGAACAACAACTAGAAGGAGTAATAGAATTGCTGAAAGAAGAAGAAGTGCAAATCCGTAACAACAAGAAAGAGTAGGAGAAAATCAAAGGAACGAAATTCCAATTGGACATCGATGAACAAGAGCTTTAACAATGATATTGATTATGATAGAGTGAGTATTCATACTACACAAACAAATTCTACTGAAGAAGAGGAATAAAGGATTGGGAATGCAAGATTAATTGAAGAAAACGAAGAGAATATGACCATAGAAGAACTCAGGCAAAGATTACTAGCAGAACGAAGGAGAGAGGAAGAAGAACGTGCGAATTTGGTACGCCAGAATGATGATTTAAGAGAAGAGAATCTTAGATTACAAGAACAGAGATCAAGAAGCGCTACACGGTCAAGGTCGAGATCAAGCAGGAGTTCATCAAGACAACGTCAATCTAATCAAGGAGATACTAGGCGAAGTCAACGCATGGAAATTATCGAAGAAAACCTGCAAATAGATGACGATTTACAAGACCGACAAGAGAGACGACGTGTAACTCAAGATCTAGGAACTAACCGATATGAACATCCGCGTGAACTTCTTCGTTGCACACTTCATAATTTTGAAAGAGAAGAGGATCCCCGACAAGGACATATGATATTACATGGAAGAGAAATGCTGAGAGAAGAATGCGAGCGTGAATGGGAAATTACACGTGCGAGATATGAAAGAGATAGACAAAGAAGAAGGGAAGAAATTGAAGAGAGATAATTGCAAGAAGCATTGCGTCAAAACAATCATGACAATCGAAAGTACGACAACGCGAACGTAATCGCATGGATAATATAGAATGTTGAAGGACTGCACCACAAGAAATAGAAATGTTAAGACATCTACATGATCGCACAGATGGAGATGAAAGGTATAATAGAGCACAGATTGATGTGAACACCGAAAGGCGTAGGAGAAGAAGAGAGAAGTCAAGAATATGAGATACAAGAGGCAAGACATCGAATAGATTGGGCAAGCAAGATTAAAAGACCTATGCGAGAGGATTTAGATCAAACTTTAAGTGAAGAAATTCTTAAAGAAATGGCAGAAATAAGAGAAATGATGATTGCGAAAAGAAATAGTGGAAGGAGACAACTAGAAGAAGCAGTGGATGAAGCTGGGAAAAATCCCTTTACCAGGAAAATTCAAATGGCAGTGATACCGCCCAAGTGCAATTTACCAGTTTTCACTAGCATATTTGATGGGAGCGCATGTGCCATACAACATGTGAAAGCTTACACTCGATCATTATTTACGTTGGGAAAAGAATGATGCGTTGATGTGTAAATATTTTGTCATGCGAGCCTAGCAGGGGAAGCTCTCATCATTTCTGTAACGTCTTTTAGGACAATATATCAACAATAATATGTCAAGACCAGGAATTGAAATGACATTTGGACTTCGCAGAAGAGTAAATGAGAGTTTGCGTCATCTAAAAACACGCTGGAGAACCATGTGTAGTGCAATCGCAAGATGAGTGGATGAGCGATACCTTATTCTGGCATTTGTCAACGTTCTTTTCCCTACAGATTTATTATATACACAAATCTTCAGAATAGAGGATACAATAACAATGTCAGAGTTGCGCGAGGAATACATAGCATTGGAAGAGAAGCAAAGAGAT
Organism: Papaver armeniacum; assembly: GCA_023531295.1. NCBI lineage: Eukaryota > Viridiplantae > Streptophyta > Magnoliopsida > Ranunculales > Papaveraceae > Papaver > Papaver armeniacum. Next base: position 77,395 of record JAJJWW010002450.1, read on the forward strand.
ATGGAGTCCTATCCAGTGGCGGTACCTGATGCGAAGAGCGGAAATGCAAGTTTACTCCCAAGAATGACAAATGCTGTTGCGAGTTTCTCGCAGGGGAATCAAGGAAAGGACATTATAGAGAGGGAACAAAAGTTAATAGCATGGGTAGCGCAGATCAAGAAGAATTTGAAAAGGAATATAGAGAAAAACAACTTCAAAATCGTGGAGGTAATAATAAGATTCAGAGAATGGACAATCCACCAAGAAGGCCGGAGGTCAAAGAACCATATTATAATAAGAGACAAGGAACTGGAAGGATAGTATGAGAACAAATAATTTTGCCAAAGTTGAACATTATAGTAGATAAAGTATGGGAAGCAGCCATCCTAATGGAAGAAATTCCTGAACCACATAATGTAGGAGATGAGCCACTACCAGGGAGAAGGAGTAAAGAATATTGTGTATATCATCGCTTTCATGGTCACACAACAAATAACTGCAGAAATGTGAGGAAAATAATATTGCGAATAATCGAACAAGGGAAGTTGGATCATTTCTTAGCACAAAAACCAAAGAATTTACCACTACCACCACCACCACCGGGAGGAAATGCATATGGAACGGAGAAAGGAAAGAATACATATGTAATTGAAGTAGGTGCGAAGGCAAAAAACTTATATTGTAATTCAATTATACATTCATTCAAAAACATAGAAGACTTCCATGACAATATCTTGCGTAGGGTGTATGCGAGGGATGCTGACGGAAGGGAAATTCTCAACCTCGTGAAAGTATCACCATTAAAAGACTGGCAAAAAACATATTATCTCATTCAGTGCGGAAGAAACACCAGGAGGAGGGGAATCGCACGAATATCCATTAGTGGTAAGATTAGGAATTAATCCAAAATCAAAAGTAGAGGATGATGAAGAAGATGAAGCAAACACCTATGCGATAAATAAAATACTTATAGATCCTGGAAGTTCTGTTGACATTCTATTTTATCCTACATACAAAATTATGGGCGGACGAGATGACGAGTTAATTCCTTCAACATATAAAATTTATGGCTTCAATGGAACTGCGATCAAGCCGAAAGGAGAGGTGACAATGAGGATTATCCTTCTAATTTACCAACGAAAATTGTATTCTCAGTGGTCGTGGATGTCGAATCACCTTATAACGCTCTGATTGGAAGGCCATGGTTGCATAGTATATTGGGCGTGGCTTCAACATTTCATCAGTGCATACAATTTCCTTTACCCCAAGGTATTGGCATAATAAGGGGAGATACAGTTGAAAGTAGAAGTTGTCAAGAAATCGATATTGATAAGTGCGAAGAAAAAGAAGGTAAACGAAGAAATTGGAAAAAAACATGCTGCAGACAGTCATAGAGATGAGAGATTAATGGTGGACGAAGTATATAAAGTTGGAAAAACAGATAAGCAGAGTACTGAGGCAGAACCTTCTGCGAATAATAGTATTACACGAGCCAGAGATATCACTTCTACAGAAAGAGGAGGAATAAGTAGAAGTCATGTTCTCGAGATAAAAGTGAAAGGTGCGATGGCTCTTGCGCAGAGGAGATTGAAGAAGCCATGCGAAATAATGTTCTGGAAAGCATCTGCGAGATTAAGGAAATACAAAAAGAGAAAGGGACAAATGAGTAGTATGGAGAATACACATGTATTTGCTTCATCAGAAAGAAATTAATAAGAAATTTATGTACTAGAGTTGTATAAACTCAAAGATTAAGAATGGAATGACAAATTATAATTTCCTTTATAATAAGACCTTAATATAAGGCACCAGAAATGAGATTTAATCAGATAGACTGGGAATCCGACGTGCAACCTAGTTCGCATATATGCAAGAGGCAAAAAGTAAGACCTATCGCACGTCATAATCGGAGATAACCTAGAATGCATGACTCAAGGTAAAGCTAAACCAACCCTGGAACTTGAGTCATGGAGATTTGGGGTGAGAAAAAACGAAAAAGCCCATCTAGGAGAGGTGCCTTAAATTTTCAGTCTAAGTTCATAATCATAGATTGGAAGACCAAGGTGAGAAAGTCTCTCCTAAGGAGTGCAGAAACTCGATCAGGGCGCCGAGGTACACGGTTGAGTCAAGAGTGCGGGGGGCGTTGGAGCCTACCTTACCATTCTTGACAAGTCCTGACTATGATGCACTTGTCCGAAGATACCCCACTTAGGGTGCGGTCTCGTAATAAACCAAATCGATAGAGGGATAAGAGACTGCGAAATCAACTGGTTGTTATATTACCGGATGGGAGGATCCAACCTTAACCCGGTAGAGGTAAGCCTCATTGAAGGGGCAACCAGGGGGAAGATAAGGACGACACCCTCCATTAGGGAGCTGAATTATGTCAAAAGACGTAAATTTCATGAGGCTTTTTACTCACGGGAGTATTAAGACTTGTAATATTTATGCAATAAAAACTCAAGAGGTAATAGTACAAGAAAATGATAAGACGAGGTCAATGGGTCGATACATTACGGTGTAAGACCGTCTGCGATCTCGTCGCACAGAAATAAAAGACAAATTAAGGCAAGATAAGACCTTTACATAGGAAGGCAAAATAAGACCTCATGAGAAAAATAAAATTTAATAACTAATTTTTTTGCGGGAATTTAAAGAGGAAAAATGGTATTACGAATTCATTCGCACCAAATACATCGAACAATTTAAAATAATATTAATTATACTATCAAGATGAGCCAACTAACAGAGGCAAGAATGGGAATGTAAAAGGAATGTTACTTGCCCCATTTGATAGTTTCATATACATGCAAGAAAGAATGATATTTTGGATACAAATGCGAACAAAAGAAAGTCTATATTAAAGAAGTGAAGATTAATGCTTAAAAGGTGCATATTTTCAAGTTTACAGACAAGTGAAAATGATTAATCTTCATTTCCTTTGTCTCGCTCAACCCTCGACTCGCTTACTTCTTCTTCAGATTCTTCATCTTCTCCATCACTATCCAAAATGTCAGGAATAGGTTCATTGTCAGGAACCTCCAGAAATCTATACTTTGAGAGAGGAATGTTATTCTCAATGCAGACTTTTCTAACAACATCTTCGCGAGCACGATTAGCATCATTACTATTATTTGAAACCATAGTGACGAAATTCTTCTTTAATTGCTAATACTTGGAGTTGCGAGCAGATAACTCTTTTTCTTCAGAAGATAAGCGAATCTTTAATTCTTCAATTTCTTGAAGATAATCCTTCTCCTTCTCTGCGAAATATGAATAAGCAAGTTAGGAGGAAAGAAAATGTTATTCTCAAAGAAAAGACAAGTATTAAAAGAGCAACATATGACCTTCATAATTTGAAACAATGTCTCTAACCAGTGCATAATGTTCAGTTTGAAGGCTCACGTTTACAGCTAAATTCTTCCTAGCATCGTTCAGAACCCTAGCAGCCCAAATAAATTCAGCCTCACTTTCTATGAGAAGTTGAGAGCGAATTAAATTTCTTTCCTCAACAAGTACATTCTTTTCGCTCAAAGCTGAATCACGTTCTTTCGGAACTTTAATAATAGATTCTTGGAATTTTTCTAGTACTTTAGCACCCTTAAGAGCAACCTCATCTTAATCACTAATAAGCTTATTCTTCTTCGTCTCCAAGACTTGAATTGTTTCTTTACTCTCCTAAAGACGACGCTTAAAGTTCTTAATTGTATTCAATGAGCTTCTATGGTCTTTTCTAAGAGCAGCATATTTCAGTCTTAACTCTTCCAAACTCAGACTCTCAAATCCTTGGGTAGGGTAATTATTTAAAGAAGAGTTAAGATGTTCTAAAAGGGTTTCATCTTCAGGGAGATTGGCTGCCTCATCCGACAAGTTATAAATGTCTGCGAATATAACAAAATAAGAAGTGTGAATTATCGCATATAAATAGAAGAATGGGGAAAGTAAAGATTACATACCAATGAGTTCATCATTTTTTTCGGACTCGCGAATCAGTCCAGAATTGGTTGAGTTCTCGGTTTTAAGTCTAATGTTTTCTGTTTCCAGCTTAAGAAGTTTCCTCTGATAATCTGAAGAGATTACATAAGACAAACGGGCTCCCTACGAGAACACAAAGGAAATATTATAGACAAGAGTAAGGTAATACTAAAGAAAAGACAAAGAACAAAGTTACAAATATTACCAAGGAACTAATTGTATATTGGAGATTTGGATTTATCACAGAGGCAGATCCGCGAAGAGATGGATCATCCAAAATAGGAGCATCGCAGATCCTTGAGACCATTTTAAAAGCACGATTTAATTCTTCGTTATCATCCAAAGTAGGAGCATCGCAAAAATATTAGATAACTCTTTCAGAGAGGAGGAGACTAATGAATCTTCCTGAGTATTGTCATCGGTAGACTCGAATTTGAGGAAGAATCGTATCTTTTACTCTTTTTGGAAAGGTCATCCGTTGAAGAAGTCGTTTTGGACGAAGATTTAGATGCGAGTTTTTTAGGAAGATCCTTGCCTTTACCCGAAGTCTTAGCACCCAAAGATTTCACCTACGCGAATAATCAAGATAAGAAACAGAGGAAACAATATTGTTAAAAATAAAAAGAGAATGTTTCTTACTTTCTTACTCCGCGAAGATGATACATCGTGCGAAGCCTTGGCTCTTTTAGCAACCTACACGGAAGGGAGTAGGGAAATAAGAAGAAATTGAGAGTACTTATTGTTGATGGTGGTTTTTAAACAAGGTGTAAAATCGTAAAACACCATGACCTAGTGTTACCCGCAACACATTAACTAAGAGCATTTAACTCAGGTGTAAATAATTAATAGGGGTATTTTTTCAAAATACCAGATTAGGATTTTCACCACGTAACCCTAATTCCAAACCAAAGACGCACATCGCGCACCATGGCAACAATGCCAAACCAAGCCGCACACCGCGCACCATGGCAACAATGCCAAACCAAGCCGCACACGCGCACCATGGCAACAATGCCAAACCAAGCCGCACACTGCGCACCATGGCAACAATGCCAAACCAAGCCGCACACTGCGCACCATGGCAACAATGCCAAACCAAGCCGCACACCGCCCACCATGGCAACAATGCCAAACCAAGCCGCACACTCGCGCACCATGGCAACAATGCCAAACCAAGACGTACACTGCGCACCATGGCAACAATGCCAAACCAAGCGCACATCATCTGCGCACCATGGCAACGACGCCAAACCAAGCCGCACACTGCGCACCATGGCAACGACGCCAAAACCAAGCCGCACACTGCGCACCATGGTAACGACGCCAAAACCAAACTACATATTGCACTCATTGGCAACCATGCCAAACTAAGCTGCTACGCCATTGGCACATGCCAAATATAGCGCCCTAGGCTTGCAAAACGTGCAACTAGGTCAACATGGCCATACGTGCCATTGGCACATGCCAACACGTACCACAAGCCATATTTCCAAGCCGCTACGCCATTGGCACATGCCAAATATAGCGCCCTAGGCTTGCAAAACGTGCAACTAGGTCAACATGGCCGTACGTGCCATTGGCACATGCCAACACGTACCACAAGCCATATTTCCAAGCCGCTACGCCATTGGCACATGCCAAATATAGCGCCCTAGGCTTGCAAAATGTGCAACTAGGTCAACATGGCCGTACGTGCCATTGGCACATGCCAACACGTACCACAAGCCATATTTCCAAGCCAGCTATGCCATTGGCACATGCCAAATATAGCGCCCTAGGCTTGCAAAACGTGCAACTAGGTCAACATGGTCGTATGTGCCATTGGCACATGCCAACACGTACCACAAGCCATATTTCCAAGCCGCTATGCCATTGGCACATGCCAAATATAGCGCCCTAGGCTTGCAAAACGTGCAACTAGGTCAACATGGCCGTCGTGCCATTGGCACATGCCAACACGTACCACAAGCCATATTTCCAAGCCGCTATGCCATTGGCACATGCCAAATATAGCGCCCTAGGCTTGCAAAACGTGCAACTAGGTCAACATGGCCGCGACGTGCCATTGGCACATGCCAACACGTACCACAAGCCATATTTCCAAGCCGCTATGCCATTGGCACATGCCAAATATAGCGCCCTAGGCTTCCAAACCATGCAACCTAGGCCAAGTCGGCCACACGCATGCCATTGGCACATGCCAACATGCTCATTGGTAGTTTTTTCACCAAGGCCCACGACCTAATGGCCACGCATGCCATTGGCACATGCCAACATGCTCGCTGGTAGTTCTTCCTACCAAAACCACGGCCCTAATAGCCACGCATGCCATTGGCACATGCCAACATGCTCGCTGGTAGCTTTTCCTACCAAAACCACGGCCCTAATGGCCACGCATGCCATTGGCACATGCCAACATGCTCGCTGGTAGCTTTTCCTACCAAAACCACGGCCCTAATGGCCACGCATGCCATTGGCACATGCCAACATGCTCGCTGGTAGCTTTTCCTACCAAAACCACGGCCCTAATGGACACGCATGCCATTGGCACATGCCAACATGCTCGCTGGTAGCTTTTCCTACCAAAACCACGGCCCTAATGGCCACGCATGCCATTGGCACATGCCAACATGCTTGCTGGTAGCTTTTCCTACCAAAACCACGGCCCCTAATGGCCACGCATGCCATTGGCACATGCCAAACACACACGCCGGGTAGCCTAACTTGCAAACGGGTGCAACCTACCACCAAGGCATTCGCACATGCCATTGGCACATGCCAAACACACATTTGGTAGCCTAACTTGCAAAACCGTGCAACCTACCACCAAGGCATTCCGCACATGCCATTGGCACATGCCAAACACTCACGCTGGTAGCCTAACTTGCAAACCGTGCAACCTACCACCAAGGCATTCCGCACATGCCATTGGCACATGCCACGCACGCCACTAGCAGCTCCGGCATTGCCACTTACACTCAACGTGCAACCTACCACCAAGGCATTCCACATGCCATTGGCACATGCCACGCACGCCACTAGCTGGGCATTGCCACTTACACTCAACGTATAACCTACCACCAAGGCATTCAGCACATGCCAGCGGCACATGTCACGCACGCCACTAGCAACTCGGCATTGCCACTTACGCCGAGGTACAACCCGCAACAAGGGCATTCCGCACATGCCAATGGCACATGCCACACGCGCCACTAGCAGCACCACTTGCACTCAAGGTGCAACCAACACTCAAGATATCAACACAAACTGGGGATGCTTTCCCGGGGTTTTGGTTTGGCGGTCATGACTTGCAGCGTACACTACGCTCACATTAAGAAAGCGTGAAAAGGAATAAAGCGGTCAAATAAATGAGGAAATAATGGTGAAAACGTTTTCACCCATAAACACCTTGCGGTTACCACCTCCTCTCATTATTTCACCCTTTACTCTCTTCCTTCATGAGGCAGTGGTACGTTTCAATCTCGACTTGTATAAATAGGTCTTACCTATTTCCACCGGACAACAAGTCTCGGTCGGGGAGAAAAATACTACACTCTCGAGAAAAGGAAACTTTGCAAGCTCTCCCAAAAGCTTTCATCTCTTGCAAGCTTCCGAAGCTTCCACTTTCTGATACAAGTCGAGACACTACTCTCCCAGAATTATTCTGGTCTCAACACCTTTCTTTGCTTCCCTCCCCAAATCAACCCCTTCTCCTCCACTTTGTGACCGGGCAAGTCCGGAACGGCCATTTCTTGGTTTAGGCCGGACTTGTACAGATTGATCTCTCGAATCTATAAAGTGCTCACGTGCAGCACATTTGTTTAGGGTTTGAACCAGTTTCTCACTCACCAACCGAATTTACCGAAATCGGCAGAAACGATTTTTACCCATAAACAATTGGCGACCACAGCGGGAGGATTGATCTATCGGCTACAATGTCAGACTGTCGATCTCGTTCTTCGACCCAGATGTCAAGATGGTAGGGGAAGGCGACTCGATCCGACTCAACTACCAGACGACCCGGTTACCAGTTGCAAAAACTACACGAGAAAACTGGGGACTCGTTGAAGATTGATGCGTGTCGTAGGTGTAATCAAATTAATTAATACTTTACTACCTAATTAACAAGTAATATAGGGTAGTCAAGGTCGATCCCACGAGGAGCAAGAGATTATAGTTGTTAAAATTGTCACGAAAGGTGGGTGTAAAAAGCAAAAGAAAATAAACAAAGTAATTAAAATCGAGAGTTGAAAGATGAAAGCAATAAGAGAGACAAGATCAAGGAATCCTTCTTCGTTGCAAAACAATGATTAAAGTTATGTTCTTTTCTACTTGTTATTAGTCACGATTATCACCAACCGTAGGATAAGGTGTACGCTTAGCTAGCCCCAAAATCCCTAATTTCACCGAGTAATGTGTCCGCTTAGTTATCGATTCTATTCAAAAGAACCACCCCGAGGTTCGCTTACAAGATGTAATTCCCTGAATGCATTAAGATTTATGAATTTAGGTTTAGTACTAGTAGTTAAACTCGGTTCGCTTGGTTCACTTTCTAGCGTTGTTTCTACACACAATTGCTCCACGGAATCCCTCCGCAAGGTCTCGTGTTTGCTACTTATGTAAAGAGTCAAGAAACGATTACTTATCTCCTAACTTTCACTAGCTTTAGATTAAATCGACAAATCAATTTAGTTGGCCACCCAAACAATCTATCAATCAATCATGAATGTCTTTAAGATCATTCCTATTAGTAAAAACAAACGATAATCATGTGAAAAACTTCAAGATAGAATTGAAACAAAAACTCAAACCATATGTTTAAAAACTAGGAATTCATCCTCAATCAATAAAATTAGCTACTCATGTTAAAGAGTTCACACAAAGAATAAGAAAAGAAAAGAATTGTTGTGTGTGTAGAGGTATATAGAAGTTGTAGAAAACTTCTCTATTTATAGGCTTCAATATTCTCCAACTCTTCCAAGGATTAGAATCCTTTTCCTTTTGCAATTCAATTTCCAAATCCAAGCTTTTCTCAACTCTTCCATCTTCTCTTTCCAAGTTTGAGTCCAATTATCCATCCAATTCCTAGCCCAAGTCTTCACACCCATGAGAGAAGTCCATAGAAAATTCTGGAATTTTTTGGCTCGCCGGAAAACTGGGATTGTGGCCGGAATCCGCCGAATTATCTCGCCACGGCCACCAAAATTTCTCCGTCGGGGGAATATTCGACGGAATATTCGTGGAGTCCACCGTTAGAGATGACGGTCAATATAACGGTCCTCGTTAGTCAAAGGTCAAGGCAGAAGAGGAGTCAGCTGAGTCAGCAACGAGTCAGCTGCCTAGTTGGCTGACTAGTCTGAGTTGCCGAGTTATCTGAATCGTTGAGTCGACTCATCAGAGGAGAAATTCAGACAGAGTCTCCTCTGTTTCAAGGCATTTCCAGGCCGTTTTTCAGGCTTATTTTTTGGTCTTCTCCTGTGACAATCCTAACATACATCTATTGCAGCTTCATTATAGCATTCCCTGTGACAGAACAGCACTACCACCTTCACAGTCCCATTCTAACACTGTCTGCAGCTCAAAATCATGGCTTGCAATTGCAGCTAGCTCTGCAATGCCTCCCTGAACTCGTGCAACACCCCTATATCCAGATGTAGCAAGAAGACAACTGTTCGTATCTAGACCACCCGCACTTTAGATAGCCACAATGAACTCCACCATTCAACCCGCAATCACACTCATTCTTACTCAACTTGTACAAGCATTCAATACCAATTCCAGCAAACCCATTATTCTCGCTCAAAACCTTCTTCCCGCAACTCGTAACAAAATCGAGACTCGACCCATTGCTCATTGAACTTCAAGAATGGGAGCATGCTCGATTCCATCTCTCGATCTACTCTCTCTCCGAGCTCCTCTTCATCCGTATTCTCCGATTCGCCTTCTTCTCCGTGTTCTTCATATCAGACCCTAGCTCAGTTACAGCTGCCACCACCACTTCCACAGATTCATCGATTAACCATAAACACATTGTTTCCTTAATCTCTGTGTTCTTCTCTAAATCTCTTCATCTCGATTTCCTTCTCAGTTCTCCAATCAACAAGCCAGCTCAACTCGGTTCCGAGCTGGCAGACCATTACTTCATCAATTCTCGATCTCTCGGGTACATCGGCAAAGCAACAAGCGCTCAACAGCACCATCAATCTCTTCAATATATCACCTCCTTCAATCGATTCTTATAAGGCTCAATCTAGATTCGTGACCCTGTCTCTGTTGAATCGAACCCTAATCGATCTCAGTTCTCGATCTCTTCTCGCCGATTCCCTCAGACTTCAACCAACCCCTTACTGCCGATTGAACCCAGCTCCAATTTCTTCACCTTCAATTTCTCGATCAAATAGTTCAAATCAAACCCTCGATCCCCTGAGACCCAACAGCAAACTATTTCATCTTCTCGGCTCTCCGTTTGTTCTTCTGAGTTTTCGATCTTCCTCTTGATTTAGTAGCAGCGGCTGCTGCTTCTCTTTCTTCTTTATTTCAGGCAGAACCGAATGATTGAGAGAAATGAGTCGATCGGCTTTTAATTCAGCCGCTGTTTTTTCTTTATTTCAGGCAAGTGAAGAAAATGAGAGAAGACATATCATTCTCGATTAGTAGGGCTAAGTTAGGGCTGGATGGGAACACCCCAGGGATAAGATCCACCCCTAGACTGGGTGCCCTGAGTACTTTCATTGGTGCCTTTAACATTTCCTCTTTTAAAACAAAACTGGCTACCCCTTAACCTCAGCTTAGTATTAGGTTGCCCCTTAACCTTGACTGGGCTCCAGATAGTGCTCGCCCCTGAAATGACAATTTTTCCCTTTTTGCTCAAATAGAGTAATTTCTTCTTCTTTTCCTCCGTGCGACTCCAAAGTAGCTACAAAACTCAAAACAAGCGTAAAATAAATAATTTACAAGAAAAATAGCAAAGAAAGCATAAACTACTAGATAGTAAATACGGTGTATTCTACACCTATCAAAGATGCTACCAGCGATTGGGGACTTGCGACTCAGTCCGACTCAACTGCCAGACGACCCGGTTACCAGTTGCAAAAACTACACGAGAAAACTGGGGACTCGCTGAATACGCTACCAGCAATCGGGGACTAACTGGCGATGCTACCAGCAAAACCGCCTTTTTACATGAAGAGGGGCATGTTCGCAAAAACCTATGAAGTGAGTAAATTCAGACTACGCAAGATATACGATTTGTTTTAGGTTTTTAGTAAAACCACTATACTACCGAGTATTGTTCCTATTGCTAGCACACACTTTCATAAAAGCAATATTCCTTTCCCAAAACATAATCAGAGTCATATTATCAAAACTATTCATCCCAGAAATAATCCAATATCCTCAAAAGTTACCAATTTGTCTACCAAAAGCTGGTCAAACTTTGAACCCGGACATCCGTATGTATTTCAAAAAAAAAAAAAAGAGAAAAAGAACCTAAATGAAAGTTTAACAGAGAAACATTCAAGGAAAATCATCCAACAGAGGTCTGTTCTTCTTGGAGAAAGTCAACTTTGCATCTTCAAGAGCCGCTCTCTTCATAGTCAACATCTTGGAAAGCTTTTCGAGTTCTACCTCATGTCGTGCAATCTCCTCAGCGGAAAGGCTTTCGATTGTCTGCATCTTTCAACTTTTGGATCTCGAAAGGCCTTCGACAAACCACGAAGTGTTGAACTCCTTTTCTACGCACACGTCGCGTTGGTGCTCCATCGGCAATAACGTCTTGTAAGCGGTGTGACCGGTCACCTCACGCATGTCCTCGATGGAAGATAAAGCCTCTTCCACACGCTTAACCAGCGCAAATCGACTAGTGACCTTCTTGGTTGCGGCCATATGTCTGTACTTCTTCCAGATTCTGGTGTACAACGCCTCATACTTAGCCAGCACCGTGCCAAGCCAAAGGTCCACACCATACCGAAATCCAAGTCAGCGCCCATTCCAAGACGATCCAGCGCCTACCAGACGCGTTTTCGGATGCGCTTACGATGCGCTTGCCGACGCGCATGCCGCTTGCTTGCGAGCGCTTTCCGAGCGCTTGCCGAGCGCGCTTGCCGACGCGCTTACCCAGTAAACATGCCGACGCGCATGCCGCCACGAGTACCACACTTTGTGCTAAGCGCTTGCATCCTTCCGGGCGCTAACATCTTGCGCCCTTCCAAGACCATCCTCGCCCTTGAAACAGCCGCCATAGCTCCAAAGACCGTGATCAAAACCATGTCATCTCCGCACGATACACTTACGATCACCAACCGAGAGCCACTTCCTCCACCCCCAACGGTTCTTCAAGCATGGAAGCTCCAACCGTCACCGGAGACGCTACTCCACCATCGGGGCAAGATCTTTGGAAGATCCGGAAGAAGCCGACCTCCTTTTAGCACCGTTGATTTGATAAAAAGACAAAAGATACTTCAGCAAGACGCGCGTTTATAGATGAAGAGGCTCGCGTTGCTCTCGAACGCCAGTAGAAGGGGATAAGTGATCCAATTTCGTCACACGTAAAGATCAGGAAAGACTTCTCCAAAATCGAAAGTAAAGGAAATCAACAACTCTCCTGAGTTCACGGAGACCCTTCTTCCATTAGGACCCGCATAATGGGAACTTCGCCCACAAAGTCGTACAGTTTATGATGAAACAGTTATGTGAGATTCTATATTTCTCCGAGGCATAGCGTCAAGGCATATTTACACCCCTCAACCGCACTACATCAGGAAAGCAGGCATTTCCAGCCAGGGAAGCCGTTCCCAAACCCCAACTTCTCTTAGAAAGCACGATCGACAGATGTAACTGGGGACTCCTAACCTCTATTCTCTTGAGGGATGTCGAGTTTGACAGAACGTGACGCGGCCTCCGACTTCAAAATGGTAGCCGTCAAGGCTCAGAGTTGCAAGATGTCGTTTCAACGTTCTCTCCATAAGTAACTACGCATAAACGTTCTCCGGCAGCGGCTTTGCTTCAACGTTCGCTTCAACGCCACTCCTTCTCTGCAAAGGTCGTGCGCCACACTCCCCATATCAAGGAACATAGCCACAGCCAGCCAATCTTCGTAGTCATGGACACCTTTTAATTCATCTCGCCAAAACTCGTAATCATGGACAGTTTGCTCGCTTACGCATCCAGCCAATCCTTTTACTTCCACGGAAGCCCATAGAATATCAGCCAACCTACTTTGTTACCACGACAATGTAGTTTCTCCTGATTACATCTCCTACCAAGAATTGTTGTCCCTCATTCGTTGATACCAGCCAGAGCTTCACCGCAGCAGCAATTACTACAAAGATGGAAACACGTAAACCATACTTGAGAACGAAGAACAGTCCACCAAAAATCCGTACCCACAACAAGGTCCTCTACTCTTCAAGGGTGCAGCGCAAGAACATCATCACCTCTCTGTCTAGAAGACTCCTTCAACACTTTACGAGGCCGCGGAGGATCCCGAGCCTGCACTATCCAGAATATGTCATCATGTAATTTCTGAGCATCCCAGTGTCACATCCAGAAGAGTACGGAAGGTTACATTCACGTATTCATCCATTCCATCATATCAAACCGAAGTATGACCGGGGACTTCTCGCTGCATCCCATTTCGTAAGATAGAGCCCTAAATCGAGCGTCCTCCAAGTCGCACGATCAACAAGGACGGATTCGAAGGAAGGGAACGACTAGGTCATCCTCGTCGATAACGATGACGCATGCTCCAACAGGATATCTCTCGCACAAAGGGAAATTTTCCATTTATACAACAAGCGGCGGTAAAGTGTACGACAGTCCGCCCAAAGAAGAAGAAAACATACCGAGAGAAATTCAACAAGAAGAACCTTTTCTCAAACGAGGAGATGATGCAGTTGCGTTGGGTTTGAATACTGAGAACCTTTAAAAAGGAAAGGAAGCAATGAGGGACATAACGCTTCCATTTTTTGGCATGAACGATGCCCTAATCAAAGACGCGCGTGAAGGAAACGCAAAGTAAGGAAACTTTGCTATCTGTAGAAACACCTACTCCCTCCTTGTTCACACCGATCCCATCAAGTCACGTCAGCAAGCACGCACAACTTCCCTACCTTGCGCCGGTCCCACCAGCTAGCACGTTCAGTTTCCCAACTCACGCCAACTTCCCAACGTCGCCCAGGCCGCACCGGCCCCACCAATTGCACCGACTTCCTAATGGCCGCCCAAGTCACGCTTGCAAGCATGCACAACTTCCACACCTTGCGCCGGTCCCACCACTAGCACACTCAGTTTCCCAACTCACGCCAACTTCCCAACGTCGCCCAAGCTGCACCAGGCCCCACCAATTATGCCGACCTCCCGATTTGTGCAAAACTACCGAGAGGCAAGGATTCCAAATCCTATTTATAAAAGGTCGGACAAGCCTCCTCAATTCTCTTTACGGTTTCTTGTTGATAGTTTGTCACCATCTTATGCTTACCTCGCAACAAAGCCCCTGTTCCCGAGCTAAGCGGGGACCTAATGTTGATGGTGGTTTTTAAACAAGGGGTAAAATCGTAAAACCCCATGACCTAGTGTTACCCGCAACACATTAACTAAGAGCATTTAACTCAGGTGTAAATAATTAATAGGGGTATTTTTTCAAAATACCAGATTAGGGTTTTCGACACAGAACCCTAATTCCAAACCAAAGCCGCACTGCTGCGCACCATGGCAACAATGCCAAACCAAGCCGCACTTGCGCACCATGGCAACAATGCCAAACCAAGCCGCATGCTGCGCACCATGGCAACAATTCCAAACCAAGCCGCACACTGCGCACCATGGCAACAATGCCAAACCAAGCCGCACACTGCGCACCATGGCAACAATGCCAAACCAAGCCGCAGACTGCGCACCATGGCAACAATGCCAAACCAAGCCGCTTAATCGCGCACCATGGCAACAATTCCAAACCAAGCCGCACACTGCGCACCATGGCAACAATGCCAAACCAAGCGCACACTGCGCACCATGGCAACAATGCCAAACCAAGCCGCGACACTGCGCACCATGGCAACAATGCCAAACCAAGCCGCACACACTGCGCACCATGGCAACAATGCCAAACCAAGCCGCACACCTGCGCATCATGGCAACAATGCCAAACCAAGCCGCACACCGCGTGCCATGGCAACAATGCCAAACCAAGCCGCACACTGCGCACCATGGCAACAATGCCAAACCAAGCCGCATACTGCGCACCATGGCAACAATGCCAAACCAAGCCGCACACTGCGCACCATGGCAACAATGCCAAACCAAGCCGCACACTGCGCACCATGGCAACAATGCCAAACCAAGCCGCACACTGCGCACCATGGCAACAATGCCAAACCAAGCCGCACACACTGCGCACCATGGCAACGACGCCAAACCAAGCCGCACACCGCGCACCATGGCAACGACTCCAAAACCAAGCCGCACATCTTCTGACCATGGCAAGTGACGCCAAAACCAAACTACATATTGCACTCATTGGCAACCATGCCAAACTAAGTCGCTACGCCATTGGCACATGCCAAATATAGCGCCCTAGGGTTGCAAAAACGTGCAACTAGGTCAACATGGCCGACGTGCCATTGGCACATGCCAACACGTACCACAAGCCATATTTCCAAGCCGCTACGCCATTGGCACATGCCAAATATAGCGCCCTAGGGTTGCAAAACGTGCAACTAGGTCAACAAGGCCGACGTGCCAATGGCACAAGCCAACACGTACCACAAGCCATATTTCCAAGCCGTTACGCCATTGGCACATGCCAAATATAGCGCCCTAGGCTTGCAAAACGTGCAACTAGGTCAACATGGCCGTACGTGCCATTGGCACATGCCAACACGTACCACAAGCCATATTTCCAAGCCGCTACGCCATTGGCACATGCCAAATATGGCGCCCTAGGCTTGCAAAACGTGCAACTAGGTCAACATGGCCGTACGTGCCATTGGCACATGCCAACACGTACCACAAGCCATATTTCCAAGCCGCTATGCCATTGGCACATGCCAAATAAAGCGCCCTAGGCTTGCAAAACGTGCAACTAGGTCAAAATGGCCGTACGTGCCATTGGCACATGCCAACACGTACCACAAGCCATATTTCCAAGCCGCTATGCCATTGGCACATGCCAAATAAAGCGCCCTAGTCTTGCAAAACGTGCAACTAGGTCAACATGGCCGTACGTGCCATTGGCACATGCCAACACGTACCACAAGCCATATTTCCAAGCCGCTATGCCATTGGCACATGCCAAATATGGCGCCCTAGGCTTGCAAAACGTGCAACTAGGTCAACATGATCCGTACGTGCCATTGGCACATGCCAACACGTACCACAAGCCATATTTCCAAGCCGCTATGCCATTGGCACATGCCAAATATAGCGCCCTAGGCTTGCAAAACGTGCAACTAGGTCAACATGGCCGTACGTGCCATTGGCACATGCCAACACGTACCACAAGCCATATTTCCAAGCCGCTATGCCATTGGCACATGCCAAATATAGCGCCCTAGGCTTCCAAACCATGTAACCTAGGCCAAGTCGGCCACGCATGCAATTGGCACATGCCAACATGCTCGCTGGTAGTTTTTTCTACCAAGGCCACGGCCCTAATGGCCACGCATGCCTTTGGCACATGCCAACATGCTCGCTGGTAGTTCTTCCTACCAAAACCACGGCCCTAATGGCTACGCATGCCATTGGCACATGCCAACATGCTCGCTGGTAGCTTTTCCTACCAAAACCACGGCCCTAATGGGCACGCATGCCATTGGCACATGCCAACATGCTCACCGGGTAGCTTTTCCTACCAAAACCACGGCCCTAATGGCCACGCATGCCATTGGCACATGCCAACATGCTCGCCGGTAGCTTTTCCTACCAAAACCACGCCCTAATGGCCACGCAGCCATGGCACATGCCAACATGCTCGGTAGCTTTTCCCTACCAAAACCACGGCCCTAATGGCCACGCATGCCATTGGCACATGCCAACATGCTCATTGGTAGCTTTTCCTACCAAAACCACGACCCTAATGGCCACGCATGCCATTGGCACATGCCAACATGCTCGGTAGCTTTTTCTACCAAAACCACGGGCTCTAATGGCCACGCATGCCATTGGCACATGCCAACATGCTCGCCGGGGTAGCTTTTCCTACCAAAACCACGGCCCTAATGGCCACGCATGCCATTGGCACATGCCAAACACACACGCCGGTAGCCTAACTTGCAAACCGTGCAACCTACCACCAAGGCATTCCCGCACATGCCATTGGCACATGCCAAACACACACGCTGGTAGCCTAACTTGCAAACCGTGCAACCTACCACCAAGGCATTCCGCACATGCCATTGGCACATGCCAAACACACACGCTGGTAGCCTAACTTGCAAACCGTGCAACCTACCACCAAGGAATTCCGCACATGCCATTGGCACATGCCACGCACGCCACTAGCATCTCTGGCATTGCCACTTACACTCAACGTGCAACCTACCACCAAGGCATTCCGCACATGCCATTGGCACATGCCACGCACGCCACTAGCAGCTCTGGCATTACCACTTACACTCAACGTATAACCTACCACCAAGGCATTCCGCACATGCCACTGGCACATGTCACACACTCCACTAGCAGCTCTGGCATTGCCACTTACGCTCGAGGTACAACCCGCAACAAGGGCATTCGCACATGCCAATGGCACATGCCACACGCGCCACTAGCAAAGACCACTTGCACTCAAGGTGCAACCAACACTCGAGATATCAACACAACCGGGGATGCTTTCCAAGGTTTTTGTTTGGCGGTCACAGCTTGCAGCGTACACTACGCTCACATTAAGAAAGCGTGAAAAGGAATAAAGCGGTCAAATAAATGAGGAAATGATGGTGAAAACGTTTTCGCCCATAAACACCTTGCGGTTACCACCTCCTCTCATTATTTCACCTTTACTCTCTTCCTTCATGAGGCCGTGGTACGTTTCAATCTCGACTTGTATAAATAGGTCTTACCTATTTCCACCGGACAACAAGTCTCGGTCGGGAGAAAAATACTACACTCTCGGAAAAGGCAACTTTGCAAGCTCTCCCAAAAAGCTTTCATCTCTTGCAAGCTTCAAAAGCTTTCCACTTTTACGATACAAGTCGAGACACTACTCTCCCAAAATTATTCGGTCTCAACACCTTTCTTTGCTTCCCTCCCCAAATCAACCCTTCTCCTCCACTTTGTGACCGAAGCAAAGTCCGGAACGGCCATTTCTTGGTTTAGGCTAGGACTTGTACAGATTGATCTCTCGAATCTATAAAGTGCACATTTGTTTAGGGTTTGAACCAGTTTCTCACTCACCAACCTAATTTACCGAAATCGGCAGAAACGATTGTTACCCATAAACACTTATATAAAGATAAAAACTATCAAACTTCGGACAGTTCAAATTGTGCGAGATTAAGAGTACTTATGTAAAGATCACAAACCATTTTCCTTTTCTCAGTTTCGGACAGTTCAAGTGTCCAAGGTTGATAAGAAGAAAGTTTCTTGGGAAGAGGAAGATCAGAGCCATCCTCAGCCTAACCAGAAACATAAGGACCTTCTAGAATGACAGGGCAATTAAGCCAGCTTGAGTCATTAGATCTGCGAGCAGTGCTATTGGATTTATCATTCCAATTCACATCTCGCATGATCTTCTTATCTTCAGTAATATACCATCTTTTCTTCATGCTTAACGGCCCATTTAGTTGAATTACTTTTCATAATTCCAACATAGTAATTTTTGAAGAAGTTATCAAGAGTGTATTCGGTAGAGTCGATGATCTTATCACGGTACGATTTGTTTCGCACTTCATAAGGATAAGAGGTCTCTAATCCGGCTGCGCGGCGAGAATATTCCAATGATATTCTAATATCATCACCACTTAGTTGGAATATTCCCTGTGCGAATCGATCATCAGCAAGAATTTCATAGAATAAGGGAATTTCTGGGTTATACAAGGGAATTGGAAGGCTATTCAGAAGTTTCCCTAATGAGACAATAACTCTTTGATTGTTCCATTGTTCAGAGTTGATCAAATCAAGATTTAGTTTGGATGAATAATCAGAGGACGGAGGAAGAGAAAGTGAATAACCTTTTGAATTGAGTTCTTCCTTAACCTGATGAATTCTGTCTCCATCTTCTTACCAGCTGGAGCCATTGAAGAATGGGAATGAAGAAGAGTGAAAGTTATTAGATAAAGATCGAGATCAATAAAATCAATAGCAGAGAAGGCGAAGTAAGAAAGAAGAAGGAAGATATATAGGAGAAAATAAGTCTCGTTTTCAAGATTTCATTCTATTAATGCGAAGAATAAATGAATAAAAATAGGCGGTTAAAAGGACGTGTCAGATAATGAATGGTTAAGAAAACACGTGTAAATAAGGAAAACTGGAATTCTAGAAGGGTGTCGGCAGAGTGGAATACGAAAAGATACGCATGTGCAATATTATATGATATGAATTTCTCATATCGTTCACTCTTTAGAATAAACGAAATGAGAAGAGGCAAAATGTAGGAATAGAATATCGCACATATAATGAGTATGCGAAGTGAACACTATCTAATGAAAGCGAGAACTATCGCACATAGTATAATCGAGGTGACGTACTGGATGATGTCAGCAAAGTCACGAGTATAGTGTGAGGGTCTATGCGAAGTATAAACTGTGCGAGAATGAGTGAGTGTATATGAGCGAATGTAACACACAGTGATTCCGAAAATAGTGGATCAATTAGCTGTCAACCACTATGTAGAACCCTATATAAGGGGAAAGAGTTATCACACAGGGGGATCTCTTAGTGTGTGTTAGACAAGAAATTAGGAGAGAGAAAGTTTATTTGGAGAGCAAGTAAAGTTAGGGCTGCACATGGTCCGGTACGGCCCGGTTCTCTTATGGAACCGGTCCCTGTACTTGGTGTTGACCGGTATCTCATTATGAGAACCGGTACCTATACTTGTACCTGGTGTTGTATCTGTACCTCCGGTACCGGTTCGGTACAACACCGGTACCGGGTTTTTACCCATTCCAATTATCAATGAGAAGAAAAAAAATCAGATGCAAGTTCTAAAAAAAAATCCTAACTAAATTAGGCTAATTTCGGAAAAATTATAGATTTAAAAAGCTTGGTGATCTGTATGATTATGTTCTTCACCTCCCTAACATACAATTACATAAACAAAAATTAATGATTACTCAAATTACCCAATTACAAAAACACAAATTAATTATCCCTTGAAGGAAAAATCAGTAGAACAAAATTATACAATCAACAAAATCTCAAAACTCAAGCCCTAGCATACATCTATTGAGTATCAGAAATAATTATCAGAAACCCAAAACTCTTCTCCATTTCCTTAGCAACACAATTCTTGGTCCAAGATGATAATAACATTTCCATTAATTAAGAAAAAAATAAAAAATTCCAATTTCAATTCTCATCAAGAAATTTCCAAAATTTTAGTTCACGCATCAAACCCTTAGTTTGTCCACCAACACCATTAATCAAATCCATTGTTAAATTGGGTAAACAAGGCTTCCGTCGTTCCCTCAATGACTGTAAAAATCAAATTCCCCCGATTAACCCCAAAAACACAAAACTCATAAAATCCCGATCACCAAAATTGAAACTTCCGCATCTACAAATCAAAAACTCAATCCAAACCTCCGTCAGCAATTACATCTACAAAACACAACAAATGAGTACATATTCTTCCAATCTCAGAAACAAAACAACATGGGTTTGCGTTTATGAAGCTTACATTTAGGACTGAAATGAACTGGAGAGGTATTGAAAGCAAAACACCACAGATCTGCGATTAGAGATGGTGAAGATGAAGAAGTGAACCTAAGATGGTGATAGAGAGACGAGCCTCGGCTGCTCTCCATAGAAAAAAAAGAAGAAGAAGAAATGAAGAATGATGTGAAACCCTGAAACTTTGTTATAAACTCTTATACAAAACCTAAAACGGATGGTTAAGATTAATCCATAAACTTCTAATTGATGGACCTTATTAATCGGGACATTCAGGCCGGTACTAGCCGGTACTCCCAGAGAACCGAGTACTTGTACCGGTATACACCGGTTCCCATGTTTCATTCCCGGTCCCTGTACCGGCTACACCGGTTCCGGTGCGGTTCCGGTCCGGTATTTCCGGTTCCAGTCCGGTCCAGGTCATCTTAACCGGTTCTTGTGCAGCCCTAAGTAAAGTCATTGAATAACTTGTAACCAAATATAGAATTTGATAAATAATAATAAAAGAATTCTATTATGGTCACTTAGAATCTTGTCTAAATATAGTGGAGTGTGGTTGTAGGATTTCCTGCCACTACAACTTGAAATAATGCTTCTTTTTCCAACATTCAAATTATTCCAAATCTAAAATATCTAAAATGCTGAATCCATTACATATATCTTAAACACTACACAGAGATAGAAATAGCTATTAAGTTAACCACTCGGATGGTTCAATGCTGAATAAGTTGTCCATAGAAAAAGAAGAAATTCTGAACTTATAGTTTTTAACGTTCACGTATGGGCATCGGGCACATTATAAAGTACCTTTGCCACATTACATAAATAAATAGGTAAAGACTCTTGTTATAAAACGAAACAACAGCATATACGAAACGGAATATCCTATTGTACATTTTTCATTTCTTAGAAAATTCCAATTACCGTGAAAAGATTACGTAGTTATGCAAAACAAGACCAAAGTTGACAAATCAAAGTCATCGAAAGTTGAAGGAAATTAGTTAAACCATAGTCATCATGCATTAAATTAATTAAATGTATATACTTTATATACATTAGTTTAGGTGGGAGTAAGTAGGTTATCAACTGTCTTTTTCCTCTTCTTTTAAACTCTCTTTTTGCGTTTTCCAAATGAAAAACAGACCCCGAGTGATTGAGTGATTTCCTGCCCAATGAAACTATATATATATATATACACACACACGTACAAAGAACTTCATCTGCTCATTCACACCATCCATTAACCAGAGATAATATGAAGAAGCAGCTACTTACATTTCTTCATCTCGTGTTCACCATAATATTCTCGGTTGATATCTTTATCTTTGTTTACGGTTGTCTTCCAAAGGGTCATAACTCATAAGTAGCCTGCTTCTTCATATTATTTGTTGTTATTGTATATCCAAAGTTCTTCAATGGGGTTCGCTCTTGTGCAGAGATGGCGGCTGGAAGTTCAAACTAATTAGATGTTCATAAATCTAGTATAGTTAGAATTGGTGTGTGGTGAAACAACAACGGAAGATGAGATACATGGAGTTTTTTACCACCAAATAAAACATTCCAATGCGATGTATCCCGTAAAATTTGTGTTTAATAGATTGGAATGTACGCAGTTTCATTTGGTGGTAAAGAAACTTTATGTATCTCCTCCATTGTTGAGTCACTCTCCATCTCAGCACAAAACAAGAAAGAAAGACCGAATAATTATATTTCGGAGTTTGTTGATGAAGGAAATTGTAATTAAGTATCGAGTACTGTTAACCTGTTTTAGTTATAGAGGTGAGGAAAGGTAAACCAAGAAAAGACAAACCTGAATATGATTTCTGATTCCATGCGTTGTTACTTGCCTAAGGTACTGTTACGGAGTAGCAACCTACCAAGCCTTCATCCGATCCGACTAATTTTCTATCACTAAGCAGCATCGCGGATGCACTTTTAAGAAAAAGGAAAATAGTATATGGGTTATAAATCCAGCTGGATCATACGCTTCAGTTGAAGTTAGCGTTTATACTTGTTGGGATAACTCTAAGGTGGTAACTGCAAGGTCCCAAGCTGTTGTTTCGATTTGAGATGTAGCTATAACAGTATGACTCAGTATGGGGTTTTCTTTCAGTACACTTCTAGGCTTATGCATGCATATACGTTTTTGATATATTCTCATGAACGAGTTACTAATATCCAAATAATTTTAGATGTCAAACTGTTTTAGGATAATCAAGGGTGAAGAGAGAAGATATAGAGACAAGAAGAACCATCATATTAGAGATTAGTGATCCTATTACATAGGTTACAGTATTATATACATATAAAAGGGTAAGTGGATGGACGCACATCCATGGGCCATAGGCCCTGTAACACTCCCCCTTGTGCGGTTCAATAAAAAAACTTTATACATAGTGCTTCACATATAGTGCTTTGAATGTATTTCTTCAAATGACGTCCTCTCCTTGATGGCTTGTGTCGAAATCAATCGCCTCATTAAAACTTTGACAAGTAAAAACCCAGTGGGATAAAACCTTGGTACAACTCTTCACATGTAGTACTTCACATGTTTTCTCGTACTCTACATGTAGAACATAGTTAGACTTGAATATGTTGCCTCATTAAAACTTTGCAAGGAAAACCCAGTGGGACAAAACCTTGACGAAGGGAAAAGAGTACAACGTGACAGATGCAAGTAAAGGTGATCTGTTGCAGATGATCACTTTTCTCCGTTGAAGTTGACTAGTTGCTTCACAACTCCCAAGGCAGAAAATCCTCGTGGGAAAGATAATAGCCTTAGCTGGGAAATTACATTCTCGGTGTTTGTTGTTGTCTCATTAAAAACCTTGCCGAGTAACAAAACCCAATGGGGAAAAAGTAACCTCGGTGAAGGAAAATAGTTCAACACACCATTAAATTCTCCCCTTGATGTAAGATAATTTTCATTAGTCTAAGGCATTCAAAAGGAGTTTATCACACTTTACTTTTGTGACTTGAATGTTTATAAGACCATGTTGTTGATTCTGGAAGTTACGTTGCTTAACATACTATCGCGTTTCATTTCTTTGATTCGGATATTTTAGTAATATCAACGCGATCTTTATGTCTTCAACGTTCAACAAACTTGATGCTTTTAGTGTTGTCTCGCTAAAAACCTTGTCGAGTAACAAAACCCTTTGGGAAAAACTATTCTCGATCGAAGGGAAAAAGAGTACAACATAGCTTCAATTTGAAGTAAAATATGTCGACATCATATCCTTGGATCCTCCCCCCGATGTCGCATCTCCTCCCGATTACTTTCTGAGTTGTTCCAGACAGTTCTTTGGTCATGTATTTTGAAACTTAATTTTGGTAATGACTTAGAAAATAATCTACGATATCTTCCTCACGATTACTTTCGTTGGAGAAGAGATTATTGTTCCTTCATAATCAACAACTTTTGGATTGCACTTTCATTAGCATTCCTTTTAATGTCTTTGTAGGAATAAAACAAGTTTATGTCAATGGTTACTTTTAAGTACATGATTACATTCCATATACCATTCCAATGACGTTGCGTTGGCGCTGAGCTATATCTAGCTAACAAGTTCACTAAGGATGAAATATTTGGTCGAGTACATTATGCTAAGTACAATAATGCGTCTATTATACTTAGATAAGGAAAGTTCATCTCCCGACCCAACTTCGTCATCTTCCTTTAGACGAATTGGTCATTTATGTACATTTGAAACTCGACTAATCATGGGAGTGCTATCAGGATGCATGTCTTTGTTAAATTGCCTGACAACTTTAGACGTATGCAAACTGGCGGTATAATATACCACAAGCTCAGTATTCGATCGAGCTTTCCCTAGATTTTTCATTTCAAATTCGGATTTTAAATAGCTTTTAAGGTCTATTATTACATCAAGAGTACCCGTCATGTCTGTATCATCGACATAGATAGCTACAATTCCAAATCAGGAACTTTCTTCTAAATACGTAAGGAAAAATACCTTACTTGTCTATCCCCTCCAAATCAAATAGTCACTTAGACGGGTATACCACATCCGCCTGATTACTTCACTCTATAAGTGAGCGTTATATCTAACTATAAACGCACTCTGTGGTTTAAAGTCACTTGATTTGGGAAACAAAAGTCCATCAAGTACTTTTGTAAATATCTGATATCTCTTGATTCTTTCAGAGATACGTAACAACCACATTCATATGCTGCATTTCAAGTTCTTTTGAAATTACCAAGATAACTAAGTAGTAGAACGCTATAACGTTCATTACAAGAGGACAATTCCAGGGCTTTGTGAGAAACCTCGCGCCACAAGGCGAGTCTTTGTACTTTAAGACTACTTTCTTCTCATTATGCTTTATGACAAATTAATTATGTATGTCCAATAGGCTTTACACTTGGTTGGTTAGCACTACCACACCAAATACCCGTATATTTGCCAAAGAACTAAGTTCTACCGGATTTGCGTAGGCCAAATATGCTATTTATTTGAAATTAATCAAAATAAAGCATGGTTCGATCTCATTGTGCTCTACACTCTGGAGCAACTATTTATGGATTATATCATCATTGTGCACACATGATCCTTCCGTTGAATCATGTGCATTCTCATAATCCGTCAGGATTTCATTGTTCTCTAGAATCATTTAAAACTTCGGAGCGTCCTCCAGTATTGATTCATGGACATATTCAGAGACAATATTATGAGATGATTTCTGATGATATAAATAGGTTGTGCCTTACTCACCTACTTCCTTTCTAGGTGAGCATTGATCGAACCTGGTGGTCTCTCCATCTTCCTTTATGGAGCCACGGCCTCAACTACACTTCCACCAAGTGTAGTTGCAACACCTTAGTCTATGGTGTGCCCCATATACCGAGGATTTCTAATCTTGCGGGAATATTTGCACTGGTATGTGTGATCTTTTCACTTTAGCGACATCGTATACATTCGAAAATCGATTATTCTTTGTCACTTCACATTTACATTTGTGGAGTACAAGAATCAATATGAGACACAGTAGGAACACACCACAACAAATCCTGTCGTTCCCTTAAGAAATACTTTTCTTATCTCCCCCTAACGACGGGAAGACTGTCTCATTAAAGTGATAACCTGCAAATTTAGCAGTAAGAGATCTCCTTCCCAAAGGTTTTAAAATGCGGATAATTGTTGAGAGTAAATATTCAACAAAATTACTTAATCATTTTTGTGACCCATCATAGTACGATGTGGACTCGTAATGGCACATATATAGTGCAACCAAAAATGTGTAAGACTACAAATGTCGAGCTTAAATTCGATTTACCAACTGGTACGCGAGAAAAGGTTGACTAATATTGGGTTCTAAAACGAATTAAGTAAAGATGCGCGTAATATTGCATATCCCCAAAGCAATAAAAGGTAGGTTGGTACGCATAACCTATTCCTTAGACACCTATGTAACCTTTGATGGTAGCCTCTGCGAGACCATTGGGTATAAGATGATCTATATTGATCCTATTAAACATGCAATATTCATCAAGTCCTTTTGATGTAAATTCTCTAGCATTAACAAGGGTAGTTAGCCTTTGCACTTTGCACTTTGCATTGTGTAATATGTGCTATGAGTTTTCAAACGCAAATTTCTTGGGAACTATAACTAGTCCAAAATGTCAAAACATTCACCAGATCCATTAGTCACTTTAATGGTCCGCATTCTGCATGAATATTTTTCTAAATTTCACCTTGTTTTCTTTGTAATATGGAATTTTTACCATTTGCATCTTAGGATGGTCTCGATCCTGTTTTACTGAAGACTTTGTAAAAATGAGTGATATGCTTTCTTACCTAAAAGCATAATGGGAGGGGGGGTTGTGTATCTAGTAATTTAGAAAAGACTTATTGAGAGATATGTCGTCACTTTGCATTCTGTCAATCTTTTTCCCATTTTCGTTCACTCAAATAAAGTGATATTTGTATGAGTTCTTTCAAAACAATCATCATGTCACAACCAAAGTTTCTTTATGGTTATGCCCAAAGCCTGTATGAGTCAGTTTCCAACATTTTATCATCGGAGTCAATATGATTCAATAACCAAATATTATAGTGAATTACATTGTACTAGATTGACTCATTAGTTTCTCTAAAATATATTTCCTTCCAAATATATTAGAGACTATAAAAGATGCAATCAATTACATTTTCATCATTTAGATGTTCCACAATATATCCATTTGCACGGGTTACTTGGGAATTTAACAAGGTGTGATCATCTCTTGGTACATCTAGAGATTTTGCGACGTCGATAAGATAATCAATTGGCCAGGCAAATTTCTTGTTGCCATTAAAGTTGATGTGGAAATTGGTTGCTACTATGATACACACACATTGTATATATCAACACCTATGACCAGGTGCATTCCCAACTCTTTCATTTATGATGGGAGCTAGAATTACATCTTAGCTTCATCCCATATTCAGCTGATACCTGTACTTTGGTGTCATTACTACTGGGGAAAAAAAATACATCTTTGTCTCATGATAGATATGTCCCTTTTCACATGCTTTATATGAGTCATTACGTCTAACCCTTATTACTTCGGGGTTCTTTCAATTTTCAATTTTTGCTACATTTAGCTTAATTTGAGAAATTTCTTTATCTCAATAGGCCAAGAGAATCTCACTACACATGTCAACCACTTACTTTAGGTTTAATATATTACTAAGGATAATTCTCTTGTTGTCATACTTCAACATATACCCGTTCGTTAGTATTATGGATGAAGTAGAGAAATGAAAATTTTATGACTCATATCATCTTTTTTTTGAGTTCTTCCACAAAAATTGGAATACACGTGATTTTATTTGAACGTATGTTTTGAAACTATTGACAAATTAATAGTCGAGCAAGTGGATACATTCCACGGAACATTCAAATATAGGGAGAAAATATCTTGTATGCAACAATGGTTCTCAAGTACTTTTAAACCTCAAATGAATACATTAGAATCGAGTTGGTACAACTAATTGATCAAAAAACATCATTCAACTATAGCCAATATCATATTCAAGAGAACAAATAACATTAAGACCAAAATTCTTAATGATTCAGATCAATAAAAATAATTTAAATTGACCATTTATATGTTGTTGACTTATTTTAAGACAAAAAAATAAACAAAACTAGGCATATTTTAAAAAAACAAATAAATAAGCCTAGCGAGTAAATAAGCCTAGCATATAAAACCTCATGTTATAGTTACATACCTTAGACTTTGGTTCCCCATGTATATATAGACAGAACCGGAACATCTTTAGCCACGCACGTCCCAAAACCAGGCAGGAACAGAACAGGACTAGCAACAGGACATGTTGGGACAGGGCCGGAACTGGGTTGTCCGGATCGGACAGCTGGATCGGAAAAGCTCAGTTTCGGACAGCTGTGTCGAAACAATTCAAAATCGGACAGCTGTGTCGAAACAATTCAAAATCGGACAGATGTGTCGAAACAATTCAAAATCGGACAGATGAGTCGGAACAGTTCGGAATCGGACAACTGTTTCGTAACAGTTCAGAATCGGACAGATTTTACAGTCCAGATCTGGGACGGGATTTCTTTCACTTTTGGGAGCTCAAGCAGACAGGTTTTCTTCCCCGTATTTTCCCCCGATCTAAATCTAGATACGCAAGCACAAATCCCAAATTACAAAACGATTAAGATTAATTATTAACCAAAGTAATTTCTGTTTAGTACATATGCATACGAAGTACCAAAATAATTCTTGATTAGTACATACACAATACGATACGAAAATAATAATCATCAAAATAACTTTTGATTATAAATTTTTAATCAAAATAATCCCTAATTCCGATTAAATCAATTATCGCCTTGATTTAATATACCCAAAATTGAAATCACAAAACGGGGCAGATTCCAAAAATAAAATCAAAAATAGGGAAAAGGAGAAAAAAATATATATATATATGAGACAAAACAGATCCAACTTATCTGATTTGATTCCGGCGATATCAACATTAGCTTGATGTTAATTACAAAACTGTGTTGATGTAAATCGTCTATGTAGAAAAAAAAATCTATCAATCCAGTCTAGCTCTGCGGTATAGCATCGTGCATGATAACGTGTTTTAGGATAATCAAGGGTGAAGAGAGAAGATATAGAGACAAGAAGAAGAACCATCATATTAGAGATTAGTGATCCTATTACATAGGTTACAGTATTATATACATATAAAAGGGTAAGTGGATGGACCGCACATCCATGGGCCATAGGCCCTGTAACACAAACATAATTGTATATCCTCTTATGAAGCTTCCTAGTTTCTTGGGTAGCAGCCGACAAAGAGAGAAGTGGGAATTATATAAATATCTCTTTATTGACGGGCTTCAAAATTACCCTTATGAAGCAACAAATATACCCCTCTCCATCCAAAGCCCATCAGGGATCCATTAAGAATTTTGCGAGATTACAAAATTACCCTTTCTATATAATTAATGAACCATAAACCAAACTAGTTTTCTCAACGGAAAATAAAAAGAAAAACCCGAGAGAGCAGAGTTGTTCGTCAGCTGAAGAAAAAAAAATTTGAAATCAACAACAGAATCAATTCTTGCTCTATTACTGAATCAATTCATCAAGATAGTAATCAACAAAAGAATCAGTCATTTATGAAATCGTTTCTTCATCAACAACAGAATTGATTTTATCAGATCTGAAACCATCTCTTCATCAACAACAGAATCAACAAAATTTTCCCAATCTTTAAAACAAGTTGGTAATGTTGATTCGTGATTGAAGATGAGTTGTGATCTATTTTATATTTTGCATGTTCGTTTTTGTAGTATCTTAATCTGTTTTTTTGTAATCAGTTCTATTTGTATTTTTTGTTACTGAGATCGAAATTTTGGAAACTCGATTTCTTTTGTGTTTTGATTCTACTGCATTGATTGGAATTCGATATCGTTATTCATATCTTAAACAGGTATTATTCAATCTCCAATCTTCGGTTTTTGATTTTTTGAATTTTTTGTTGTTTTTACTTTGCATAGTATGTATGAATTATTAGTAATATAATCAAGTAACATATTATGATGTTTTGTAGCTGTTCTTCTTGTTGTTGACATAGATTTTTCATAGTTGACACTGAAATTTTGTACAATTTCCAGATTATTTGTATCAATATTGGTTGTTGATGCAGTTTAATGGGTAATTTTCTGATTATGTTTTGTTGATTGGTTTTTTATTGTGTCAACATTGGTTGTTGATGAGTTAGTAGGAGAATTATTTGGATAATACTCATTGTTTGAAGCTTAAACTCATTGTTTATATTCTCAGTTTACATATCTAACGTTCGACATTGAATATATCTTTCACGGCGCAGCCAGGGAGTGATGTGCTGACGAATCAATTTGTATCTTAGGTTTGGTTTAGGATTTTTCTTATGATTTTCTGTGAATTTTTTTATCAAAGAGCATGTATGTTAATGTAGTTTTTCATGTTGCTGGTTCACATTTGCACCCATGGATACTGATGCGACGCGTAGTAACATATATGATGATGTTTTATCTTTGTTTGTTGTATTACAGTCCTTGTTCTTTGACATAGAATTTTCATTGTTGATACTAAAAATTTGTACCATATTCAGATTATTTGTATCAACATTGGTTGTTGATCAGGTTTGTTGTATCAACTTTCATTGTTGATGCAAAAAAAACCCGCATAAATTTGTGATTATGGTTGTTATGTTTGTTTTTGTTGTATCAACATTGGTTGTTGATTAGGTTTTGTTGGATCAACTTTCGTTATTGATGCAATAACTTGGAGAATTTCTTTGATTATACGTGTTGATAGCTGTTGTTTTATTGTATCAACATTGGTTTGTTGATGTGATTAGGGTGTCAACATTGTTTTTATTAGATTTGTTGATCCATTTTGATTATTTTATTGTTGCAGGTCAAAGATGGCATTGCAGAGTTCACTTTATCCAATTTGACCTTTATATCAGTCAGACGGAGTCAAAAAATTCTCGGCCTTATATCCTCAAGACCTCGTACTCTTTGGTTACACCGTTGATGGAATTTCACATGTGATTAATCACGATCTTGAGTTGAGGTTTTTCATTCACTATTGTATCTCCAAAGGTGATGCGGTGAAGTTTAACATCATGTTTAGTATTGTTGTTGATGCTGTTCCTAGTTCTTCTTCTGTTGGTCCTTCTTCGTCATCATCAAGTTGTGTTTCAAATAATGATCTTGCTGTTGTAGAAGATTTGACTGATGATTCAGCTATGGTCATAAGGGTCCCCAAGAAGTCATATGCTTGGGCAAACATCTTAACTGGAGTAGGGAAGGTTTTTGATAATAAAATCCATTGTCGTGATAGTGTTAAGAAGTATGAATATCATAGTGGTTACAAACTTGACGTACGTAAGAGTGACAAGACACGTTACATCGTCCGATGTGTTAACTGATAGGTGTAGAATACACCGTATTTACTATCTAGTAGTTACGTTTTCTTTGCTATTTTTCTTGTGAATTATGTACTTTACGCGTGTTTTTGAGTTGTTAGATACTCTGGAGTCGCACGGAGCAAAAGAAAGAGAAAGCATCCCTTTGGAGTGAAAAAGAGTGAAAAGACCAATTCACGAGCGAGTGAAGCTAGCTACGGTTAAGCAGAGAAGTGAGTAGGCAATCGGTTCCATAAACCGACAAGCCAAGTATCCTTTGTGGTGGCCCGTATCTTAAGTGGGGTGCCTGTAGAAATTTCCGTCATTACCAACCCCAACAAGAGAAGTGTTTATTTCATCTCAATCATTTCATTCTCAACTTCAGGGAGCTGTGAGAATTGAACCACACAGAGAGAGATTGATGGAAATTGTGGAATCGTAGCTGATAATTCGAGTTCACGGTGGTCTCTGTGGTTGGGGAACCGGGAAGGAAGAAAAAGATAGATCCGGTGATGAAATACAAGCAATTGACAGTGAATTGAGTTGGGTTTAAATCGGTTTTGAGAAATTGACGAAGACCCGAGTCCCAATCTGATATGAGTTTCTAGGTGTTTGAAATTGAGACAGAATCAGAGGTTCGGCGAAGAAACGAGAGGGATTTTGATGGTTTATGGAACTGAATTGAGATGAGGTTAGGGTTCATAGAAGAATCTGATGTCGTTGGTGATACAGTGAGGATGTAAAGATGTGAATTAGGCTGCTGCTGGTGAAATCGAGGTTCTAACGATGGAAATTGATTAGGGTTTTGTGGCAAGAATCAGAGCTAGGGTTGGTGCTGGTTTGTATTTGAGGATTCAGAGACAGTGTTAAGAAGAGATGGGTTCGAGTCTGATTTCAATATAGAGGTGAAGTTGTCTGTGGTTCTGCTAGGGATCTGATAGTGACGGGATGAGTCGAAGTAGAGTTCGTGCTGCAATTTAAAATGGGTTTCGGATCAAATCCGAATCGATGTGTTGAATGAGAGCTGCAGCTAATCCGGTGGTGATGTTCTTGGATGATTATGTGCTGCAACAGTTGTGTTGATGGTGCTCAGGAGTTGCAATCGTGTGAGCTAAGCAAATGGAGTGAGTTGTTGTCGTAGCGAGAGAGAGCTCCAGAAATTGGAAGAGATTGAGTGTTGAAGTCTCGGTCTGCTGAGTGTTTAGGTGAATCGGTGGCAGGCTCTTATTTGGTGCTGTTGTGCGGACATGAAGTGTTGTGCATTGGGATTTACGGTGGATTGGTGGAGCTGTTGTTATGTGGAGCTGAAAAGTTGTGAGTTGCGGTGGTGTTTTTTGCAATGAGAAGATGGTGAGAATAGAGCTACGAGATCACGGTGCCATTGTTTGAGGCCTCGAGTGAACCGGTGCACTGATGTGTTGGTGCGGTGAGAAGTGCGAGAATGGATGAAGTGTGCAAGGAGGAAAAGTGGAAGCTGGCTCTGGTGTTTAGTGGTACTGGAAAAAATGGGAGATTGCAGGTGCCAGCAGGTGCAATGAAGCATTTGGAGCCGAACTGAAGTGAAGTAGTTGCAATTATGGGTTGGTATGATTCAGAGTAAGAACCTCAGTTCTGGTATGTGATTGAGGAATAATATTGCAGGCATGTGGAGCTGCAATATGTGTAGGCATACGGATCGGGGAAGAACAAGTGATGAAGGCTGTGGAAGCGGGGCATTGCGCAGTTGTGTTTGTCAGAGCAAAAGGAAGTTATAGGGTTGCGAAGAATTGTTGGTGGTCTTGAACTGAAATGGCAGCGGTTTGCACGGTTAAAGCTCATGCGAGCAGGTAGCAGGTACCAGAACTGGAAGTCATGTGTGGAAGGCGGCTAAGATAAACGCAAGCACTGGAGCTAATTGATGCAGTGAAGAAAATGAGTTTGTAATGGGTTCTGGTGACAGCAATAAGAGGAGTGATCTGTGCAGCTGGTGGTGAGATGCTGACATGAATGTGCGGGTTGCGAGAGACAGGACTTTGCATCTAAGGAAGAGATGGTGGTGATGCTGGGCTATGGTAGAGTCGCAGGTGGACTGAAATGGATGGTTGCAGTGCGGTTTCTGGCAATAATTAAAGGCAGTGCTGGTGATGCAGTTGCAGGTACAAGACGAGTTTACAATTGCAGTTAGTGGCGAAGAGAACAGTATGGTCTGTCAATAATTGTGGTGGTTTAATTGGTGCTGGCTTATGAGCATACAAGGTTGGCACTGGAGCTGCAGTTTGGATGTGAAATGATGCACTGCCACTGTTACAGGGTGCTTGAGCTGTTGGTGGAAATGGATTAAAGAGGAGATGCTAATAGTAAGCTACAAGTGTGTGAACTGAACATGCAGGAAGGCCATCATGGCTGTGACTTAGGTGAAGCACAATCATGGTGCACTAGCCTGTGCACTGGCCAAGAAGGTGAGCCAAGTAAGCATCTGATTCAGCTAAGTTAGCCCCTGACTCCATCTGACCCGGTTCTGACTCACTGATTCTCCTTGACTCGCCGACTTGACCCGCTTTGACTCAGTTCCTTTGACCCGGATTGACCCGACCGATCCAGGCCGTTGACGGTGACCGGTTTGACTTTGCGGTCACCCGAGGTACTTTCCGGCGACTTTTGGATTCATCCCATAATCCCAGATTTTCCGAGCGAGCGTTTTGGGACAAAATTTCTACATGGGTTTCTCTCTCTCGTGGGCCGGGTGAATTTCCAACTAATGGACTTTGAAGACAAAACCTAGTTTTGGAAGGAGAAAAAGACTACAAAAGGGAAGACTTCTACAATTTGAGATCACGTTTTATTATTCTATCTCTTCTACTTTATTCTAGGGTTTAGAACCATGAAGTCTTTTCTCTTTCTTCTTGTTATGAACTCCATGAATATGAGTACCTAAGTTTATTATTGGTTATGGAATAGTTGGATTTCACAAAGCATGATTCTTTGATTCAATATATTAGTTTTGTCTCATATTTATCGTTTGCAATTCTCTGAAAATATTGTTTTATGATTGATTGATTGTTTTGTCAAGTTGCAAATTGGTAGAACTTCTAATCACATCTATTGCTAGTTTAGGGTTTATTATACACAAAAGTGATATTCCTTGGATATAAGTAGCATAATATGATAATAGTTTGTAGTGATATATTCTTATGATCATATGTGAATCGTAACCTTTGTTAAATTGAATTAGTGCGCTTTCCACGTTCAATTGCTTTGATTGGCCTGATTTCATAGAACTTAACGCATCTAGGGAATTAAATTTGATTAGTGCTTTTACACGTTAGGTTGTTCCTTTAGGTAGAATTCATATTCGCATCTTTTAATGTGTTTGTTGATGACATGAGGAGGTTTGCGGGATATTCTTGCGATCAAGGTATTCTAGGGTCTTTGATAAAAGTTGAGATTAAAATATCAATTCTAGTTATTGTGGTGAAAACATGTTTGTGAATGAAAACGAAATCCATGACCAATATCTTCTTATCCTTGAATTTATTTGTTTACTTTTCTTTATTTGCTTTTATTTTATTTTATTACATAAAATCAGAAAATCTCCCGGTGTTTTATATAGGAAACCATAACAATTTGACAACCTAGACCTCTCTGTGGGAACGATCCTTTCTTGCCCTTGCTATATTTATATTTTGAGTAGTAAGAAAGTGTAATTATATTTGTGTGGTACCGACAGGGTCAAATTTTGGCGCAGATTCTTGGGGAGGCGCGGCGGTTGTTAATTGTTTTTGGTTTCTTATTTTTGTATTTAGTTTTCGTTTTATTTTTATTTTTCTTATTTTCTGGGTTCTAACCTTGGTTTGAGAATCTTATTTCAGGTGCTTGTTTCTCATGGAAGGGGCATATTGGAGCAATGGATATGATTTTCAACCTCCTCAACACTATGAAAATTACCCACCATCTATGGGATGCAATCAAAACCAATTTATTGGCTATGATGCATATCCTAGAGAACCTTATGGTGATTTTCATACATACCAACAACAACCTTGTAGTGGGTATGTAAGTCAAGCACCTAGGTGGGATAAGTATACATCTAATTGGCTTTATTCGAGTTGTATGCAGATTTTGAATGGGTTACAAAACATGCAACAAAGGCTAGACCAACTTGACCGTGATAGAGAGAACGTCGCACAAACCAATTTTTGGAATATTTCTTCTTACCCGACTCCAGATCGTAGTTATGATCATTCACCCATTCAAAGGGAAGAGTCATGGGAAAGAGACCATATTGTAGTCAATGGTGGTAAGCGTGTGAACGTCAAGAGACTTGCGCAGAAATTATACAAGTTAGAAGATGATGGAGCCTCGGAAGATCTAGTCAATGAAATTAGTAGGACCATTCATATGGAACTTAAACGACGTCGTGATAAGGGTTGGGAAACCGACGACGACTCTTATTATGGTGAGTCCGAAGATGAAGACGAAGATGAATGTGTTAAAAAGGACCGACCTTTGGAGATATTTGATGACATTAGTGTAGTTGACTCAACTATTGATCTTTATAATGATCAACTACCTATTCAAAAGGTAATTGAGTATGATGAAACTAGTGTGTTACACAACTTCCTTGCAACAAGGTGTGAGTCTAATAAAGAGGAGTATGTTGAGAATGAAACCGTTATGACCACTATTGTGGAAGACCCAATTGAGCTTGCAAATGATTGTAATGATGATGTTTATGTCGATACTTTGGTTACGGCAGAAACGGATGAAGAATGGTTGCAAGGTTTGATAGAGGACCATGATATACAAGAGGTGAATAATTCACTTGAGTTTTTCAAGGATGAAGAGGATTCCGTGATGCAAGAGATTATGCAAGGTTTATCTAACCCTTTGCCTATTGTTTCTTCTCCTTTACCTCTTATTGGTTTGAATGTATGTGCTTCGAGAATATTGTTGAATGACTTTGTTTCTCGTTTTCCGCCATTAGAGATACTTGATTCTCATACTATGCAGGTTATGGAACAAGAAACCGTGGAAGTACCCGACTCCTATATTCTTTATACACTTCCAAGTGTGGCCAAGAATAAGTGTGGGGGAAGCTTTTATCGGTTCATAGCTTCACTTTTGCTTTATATTACTAATATTTGTGTGAAGCTAGTGTTTGCAAAACAGGTTCTATGGAAGGATCCCCAACTTTTCCGATTATTGGTGTATGGGGAATGAATCTTACAAGAAGCTAAGTCGGGCCGTCGACTTTAAAACAAGCGCTAAGTGGGAGGCAACCCACCGGTTTTGTATCTCTTATCCTTTTGCTTTTTATTTTTGTTTAGTTTATTTATTTTTTTTTACTGTTTTTATATCATATTTTCATCCCTATGTTTAATTTCATTGAGTCCGTAATCTATCTTAGAAGAGAATTATGACGAATACCTTTTCGTCAGAAAATTTCAGACTGCGCGTAGTTCAGTCCAGAGACCATAACTGTCAGACCGTTTATCAAAACACTGTGAAATTTTGACACTGTGTAGAAAACACGTAGGTGAACAACTTTTGTGAAATGGAGTTTTTCCAAATTCCTTACCAATTTGCACAGTTTTTGCGTTTTATCTGCTGTTACGTCAGAATTCAGAACTTTCGGTTTTACACATTGAGGACAATGTGAAGTTTAAGTGTGGGGGAGCATTTATATGTTTGTATAGTTTGTTTTTGACACCATTAGTGGATGGAACCAGTTTGAATGCAGGAGTTGAGGAACCAATTAACTAAAAGGGACGAATATAGCTCATAAATCACAAATTAACATGATAGTTGTTACCATATCTCGGAATATCACCATATCACATTCTATTTTTATTTTTCCATATTTATCTATTGTTCTCTAAGTGCTTTGGTGGGTCACTAAACATCGACGTGTTATTACTGCTAGGATGAAATAGAGTGATTGAGTTACTAAAAAAAAAAAAAAAACTGATGAAAAAAGTTATATGAAAAAGAAAAAAAAAAATGAAAAAAATTTATGAAAAAAGAAAAAAAAGAGAGACCGACCAATTAGACCAAAACGGAATAAAAAGACACTTGGGAATAGCAGTATGTGTGAAACGTAGTCCCTGTCTCCGTCGCCTAAACAAGCGTGGAATGCAGGATCCAAGGCAACTATCATGTACTTGCTGACAAGAAGCATGCGCTTGGATCCAAAAGATCTAATCATGCCGTCTAAAAAAAAAAAAGAGAGAAATTGGATCCAGTTTGATCCAATCATATAAAAAAAAAAAAAAAAAAAAATTATTATTGTGTTGAATAAAGTCACTCTTGGTTCCCTTGTATATGCCAATTGATTTGATGTAGCATTCGGCACCGGTAGCTCAATCCAATAGGATTAGGTTCATCTTAGCGGTGACCTTCGGCATGATATGGGAAACATCGATCACTTGTGAATATCCGCCAACATCTACATCTATATTCATCTTCTTAATCTTTTCATTGTGATTGTGGTTTGTTAGTTTCCGAGTATTGTGGCTTGTTTGACTATCTAATTAGAGTTTATTACTAATAATTGAATTGAATTTGCAAGGTACCTCCTCCTGTAGTCATTTTGGATTCGTTCATTGATTTGTCACGAATAGACGGAGTTGAAATATAGGTTTTGTAGGTATATCTCTAGTAAACCTTCACGAGACTATAACTCGTCCACTAGGGACACCTAGGGGTTTAAAGGCTTGTTATTTATGCTAAAAGTGACCGTAGCCTCGACGACACGGAGTTGTTGTATTTTATTGTTTTGTTTGATTTGCTCGAGGACTAGCAAAGTCTAAGTGTGGGGGAATCTGATAGGTGTAGAATACACCGTATTTACTATCTAGTAGTTACGTTTTCTTTGCTATTTTTCTTGTGAATTATGTACTTTACGCGTGTTTTTGAGTTGTTAGATACTCTGGAGTCGCACGGAGCAAAAGAAAGAGAAAGCATCCCTTTGGAGTGAAAAAGAGTGAAAAGACCAATTCACGAGCGAGCGAAGCTAGCTACGGTTAAGCGGAGAAGTGAGTAGGCAATCGGTTCCGCGAAACCGACAAGCCAAGTATCACCGTGGTGGCCCGTATCTTAAGTGGGGTGCTGTAGAAATTTCCGTCATTACCAACCCCAACAAGAGAAGTGTTTATTTCATCTCAATCATTTCATTCTCAACTTCGTGGAGCTGTGAGAATTGAACCACACACAGAGAGATTGATGGAAATTGTGGAATCGTAGTGATAATTCGAGTTCACGGTGGTCTCGTGGTTGGGGAACAGGAAGGAAGAAGAAGATAGATCCGGTGATGAAATACAAGCAGTGTGATAAATTGAGTTGGGTTTAAATCGGTTTTGAGAAATTGACGAAGACCCGAGTCCCAATCGATATGAGTTTCTAGGTGTTTGAAATTGAGACGAATCGGAGAGGTTCGGCGAAGAAACGAGAGGGATTTTGATGGTTTATGGAACTGAATTGAGATGAGGTTAGGGTTCATAGAAGAATCTGATGTCGTTGGTGATACAGTGAGGATGTAAAGATGGGAATTAGGCTCTGTCTTGGTGAAATCGAGGTTCTAACGATGGAAATTGATTAGGGTTTTGTGGCAAGAATCAGAGCTAGGGTTGGTGCTGGTTTGTATTTGAGGATTCAGAGACAGTGTTAAGAAGAGATGGGTTCGAGTCTGATTTCAATATAGAGGTGAAGTTGTCTGTGGTTCTGCTAGGGATCTGATAGTGACGGGATGAGTCGAAGTAGTAGTTCGTCTTTGCAATTTAAAATGGGTTTCGGATCAAATCCGAACGTGTGTTGAATGAGAGCCGCTGACTAACTGGGTGGTGATGTTATTCTTTGGATGATTATGTCTTTGCAACAGTTGTGTTGATGGTGCTGCCGGAGTTGCAATCGTGTGAGCTAAGCAAATGGAGTGAGCTGTTGTCGTAGCGAGAGAGAGACTGCAGGGCTGGAAGAGATTGAGCTGTTGAAGTCTCGATTCTGCTGAGTGTTTAGGTGAATCAGTGGCAGGCTCGCAGCTGGTGCTGTTGTGCAGACATGAAGTGTTGTGCATTGGGATTTCTGGTGGATTGGTGGAGCTGTTGTTATGTGGAGCTGAAAAGTTGTGAGTTGCGGTGGTGTTTTTTGCAAGAAGATGGAGAATAGAGCTACTCAGATGCAGCTGCCATTGTTTGAGGCCTCGAGTGAGAACTGGTGCACTGATGTGTTGGTGCAGTGAGAAGCTGCAGAATGGATGAAGTGTGCAAGGAGGAAAAGTGGAAGCTGGCTCTGGTGTTTAGTGGTACTGGAAAAAATGGGAGATTGCAGGTGCCAGCAGGTGCAGTGAAGCATTTGGAGCCGAACTGAAGTGAAGTAGTTGCAATTATGGGTTGGTATGATTCAGAGTAAGAACCTCAGTTCTGGTATGTGATTAAGGAATAATATTGCAGGCATGTGGAGTTGCAATATGTGTAGCTGCGGATCAGGGAAGAACAAGTGATGAAGCTGTGAAGCAGGGCATTGCAGGTTGTGTTTGTCAGAGCAAAAGGAAGTTATAGGGTTGCGAAGAATTGTTGGTGGTCTTGAACTGAAATGGCAGCGGTTTGCACGGTTAAAGCTCATGCGAGCAGGTAGCAGGTACCGTAACCTGGAAGTCATGTGGAAGGTGGCTAAGATAGACGCAAAGCAATTGGAGCTAATTGATGCAAATGAAGAAAATGAGTTTGTAATGGGTTACGGTGATGACAATAAGAGGAGTGATCTGCAGGCTGGTGGTGCGATTACGACATGAATGTGCGGGTTGCGAGAGACAGGACTTTGCATCTAAGGAAGAGATGGTGGTGATGCTGGGCTATGGCGTAGTCGCAGTGTGGTGAAATGGATGGTTGCAGAGTGCGGTTTTCGGCAATAATTAAAGGCGATCTTGGTGATGCGGTTGCAGGGTACAAGACGAAGTTTACAATTGCGAGTTAGCGGCGAAGAGAACAGTATGGTCTGTCAATAATTGTGGTGGTTTAATTGGTGCTGGCTTATGAGCATACAAGGTTGGCACTGGAGCTGCAGTTTGGATGTGAAATGATGCATCGCCATCATTACGGTGGTGCTTGAGTCACAGGTGGCAATGGATTGAAGAGGAGATGCTAATAGTAAGCTACAAGTGTGTGAACTGAACATGCAGGAAGACCATCATGGCTGTGACTTAGGTGAAGCACAATCATGGTGCACTAGCCTGTGCACTGGCCAAGAAGGTGAGCCAAGTAAGCATCTGATTCAGCTAAGTTAGCCCCTGACTCCATCTGACCCGGTTCTGACTCACTGATTCTCCTTGACTCGCCGACTTGACCCACTTTGACTCAGTTCCTTTGACCCGAATTGACCCGACCGATCCGACCCGTTGACCGGTGACCGGTTTGACTTTGCCGGTCACCCGAGGTACTTTCCGGCGACTTTTCCGGCGGGATTCCGGCCATAATCCCAATTTTCCGGCGAGCGTTTTTGGGACGAAATTTCTACATGGGTTTCTCTCTCTCGTGGGCCGGGTGAATTTCCAACTAATGGATTTTGAAGACAAAACCTAGTTTTGGAAGGAGAAAAAGACTACAAAAGGGAAGACTTCTACAATTTGAGATCACGTTTTATTATTCTATCTCTTCTACTTTATTCTAGGGTTTAGAACCATGAAGTCTTTTCTCTTTCTTCTTGTGATGAACTCCATGAATATGAGTACCTAAGTTTATTATTGGTTATGGAATAGTTGGATTTCACAAAGCATGATTCTTTGATTCAATATATTAGTTTTGTCTCATATTTATCGTTTGCAATTCTCCTGAAAATATTGTTTTATGATTGATTGATTGTTTTGTCAAGTTGCAAATTGGTAGAACTTCTAATCACATCTATTGCTAGTTTAGGGTTTATTATACGCAAAAGTGATATTCCTTGGATATAAGTAGCATAATATGATTATAGTTTGTAGTGATATATTCTTATGATCATATGTGAATCGTAACCTTTGTTAAATTGAATTAGTGCGCTTTCCACGTTCAATTGCTTTGATTGGCCTGATTTCATAGAACTTAACGCATCTAGGGAATTAAATTTGATTAGTGCTTTTACACGTTAGGTTGTTCCTTTAGGTAGAATTCATATTCGCATCTTTTAATGTGTTTGTTGATGACATGAGGAGGTTTGCGGGATATTCTTGCGATCAAGGTATTCTAGGGTCTTTGATAAAAGTTGAGATTAAAATATCAATTCTAGTTATTGTGGTGAAAACATGTTTGTGAATGAAAACGAAATCCATGACCAATATCTTCTTATCCTTGAATTTATTTGTTTACTTTTCTTTATTTGCTTTTATTTTATTTTATTTTATTACATAAAATCAGAAAATCCTCGGTGTTTTATATAGGAAACCATAACAATTTGACAACCTAGACCTCTCTGTGGGATCGATCCTTTCTTGCCCTTGCTATATTTATATTTTGAGTAGTAAGAAAGTGTAATTATATTTGTGTCGGCTGACAACCGGTCATTAACCATGAAACTCAATCTTGTAATTGGAGGTTTCATGCGTCTCTCGTTGCCAATTCTAATGGTGTCTTTCAGTGCAAGACGTTTAACGGGGAGCATGCATGTGATTTAGCTTCTTCTTATCCAGCAAAGGTCAGGATGACAAAGTCTTTTCTAAAGGATATCTTAATTGATGAATTTCGAGCATCAAAGAAGAAAAAGACCGCAATCGATGTTAAAGATTTGCTCCATCGGAGTATGGTATTGATCTCTCGTATAGTCGGGCATACCATGGGTTACAAGTTCACTAAAGAGTCTCTTTGGGGTGATGATATCAAGTCATATTCAGACTTTGTTTGGTATAAAGACTCAATTGAACATTATAATCCTGGAAGCATCGTAAAGTTTGATTATGATGGTGATACGAAGCAGTTCCAGAGGTTTTTTGTTGCTTTTGAAGCTTCAATTACTGGATTCAATAAGTACTGTCGTCCGATGTTATTTATTGATTGCACTTTCCTCACTGGGAAGTTTAAGGGAGGTCTTATGGTTGCTTGCGGGAAAACTGGTAACCAAGGTATGTTTTTTAATATTTTTTCTCTTCTTTTAAGTATTAAGTGTTTCAATTTTAGTTTTTGAATCACATGATATCCCTGGATTTCAATTCTATGAATCACATAACATTGGTCATCCCATAATCATTTGTTGTTTGATCACATAATAATTATTGTTGATGCATTATATCCCTGGATTTCAAATGTTGTTTTGTTTGTACCATTATTGCAGTTGTTGACCCCTTTTTTCTGTATCAACTCTTGTTGTTGTTCCATTTTTTGCAGTTGTTGATGACATAATTTATTTTTGCAGTTGTTGATTACATAATTCCATAATTCCCACTAAATGCAGTTTTGTTGATACCATAATTGTTTGTTGTTGATCCCATAATTTCAGTTGTTGATCTCTTTTTGTAGTTGTTGATACCATAATCGTAGTTGTTGATACCATGATAGTAGATGTTGATCACATAACTGCTGTTGTTGACCCATTAACTTGTTCATGGATATCAGTTTTTGTGTGTTACTCTTTGAATCTTTTTTTTTTTTGTATTTTCTAGAGATCTTTCCGATTACTTTTGGTATTGTACCTTGAAAAATTGTGACGAGTTGGGAATGGTTCCTAACCAACCTGAAGGGTATTATTAGTGAAGACCGTCCACTGACCATCATATCAGACCGTGGAGCTGGCCTTTTGAAGCATGTCCCTCTAGTCTTTCCAAAAGCTTTCCATTCTTTTTGTTTGTACCACATGAAAGGTAATGTTAGCGCCAAGAGTTTGAGCAATCTCAAGCTTGATTCAGTGATTGATTGGATGGTGAAGATTCCATTTGAGAACTGGGCAGCTCATGCTTTTCAAGGAGAAAGGTGGGGTGAGAACACCTCTAATATTGCGGAGAGTTTTAATAGTGTTATCAAGCATGAGAAGCGGCTCCCAGCACTAGAGCTTGTGGATTGTATTCGTGCTTATGTAATGGAGAAGAACTACGAAAGGTTGGTGTTGTCTAGTAAGTGGAATTCCAGACTTACACCACGGATGCAAGCTAGACTCAACAAGAGGATTACCGATCATCGTTTCTACAAGTTTAGAAGAGCAAGTGATAAAGTATTTGAAATAATTTCTCCCACCGGTAAGCATATGGTGGATTTGGATGCTAGGACATGTACCCGCAATTGGTGGTGAAGCATAGTTTCCCTTGCACCCATTCCATGAAAGCTATGTTGCAGATTGGGAAGATGAACCTTACAAGCACATCAGTCGTATTATACCACCGAGTACTACAAAGGTTTGTATGCTCGTCCTATCTATCCTATTCCCGACCATGAGAGGCCACCTAAAATTAATGAAGAAGGTTATGTCCTACCTCCCAATGGTGGTCGAGCGTCAGCTAGAAGGCCAACTGCTTCAAGGTACAGGGGTTCTCGAGAGAAAGTTCGCAAGAAGAGGAAGTGTGGTCAGTGTGGAAGACTTGCCTTCCACAACCGTCGTAGATGTCGCAGACCCCCTTTGGCTCCTCCTGCACCGGTGTTTCGCGGGAGTCTAACTCCCAGAATGATCAACTTCTTGAGGAGAATGTTGTTCAAGTTTCTTGGATGATTTACTATTTCTCTGAACTCTCTTTTTTTACCTTTTTATGCTAGTTTGTTGAATGATCAACATGGATGTTAGTAGTCTTTATGCTTTCTCTTTTTTTTGTTGTTAGATTTTCTTGTGTTTTTAATGACATACATTCTCTATTATTTTGTTTAGCAATGTCATTCTTGTCAGTTTATGTCAGTTTGCAGGTTCTTGTTTTTTTTTTATAGGAAAAAATACTATATAAACTGTATCAACATATCAATGTTGATGCAAGTCAGGGTATCAACTTTCAATGTTGATACCTCTTAGTGCATCAAC
This sequence comes from Papaver armeniacum, assembly GCA_023531295.1. Taxonomy (NCBI): domain Eukaryota; kingdom Viridiplantae; phylum Streptophyta; class Magnoliopsida; order Ranunculales; family Papaveraceae; genus Papaver; species Papaver armeniacum. The sequence continues at coordinate 121,548 of JAJJWW010002450.1, forward strand.
TTCCATTGTTGATGCCTACTGAAAAGAAAATTTTTTCATGGTTTTATCTGTATATATTCAAGTTGATACCATGAGCTGAGCATACCTGTAATTCTTACTACCAAGACCCATTCACTTTACTTTATGTGAAACCAATCAGTTTTTCATCAATTAATTTTTTGACCCATTGTTTTTTGGTATCAACTCCCATTGTTGATACCAAAAATGTATCAACTTCCATTGTTGATGCTCAATAAATAAATAAAAAATTCATGGTTTTATCTGTATTTACAAGTTAACTCTATTAGCTGATCATACCTGCAACCTGTACAAGCAACATTTATTTACTTTCATAACCAAACCATTCATTCACTTGATAATCACTTTAGTAACTAATAGTAATATTAATTGATAATAAACTAGTACTAAACACATCCTCCAAATAAAAGATGTTTTTTCAAACTGATTTAAATAAATTAGCGAACCTACACAGAGCAACTAAATTAGTTACCAGTAAATGTTAAACTACACCTAAGTGTGTTTGCTCTAATCCAATGGTTCAACCGAATCTTGTAGGTTGATAACCTCTTCGACCGAGTCTGTAATTTCTTGTACTTGCTTACCATCTAATTCTTCAACAGAATCTTGAATGTTGACTACCTCTTCAATCGAGTCTTTAAGTTGCAAAGTTGGTTGCCATGCATTCAATTGAGATAATATTCCAGCAAAGTAATCTTTGCTCTCTTCCGGTTTATGTTCTCATGGTATTGGACCTTCTTACCATCTAAATCCCAGCAATCTCACGCTTCACCAAGCACTTCATGAATAAGCATACGTGCATTCGCAGTCCAAACCTGACTTGCTGGCTGATGTAGGGTAATGGTCTAACTTTGTAATTACTGTTCATATGTCTCAACATCTTTTATACCCATTTCGTTGGGATCGGAGTCGAGTTTGTACCATGACATTGTCTTGCTCGTTGTATCGTTTGTAGTGATGAATGGTGTTGAAGATCAACCATCTTCCACGTATCAACGCAAGAAGTACCCAGTGGAAGGGTTTCCCGAGTCCTATCTTGTAGACAAATCGGTATCATCAGTTATTGCTTCACCTTGTCATCCACGGGTATCTTTCCCTCAAGTTTCTTTGGAATGTTAGTTGATTCCACTTTTGTATATTCCCGCTAGCTACTGCAGCCCTCATTATTTCTTTGCATCATTTTCTTGGCGATTAGTTTGTTTTTCTTGATAACAACAATAATTCATTCATTTGTTCATCATTATTTTATGTAACTAGTTATTCAAAAGACAGATTAAGAGTTGTTACTTACATAAGCATTTGAATTCGAGAATTAAGTGCTTCTTCCCATAGTATGCGGGCTTAGATGGATTTTCCATCTTGGAATTGACATGGTCTTTGTAGTAATCAACTATCTCACTATTAATGTTGATGTTGTTCATTAGAAATTGGAGATGCCTTCCGTTGTGACCCACTCTTCTTGTTCATTGTCGAAATAAAAGGTAAACGCTTTGGTACTGCATTTGCAAAGTTTTATGTTAGCTCCCTGACATTACATAACATATTAATGTTGAAGTATTATTATCTTGACATTACATATCATTCAAATTCTAAATGCAACTTGGTTATTATCTTGGCATCAACTTTCATTGTTTATGTCTATGAATAAATAGGAATTTGTTTCAGAGTTACATACCATTCTGTTGCTTGCTCAAAGAATGGACCAATGATCCTTTTTTTCGTCCTCGGTGCAGGATTCCCAGAGTTTGAGGTCTTCTGGATTATTCAGCGGTACTGGCTCAGGTGGCGTCTCGTCAACGTAATCATCAAGGAGGTGAATAACTTCATCCTCTTTTTCTTCAACTCCTCCCCCTTTCTTCTTTCCTTTGGTTCCTGCTCTGGTCCTCTTCTTCACATTAATTGGAGGTGTGTATTTATCCGGCGCATTCCTTGATGACCTTGTGTTATACCTCCTTCCTCTTCCAATGACTTCATACCGATTCCTTTGTCTGCGTCGCTTCGGAATCATCCTCTTGGGTGGTGTCTTCGTCTTCAGATTGGGCCATCAATTTCATCCAATTCGAATAGAACTTTAAGGCCTTCCAAGACATTATCGTCACTGTTTCGGTGTAGGAGTATATTCTGTTTGTTGTGATGGATCATCTTCCATCTCTTTTGCATCGGTAGGAGTATAAATTTCAAGCAGATGATCGCATCGAAGCTTGGACCACCGAAGTTTGAGGTAGTACTGCAAGGAAATAATCCAATTAGATTAACATGTAATAGTCCTATTTAAACAAAAGTATCAACATATCGGTGTTGACTCATTTTTTTTGGAATCAACAATTGTTGTTGATTCTTCTATTGTTATTAACAAGGAATCAACAATTGTTGTTGATGCTATCTCATGGCATCAACTCCTGTTATTGATGCTATCTCATGGCATCAACTGCTGTTGTTAATCTATATAACATTGCGACATTAGCATTATAACCAAAAATAAAACTAGCATTTTATGTCTAGCATTACAACAGAATTTTATATGTTCATTTTGTCATAATGAAAGAACCCAAACTGAAACTTGTATAATCAAAATTATCAACATACTTTTTCATAATCACAGTTGCATACATTTTCAAATTGTATAATCACAGTTGTAGGGATATTACCTGATTTCTCTGGAAGTATAGCCTTAATTGGAGGAGTTGAATAAACAAGTACATCTCCCACCATCTCCACTTCTTCCATGTTTGTTCTCTTTTCTTCATTATCATCTTAATCGGTTGATTTGTTTTACAAATATCTGCAATCACATTAGCAATCTGTAGATTCACTTCCTCATTTGAGTCTGCAACCACATTAGCAATCTCTGGATTCGTTTCTCATCCGAGTTGCGATTATCTGGAACCACATTAGCAATCGAAGATTTGCTTCCTCTTGTCTTCTTTTTTCTTCTTTTCCTAAAGCACATCCCATCCTCCCGCTTGCCAATAAATTTGGGTCTATTTGTACATTGACATTCAATCCACTCTGATAACCCTTTTTAAAGCTTTTCTGCAAATCAGTTTCACCTCCATCCGAAAGTGACGGTGCCATTTGACTTGATTCTTCTTCTTCTTCTTCATTCATGTCATCTTCATCCCGCTTTTGAGAAGGTTTCAACTCGGTTTCCATCTCACCTCGATCGATTTCTAGATAGTTCTTCATTTAAAGCAGTCTCAATCATAGCATTGATTTCTGTTGAGTACTCTCGACATTTCTCTTGCTTTTTGAGATTTTTCTCCTTTTCTTCCCATTGTATCACTTCTATAGCAATTTCATCAAGTCTCGCTTTATCCTCAGGCTTCAAATGCATCATGTCCTTGTTGTTGTCAATAAGTTTCTTCATGAATATTATGTTGCTCATTGATTTAGTCGCTTGCCCCCTCCTTTCATATTTTATCTCCTGGTTGTCAAGTAGAAGATTAATGTTTTCCTCTATCAGATTCTCATTCCTATGCCTCTCTACTTCCAACTGGCGTGCTAGTGCTAACATGTCTATCAAATACATCACTTCTTCTGTTACCGGATCAACAACATCTTCATGAACCTGCAAATCAACATAAAAATACACTTAGCATAATATTTTTTTTCCAACTTTATAACCATAATATATCTTTCACGAGGGGCGTAGCCCAGGTGATTTGCGACACTAAGACGAACTACATGTTAGATATGATGTCAACTACCATTGTTGACACAAAATAGAATGTGGCAGATTTAAATTTCTGTGTAAACATTTGTTTGTTGACTCCAAGAAATTGTATCAACTTCTATTGTTGGTACACAAAATATATATTTTTGATTACATTCATTTTTGGGTCAACTTCTATTGTTGACATAGATTCAATAAATGTGCAAGTATAATCTGTATACATACAAATGCTCCCTAAACTGGTATCAACTTCCATTGTTGACACAAGTATAATTGTTATAATCAGTACACATTTGTGTATCAACTTCATTTTGTTGATACACTAACTTTGTTTGTTGACTCCCTAAACTGGTATCAACTTCCTTTTGTTGACATGATAAAAAGTGAAATCTATTTGAAATATAAATTGAGTAAACAAATATGTTACTTTACGAGTGAACCAAGTCATGTCCATGGTATCTCCACATTTCCCTTGAAATTGTTTTACCAATTCTTTGCAGATTGCGTGTTGGCTCCATCTCATGAATCTTGGTGTTGCGGTTTCAAAATTTGTCCTCTTTGCGACGAAGTTTTCTGTATGTTCGCAGAACCAATACTGCATACAGAGAATCAATGAGGTTAGTTTGACGTAAAGTATGCATTTCACTATTTTCAAAATTAAACATTATATTAAATGAACTTTTTCTTTTTTTTTACCGGCAGTAGAATTGTGCAGCCAGGAACACTTCCATTCTTTCCTTTCTGCTTTCCAATGTATTTAAGCAGATAGGTTACTATGTGATCTGGCCATGACACTTTCTCCATGTTCAAAATATAAGGAAGCCTGATTCTTTGCAATTCATGTTTATAGAATGCAGGAAGAAGACAACTGTGCACAGCCACATAGCAAATAGTCTCACAAAATGTTGTGGGTCAGACTGATCCTCAGCGGCAGCTTTTAGTTTGCGCTCAATTTCAGACTTCTTTATTTTATCACTCTTATGTTCTTCTTCCCCTGCTCTGAACTTGTTCTCAAACCATGTAGTGACTACAACATCATTTTTTTTCTTCAGCAACTTCTTCAACTCCTCACTCTCGATGACCCTTTTTATCTTGAAGATTAATGAAAAGTCTGTTGGCTCTATTTTGCACTGATAAGAAGTTTTCTTTTTTCCAAACCTGAATATGTTCTTTTCTTTATCGAATGCTCCAATAAGTAGCTGTATTGCCAGGACGATTTTGACTAACCACTTATCATTTGTTGCATCGATCTCTTTTCCAGTGTAGAATGGTCTTATAAATTCCCAGAACACACATTCCTTTAGTGCTTTTCCATTCTTGTTATCTCCTCCTACTTCAAACAGCTTGTATAGAAAGTTGCACATTTCAATCAATGGTAATAGACTTGATTTGAACTTCGTTTCTCTCTTCCTACTTCGACCTGCATACACGCAACTCATTCATTTAATTTTATATTTAATATAGAAATGAACTTAACTATATTGCAGCATAGAACTCAAATAAAAAATAATGTATAAAGTTTTACCTGTTTGTTCTTCCTCTGTTTCGCCTTCTGCGTCTACTTGTTGTTGTTCTGATTCTGAATATGATTCTTCATCCTCTGAATCATCTTCAACCTCTAGCTTTTTCTTTCCTTTACGTGCTTCTGCTTGTTGTTCATTGTTCTTCTTCTTCTTTCCAGTTGCTTCCTCTTTCTGGTCATTCTTTTTATTGGTCTCCCTCTTTCTTTTTGTTGCTTTAGCTCTTTGACTTTCTTGTTCCGATTCGTCTTCTTCCGAATCTACTTCTGGTTCTTCATTTCTGCTGCTCTTTCTTATTTTAACAACATCTTGCTCTTTATCAACCAACAACTGCTTGTTCACTCTCTTCTTTTTTGAGGCTACATCTTTATTACTCTGTTGTGAATTATCTTCTTCTGTACTCTGCGGATTTACCCTTGGTGATCTTCTCACTCCTTTCATATATTTTTAAAATAGCATTAATTTTTTCAGCATTAGATAATCAAAGTATTTTTAAAACATCATTAATTTTGTCAGCATATGTTGTTGATACCATCAAGTGGTATCAACTCCTGTTGTTGACAACAATCTACTTGTATAATTCCTGTTGTTGATACCATCAAATGGTATCAACTTCTGTTGTTGATACCAGCAACTGGTATCAACTCATGTTGTTGACAACAATATACTTGTATAATTCCTGTTGTTGATACCATCAAATGGTATCAACATCTATTGTTGATTCCAGGATATTCTATAACCAAAATAGTTATTACATGACATTATTTGGTAAGTTATTAGTTTTATGTTCTGTCATTCATTTATAATCAATAACAACAATTACCATATAGTCTTAGACACTAGTTTCATTACCATATAGTCTTAGACACTAGTATTATATCTCTAGCTTCATTCATTCAACAAGTAACAAGTTCATGGCTTATTCATTACTTATACCTCATAAGCAGGATAACAACTGATAGGTGTAGAATACACCGTATTTACTATCTAGAGTTTATGCTTTCTTTGCTATTTTTTCGTGTGAATTTTGTATTTTACGCTTGTTTTGAGTTTTGTAGCTACTTTGGAGTCGCACGGAGGAAAAGAAGAAGAAACCACCCATTTTGAGCAAAAAGGGCGAGAATTGTCATTTAGGAGCGAACACTATTTGGAGCCAGATCCGGAGTTAAGGCGGACTCTTTTGGAAGGAATATTAAATGCAGTCAGGATGAGGTTAAGGGCAGTCCATCGGGTTAGCCCTTATCAAAGGGACCAACATTGAATAACCCTCATTTAACCCACACTTCTAACCCAAAACCGACCAGGATCCATACCCGAGTCCAAATCCAATTTATAACTTAAACCTAAATTCGAGAAAGTTATTCTCCCAAATCATTTCGTCCCTAAAAAAAAAAAAAAGAAGAAGAAAGAAGAAGCGACGGATGGCGATGACGCTTGGGCAGAGAGAGATTGAGAAGATGATGGTGATGTTGTTCTTTGAAACTTGCCGCTGTTGTGAGCTCAGGGAGATGCTGTAGATCGAGCAATTGAGAGAAAGAGATCAAACCCAGAGACTCAGGTGAATTGAAGTTTGAGAGAGAGCAAATTCGAGAAGCTAGGGTTTTCCGTTATTGTTTCTGGTGGTGCTGTGAGAAATTAGGGTTCCGATCTATTGCCGTTCGAATTGAGATGGGTTTGTGATGGATCGAGAACTGGAGGAATTAATGAAGAAATTGGTGGCTGCTGTTTGAAGATTGAAAATGGGATTGTCTCGAGAGAGTTTGATTTTTTATGGGTGTTGCCACATAATCAGAATTAAGAGATATGGAAATGGATTGGAGCTGGTGATTGAAGCCTGTTGATAAATGGAATGAATTGAATAGATGAATGATAGGATTTGCACAGGAGAAGAATCGGCTGAAAAAATGGCTTGCGGGTGTATGGAAATCGTAGAAACTCGGCCAATTTTCCCCCTCCGGCGAGCCAGAATCGGACCGATCCGAACGATCCCGATGACCGATCCCATGAGCCCGATGATCGATTCCGGTGGTGAATTGATCAAGTCGGCCGAGTAGCGGTGACTCGATGCGACTCGGTGAGTGAGCCCGGTTAAGCAAGTCGAGAAGCTCAAGTCGACTCACTCCTTCTCCTTGACCTTTGACTAACAGTTGGCCCGACGGTTGACCGTTAGTCCTAACGGAAGGCCGGACGGAATATTCCGTCAAATATTCTCGACGACAAAATTTTCAAGCGGCCGTGACGTGTTTCCGGCCAAATTCCGGCCATAATCCCGGTTTTAGGCGAGCAAAATTCCAGAACTTTCTATGGACCTCTCTCATGGGTGTGAAGACTTGGGCTAGGAATTGGATGGAGAATTGGACTCAAATTTGGAAAGAGAAGGTGGAAGAGAAGAGAAAGACTTGAATTTGGAAATTGAATTGCAAAAGGAAAAGGATTCTAATCCTTGGAAAGATTTGGAGAATATTGAAGCCTATAAATAGAGAAGTTTTCTACAACTTCAACACACCTCTCTACACACACAACACTTGTGTTTTTGCTTGCTTTTCTAAGATTTTTCTTTTTAATTACTTGTGTGAATTTGAAACTTCTTCTTTTAATTATTATTATTTGTGTGAATTTCAAAAACATGAGTAGCTAAATTTCTTATTGATTGAGGATGAATTCCTAGTTCTTAACATGATTTGAGTTTTTGTTTTCAAATTCTATCTTGAAGTTTTTCATAATTATCGTTTGTTTTTACTAATAGGAGTGATCTTAAAGACACTCATGATTGATTGATAGATTGTTTGGAGTGCACGCTAAATTGATTTGTTAATTCGATCTAAAGCTAGTGAAAGTTAGGAGATAAGTAATCGTTTCTTGACTCTTTACATAAGTAGCAAACACGAGACCTTGCGGAGGATTCCGTGGAGCAATTGTGTGTAGAAACAACGTTAGCAAGTAGACCTTGAGCTAAGAGTCTAACTACTAATATCAACCTAAGAAATTCACAAAACCTAATGCATGAGCCCGAGTTACATCTAGGTTGAGCTAATTCTAGGTGGCTAGGTGATTAGAATCCGGTGATCGAGAACTTCCGTGTCCGGTGATACAAGGGATTTAGGGGTTTAGCACTGAGCTAATTTGCTTTACCTACGGTTGGTGATAATTTGTGACTAATAACAAGTAGAAAAGAACATAACTTGATTCATTGTTTCGTAACGAAGAAGGATTCCTTGATCTTCTCTCTCTTATTGTTTTCATCTTTCAACTTTCGATTTTAATTGCTTTGTTTATTTTTATTTTGCTTTTTACACCCCCTTTCGTGACAACTTTTACAACTAAGATCTCTTGCTCCTCGTGGGAGCGAACTTGACTTCCATTATATTATTTTTAATTGAGTGGAAATTTTGAATTAATTTGATTGCACCTACGACACGCATCAAATTTTGGCGCCGTGGCCGGGGAGCAACGGGCGATTTTTTAGTTGTTTTTATTCTTTTTGCTTTGTTAGATTCTTTACCGTATCTAACTTAGTTTGTGAGAATCTTGTTTGGTGTTATTCCTTTGGTGAATGCTTAAGAAGGGCGGACCAAGTCCAATACGTCTTCGATCCGGCACTCAACTAAAGGATTTCATTAAATGCGATTAACACTCCACTTTCTCCTTCTTCATCAAGTGATTCGGACAAAGAGGAAGAACCAATGGGCTGATCGTACACTAAAGGACCTAGCTTCTCACATGGCTTGATACACAACAATGGTGTATCCAAACTAACTCAACCTTCGAGATCAAGCCGGGGTTGATTAGAGAGTTACCAAAGTTCCATGGCATGGTGAATGAGGACCCAAACAAACATCTTATGGACTTCTATGCCATAGTTATGGCCATGCTTCCACAGGAGACTAATGCGGATGGAGCAATGTTGAAAGCTTTCCGTTTTCTTTGGCGGGTAATGCTAAGGAATGGTTATACTATTTGCCTTAGGAAGTATCACAACATGGAATGGGATGAAGAAACTTTTCCTCGAGAGATATTTTCCCGCATCCAAAGCTACTCAAATTCGCAAGGAGATTTGTGGATTGAAACAACAAGTGGGAGAATCATTGTATGAATGTTGGGAGCGATACAAGAGGTTGGTGGCAAGCTGTCCACACCATCAATTTAGTGACGTAATGATACTCCAATACTTCTATGAAGCTCTTCACCCAAGTGATAGGTCTCTTCTTGACGCCGCGGGTGGTGGTGCACTAATGAACAAGACTTTGACCGGAGCTAGAGAGTTGATTGAAAGTATGGCGGCAAACTCGCAACAATTCTACACAAGGGATGAACCAACGGTTGGCGAGTGCATGAAGTTAGTGATTCTTCATCACATCTTGATCAAAGGATGAGTAACATGGAGATTATGATTCAAAGGATGGCCGCGGTAATTATTCGGATGATGAGACCGAACAAGTGAATGCTTTATATCCGAATCAAAGGCAAGTACGATCCATACTCCAATACCTATAATCCCGGTTGGAAGGATCATCCCAACTTTAGTTATGCAAACAAGCAAGCGGCGGCTCCTAATCCATATGCACAACAAGGTGGTTTTCAACAATCACGTTTCCAACCTCAACAACAAGGTGGTTATCAACAATTTCAACCCCAAGTAAAAGAACAAGGATCTTCAATTGATGATAAGCTTAATGTCATGATGCAAGGTATTACATCATTGTTTCAACAAAATCAACAAAAGACCGATTCGGCTATCAAGGATTTACAAAATCAAATGGGACAATTGGCGACCGATGTGAATTTATTGAAATCTCAAGCATCCACAAAACTTCCTTCACAACCATTTGTGAATCCAAGAGAGAATGTTAATGCGGTTACTTTAAGAAGTGGAAGGCAAGTGGAGGGTCCAAGCTATCATGAGGAAGTTAGTGAAGAGGTAGTCAATGACAAGGAGGAAACCGCACCAAAGGAGAATTCACACCAAACGACCAATCCAAGGAACCGGTTTCTACTTTCACTACTCCACCTCCTTTTCCTAGTCGTTTTGCTAAATCCAAGAAAGAAGCTCAAGACAAGGCACTTATGGATATCTTCAAGAAGATTGAAATCAACATCCCATTCATTGAGGCTATCAAGACAATTCCAAGGTATGCCAAGTTCATGAATGAATTATGCATCAAGAAGGATAGGTTGCTTGATAATGAAATTACTAAAGTTGGCGAGAGTGCGTCGGCTATGCTATTGAAGAAGATGCCTACAAAGTGCACGGATCCCGGCGGTTTCACGGTGCCAATTACTATTGGTAAACAAAGGTTTGAACATGCTTTACTTGATTTGGGAGCTTCCATTAGTGTGATGTCGGCGAAATATATGACTCCTTGAATCTTGGACCTTTGAAAGAGACGAGAGTTATTATCCAATTGGCAAACAAGTCTAACATATATCCAAAGGGGCTTGTAGAAGACGTGCTAGTGCAAGTAAATGAGCTTATTTTTCCGGTGGACTTCTTTGTGGTGGATATGGACAACAATGAGAATCGATCATCTACTTCTTTACTTCTTGGGAGGCCATTCATGAAGACCGCAAAGACGAAGATTGATGTTGATAAGGGTACACTCACTATGGAATTCGACAAGGAGATAATACACTTTAACATATTTGAAGCCATGCGTTACCCAAGTGATGTGCATTCCGTTTACTCCATTGATGTGGTTGATTCATTAGCGCAACAAATGGTGGAATTGAACCAAGAGGATGAACTTGATGTGGTGTTGCAAAATAGCATTGAATTGGACGTCCATGGCTTGTCTAACTTGGATGTTGAAATCTCAAGGAATTGGTGGAGATGTGTGGTGCTTTGGCGACATTGCAAGAAGCTAACAAGGGTGATGTTTCTTATATTTCTTTACCCGTGAATGATGAAATACTTGTATCATCTATTGTGAAGGTGCCTAAACTAGAATTGAAGCCTCTTTAGGATCATTTGAAGTATGCTTTCTTGGGAGATGGAGATGAGCTTCCGGTGATTATTTCTAAGAACCTCACACCGGTGCAAGAAGACCGTTTGCTTAGAGTCTTGAAAGAGCACAAAGCGGCTATTAGGTGGACAATTGCGGACATCAAAGGTATTAGTCCATCCATGTGCATGCATAGGATTCTAATGGAGGAGAACGTGAAGCCGGTGCGTGATGCTCAACGTGGCTTAATCCTCCCATGATGGAGGTTGTGAAAAAAGAGATACTCAAATTGCTAAGTGTGGGGGTAATCTACCCAATTTCCGATAGCAAGTGGGTAAGTCCGGTTCAAGTGGTACCAAAGAAATCCGGAGTCACGGTTGTTCGAAATCAAGATGATGAACTTGTTCCTACAAGAGTTCAAACCGGTTGGAGAGTGTGTATTGACTATAGAAAGCTTAATTCCATGACAACCCGCAAGGATCACTTTCCTTTACCTTTCATTGATCAAATGTTGGAGCGGTTAGAAGGCATTCTTATTATTGCTTCTTGGATGGTTATTCGGGATACAATCAAATTGTTATTGCACCGGAGGACCAAGAGAAAACCACTTTCACTTGTCCGTTTGGAACGTTTGCATATAGACGGATGCCGTTCGGCCTTTGCAATGCGTCGGCTACTTTTCAAAGATGCATGGTGAGTATATTCTCGGATTATGTGGAGCGCATCATCGAGGTATTTATGGATGACTTTAGTGTTTATGGCAATTCTTTTGATGGTTGTTTAAATAACCTTGAACTAATTCTTAAACGATGCATAGACACAAACCTTGTCCTTAATTGGGAGAAATGTCACTTTATGGTAAACCACGGCATAGTACTTGGTCACATTGTGTCCTCTCAAGGGCTCGAAGTGGACAAGTCAAAGATAGATTTAATAAGAAACTTACAATATCCCACTTCGGTGAGGGAAATCCGTTCTTTTCTTGGCCATGCAGGTTTCTATAGGCGGTTTATCAAGGATTTCTCCAAAATCTCCATCTTAGATGTGCAAGTTATTACAAAGGAGGTACCTTTCGACTTCAACAAGGAATGCGAGGATGCTTTTGACAAATTAAAGGAGATGTTGACAAGTGCGCCGATTATCAAATCACCGGATTGGAATCTTCCATTTGAATTAATGTGTGATGCTAGTGATTATGCGGTTGGAGCCGTTTTGGGTCAAAGGGTGGACAAGTTGTCCCATGTTATCTATTATGCATCTAGGACCCTAAATGATGCACAAATCAATTATTCTACCACGGAAAAGGAGTTATTGGCTATAGTTTTTGCTTTGGAAAAATTTCGATCATACTTGGTGGGTACAAAGGTTATTGTGTATTCCGATCATGCCGCACTAAGACACTTAATAAAGAAGAAAGAAGCTAAGCCAAGATTAATTCGGTGGATCCTATTGTTACAAGAGTTCGACATAGAAATTCGTGATAAGAGGGGTGTGGATAATACCGTTGCGGATCATCTTAGTAGACTTGTGATGTCTCAAGAGGAACTTCCATTACATGACCGCTTTCCGGACGAACAACTTTTCTCCATGGAAGAATCAACTCCTTGGTATGCGGATATAGTGAATTACTTGGTGACAAGGAAAGTACCTAGTACAATGTCTAATTTCCAAAAGATGAAACTTAAGAAGGTAGTAAAGCAATATGTGTGGGATGAACCATACTTATGGAAATATGGCGTTGATCAAATAATGCGAAGGTGCGTGCCTAATTCCGAATTTCAATCCATTCTCTCCTTTTGCCACACTTTTGCATGTGGTGGCCACTTTGGATCTAAGCGTACCGCTCTCAAAGTTCTCGAGAGTGGATTTTATTGGCCCACCTTGTTTGAAGATTCATATGTTTTTTGTAAATCGTGTGATAGATGTCAACGAACGGGCAATCTAGGTGCTCGAAATCAAATGCCACTCACACCAATTCTCACCGTTGAGATTTTTGATGTGTGGGGTATTGATTTTATAGGCCCTTTGTCAATTCGAATGGGAATTTTTATATACTTCTTGCCGTTGATTATGTTTGAAATGGGTGGAAGCTAGAGCCACCAAGACTAATGACTCTCAAGTTGTTTGTGATTTTGTAAGGGAAAACATTTTCAATAGGCATGGAACACCAAGAGTGGTGATAAGTGATGGAGGCTCACATTTCAAGAAGGCTTTCCACACTCTCCTCAAGAAGTACAACATAACACACAAAATTGGTACGCCTTATCATCCACAAACTAGTGGACAAGCGGAAATTTCGAATCGTGAGATTAAGTCCATTCTTGAGAAAACAGTGAATACCACGAGGAAAGATTGGAGCTTTAAGCTCAACGATGCACTTTGGGCGTATAGAACGGCGTATAAGACACCGATTGGTATGTCTCCATATAGGTTGGTTTATGGCAAGGCTTGTCATCTTCCGGTTGAACTTGAACATAAGGCTTATTGGGCGATAAAGAAATTCAACATGGAGTATGATGAAGCGGGGAAACAAAGGAAGTTACAACTACATGAGTTAGAGGAGATACGCAATGATGCTTACGAGAGTGCCCGTATTTACAAAGGAAAAGACCAAGCTTTTTCATGACAAGATGATTTCTCGTAAAAGTTTCATCGTGGGACAAAAAGTCCTTTTATATCATTCTCGCCTTAAACTATTTCTGGAAAGTTAAGGTCCCGATGGATTGGACCATATGTTGTTACTAATGTTTTTCCTCATGGTGCAGTTGAAATTACTAGTCTTCGAGACAATTCGGTTTCCAAAGTCAACGGCCATAGGTTGAAGCCATACTATGAGAACATCGCTTATGTGAATTTGGATGAACTTTCATTTGGAGATGCACTCCCTCTGGAGGAGTAATGTGCCGCAAGAGCTAAGTCAGGCCGTCGACTTTAAAACAAGCGCTTAATGGGAGGCAACCCATCGGTTTTGTATCTCTTATCCTTTTGCTTTTTGTTATTTCTTTTTCTTGTTTCTTATCATGTTAAAATTTCCCACCTTGACTTTACTAGGAGGATTCAATTACATTGAGGACAATGTAAGGTTTAAGTGTGGGGGGAGTGGTTAAGCATGTTTTTAAAACAAAAATTACAAAAAAAAAAATGAAAAAATTTAAAAAAAAAAAAAAAAAAGTTTTACTTAAAAATTCCAACTTTTAAAGATTTTAGAGTCACTAGCATATTTCTAGGTATGTTTACATAGAGATTTTGACCGACATAATTGAACTTGGAAGTGTTAGAGAACTACATTCGGATTTCTTGTTTGTTAGAGTGTTAAATAATGGATTTAATCATGCCGGTGATGCGAATTTGGTGCAGGGGGAGAATTGCGTTATTAGAGTTCTGATCAATCATTAGTGGAGACTACCCGTATTCATATCATGTGAGGCACCCAACCAGAATTTTCCATCTACTAAAGAGCTTCTTTTGAGTGTGTGTCACCGTACGTTAATTCGGGTAGAATGGTGAGCTACCCAACCTCCCACCAATAGAAGCACTACTCTTTGATCTCTTGAGTGCTAATTTTGTCAATCATGAGGGTGACGTCCATAGATGAAAGCTTCCTTCTTGTAGTTCGATTTGCGGTTAGCACCATTCTCTCTCTCGACAACAACGGATCCATAGAAACACATTCATCATCAACAAGGAGCGACATCAAAATTTACAAGGAAAGTTGGAAAAGTTTAAGGTTTACAAGCAACGGAATGAGAAAAAGAGCAAATTTCAAATATAAGTAAAGCAACATACAAATGAGCGGAATTCACATATATGTTGAGGAGAATCAAGCGGTAAAATACTTCTCCCCACGGCCATGGTTTATTTTGTATTTAATTTCTCTTGTTTCAAAAAAAAAAAAAAAAAAAAAAATGAAAAAAAAAATGAAAAAAAAAAGAAAAGAAAAGGAAAGAAAAAAAAAAAAAAAAGAGAGAAAAAAACAAGAGAAATATTTGTTTTGTTAATAAGCCGTGGGGAAGGAAAATAATTGTTAAGGATTTATGAAATTCAAGGGTTTATCATCAATAGTTGAAACCGAAGACGAAGACCAAGAAGATCAAGACGAGGAGCGGAAGACGTTTCTATTGGATGCCGTGAGAGTGGTGTTATCATAATTGGCGATCGGATGTGAAGGTAAGTAAGTAATCTCATCCTCGGTAATATGGTTGATTTCCTTTCTTAGAGATCGTCGGAAAAATGGTTTTCAAAATGTTAAAAGATGTGGGTTTTTAAAAAATATTCGGAAGTTATCCTTCCCACCATTCAACGTGATGCAGGATTTCTATCTTCATTCCTACCACACACATGTGAGAACCATAAAAAAGCAGTCTTTTTGAGTGCAATTATCATAAAATCCTATTTGGTGAGGCAGAAGTCGAGGCGAAATGCTTATTGATCGTTTCTCAAACACGCGTTCTCTCATTATGGTGTGGTTATTTCTCACTCAACAATTAAGAACGAGAATAAGTTCTTTAGTATTTCTAACTTCTTATTACTAGCATGCAGAAACTCTATGTCCTCATAACTCTTTGGATGCTTGGGACGCTAGAAAGCTTTGAAGTTGTGAGTTTTTAGTTTGATTTGCTCGAGGACTAGCAAAGTCTAAGTGTGGGGGAATTTGATAGGTGTAGAATACACCGTATTTACTATCTAGAGTTTATGCTTTCTTTGCTATTTTTCGTGTGAATTTTGTATTTTACGCTTGTTTTGAGTTTTGTAGCTACTTTGGAGTCGCACGGAGGAAAAGAAGAAGAAACCACCCATTTTGAGCAAAAAAGGGCAGAATTGTCATTTAGGAGCGAACACTATTTGGAGCCCAGTCCAGGTTAAGGGGCAGCTCTTTTGGAAGGAATATTAAATGCGGTCAGAGATGAGGTTAGGGGGCGATCCATCGGGTTAGCCCTTATCAAAGGGACCAACATTGAATAACCCTCATTTAACCCACACTTCTAACCCAAAACCGACCCGGATCCATACCCGAGTCCAAATCCAATTTATAACTTAAACCTAAATTCGAGAGAAGTTATTCTCCCAAATCATTTCGTGGCAGAAAAAAAAAAAAAAAGAAGAAGAAAAGAGAAGAAGCGAAATTGAGATGGCGATGACGCTTGGGCGAGAGAGATTGAGAAGATGATGGTGATGTTGTTCTTTGAAACTTGCCGCTGTTGTGAGCTCGGGGGAGATCTTTTGTAGATCGAGCAATTGAGAAAGAGATCAAACCCGGAGACTCAGGTGAATTGAAGTTTGAGAGAGAGCAAATTCGAGAAGCTAGGGTTTTCCGTTATTGTTTCTGGTGGTGCTGTGAGAAATTAGGGTTCCGATCTATTGCCGTTCGAATTGAGATGGGTTTGTGATGGATCGAGAACTGGAGGAATTAATGAAGAAATTGGTAGTTTCTTTGTTTGAAGATTGAAAATGGGATTGTCTCGGAGAGTTTGATTTTTTATGGGTGTTGCCTGTGTCGAAATTAAGAGATATGGAAATGGATTGGAGTAGTAGTGATTGAAGCCCTGTTGATAAATGGAATGAATTGAATAGATGAATGATAGGATTTGCACGGGAGAAGAATGGTGACTGAAAAAATGGCTGCGAATTATGCCGAAATCAGTTAGAAACTGTGCCAATTTTCCCCTCCTGGTGAGCCCGAATCGGACCGATCCGAACGATCCCGATGACCGATCCCAGCCCGGCCCGAGCTGATTCGGTGGCTGAATTGATCAAGTCGGCCGAGTAAACGGTGACTCGATCTTCGAGCTCAGTGAGTGAGCCCAGTTAAGACGAGTCGAAGCTAACTCGAAGTACGACTCACTCCTTCTCCTTGACCTTTGACTAACAGTTGACTGACGGTTGACCGTTAGTCCTAACGGAGGACCGGACGGAATATTCCGTCAAATATTCTCTCGACGACAAAATTTTCGGGCGGCCGTGACGATGTTTTTCGACCAAATTAGGCCATAATCCCGATTTTCCAGCGAGCAAAATTCCAGAACTTTCTATGGACCTCTCTCATGGGTGTGAAGACTTGGGCTAGGAATTGGATGGAGGTGGACTCAAATTTGGAAAGAGAAGGTGGAAGAGAAGAGAAAGACTTGAATTTGGAAATTGAATTGCAAAAGGAAAAGGATTCTAATCCTTGGAAGAATTGGAGAATATTGAAGCCTATAAATAGAGAAGTTTTCTACAACTTCAACACACCTCTCTACACACACAACACTTGTGTTTTTGCTTGCTTTTCTAAGATTTTTCTTTTTAATTACTTGTGTGAATTTGAAACTTCTTCTTTTAATTATTATTATTTGTGTGAATTTCAAAAACATGAGTAGCTAAATTTCTTATTGATTGAGGATGAATTCCTAGTTCTTAACATGATTTGAGTTTTTGTTTTCAAATTCTATCTTGAAGTTTTTCACATAATTATCGTTTGTTTTTACTAATAGGAGTGATCTTAAAGACACTCATGATTGATTGATAGATTGTTTGGAGTGCACGCTAAATTGATTTGTTAATTCGATCTAAAGCTAGTGAAAGTTAGGAGATAAGTAATCGTTTCTTGACTCTTTACATAAGTAGCAAACACGAGACCTTGCGGAGGGATTCCGTGGAGCAATCGTGTGTAGAAACAACGTTAGCAAGTAGACCTTGAGCTAAGAGTCTAACTACTAATATCAACCTAAGAAATTCACAAAACCTAATGCATGAGCCCAGTTACATCTAGGTTGAGCTAATTCTAGGTGGCTAGGTGATTAGAATCCGGTAGTCGAGAACTTCCGTGTCCGGTGATACAAGGGATTTAGGGGTTTAGCACTGAGCTAGCTGCTTTACCTACGGTTGGTGATAATTTGTGACTAATAACAAGTAGAAAATAACATAACTTGATTCATTGTTTCATAACGAAGAAGGATTCCTTGATCTTCTCTCTCTTATTGTTTTCATCTTTCAACTTTCGATTTTAATTGCTTTGTTTATTTTTATTTTGCTTTTTACACCCCCTTTCTGTGACAACTTTTACAACTAAGATCTCTTGCTCCTCGTGGGAACGAACTTGACTTCCATTATATTATTTTTAATTGAGTGGAAATTTTGAATTAATTTGATTGCACCTACGACACGCATCAACAACTGAAACATCGACTCCTATGCTTATTCATTTTAATTTCACAGAACCCAACATCATACATACAACGAAGCATTTCAAGGCATTTTCAGGTATCAACAAAGCATTTCATGGTATCAACAAAGCATTTCAGTGTATCATCAAAGCATTTCAGGTCATCAACAAAGCATTTCAGGTCATCAACAAAGCATTTCACCTCTTCATAACAAGGATATCAACTCCTATTTTATCAACAACTGAAATTGGATATCAACATAGACTCCTATGCTTATTCATTTGAATTTCATATAACCAACATCAACTGAAACTGGAATTTAAGTTATCAACTCTAATTGTTGATATCATACATACAACAAAGCATTTTAGGGTATCAACTCTAACTGTTGACCCCATATATTAACATCAACAACAACCTGAAAGTGTGACTAATTGAAGAAATTGTTTTCTTACCTCTTTCATTTGAAGCGCAACTTAGAAAACTCAAAATCAACTTCTAAGCAATGAAAATCAAAATCAATTGTGTTGATAGCTGTTAAAATCAAAATCAATGAATTAGATTCAAAACTAAGTTCATACCAAGTAAAATCAAACAAATAAGAAGCAGGAATTGGTCATAAATCGTATATGCAACAACATTTTTTTCTTATCTTTATCAACTGCAACTGTAACTTTCAAATCTTCTTAACCTAAAATGAAAAATCAAAATTAAACAAAAACAATTAATAAAAACCAATTATATCCCAAACGAAATCATAGTAACTAGTAGGAGTAATAGGTATCAAATCATACATGCAATTTTTTTCTTTCAAAAACTGAAAATCAAACTTGAAATCAAAGCGTAAGAAATCAACATCAAAATCTTAAAAAATCATCATCGGAACCTAAATCTTCACCAATAACAGTAAGTAGAAGATGAGAGTCGTGTTTACCTCTTTGAATTTTTTGTTTGAATCTTCAGAATCATTAAAACCTAGTTTTCTATCATTTCTTCTTTGATTTTTTGATTCTTGAAATTGAAAATGATTATAATCAAATCGGTTACTGAGTTTTATATAGACTGACAGTTTGTCTTTTCAGTTTCGATCAACGGTTTCTCTTTTGATTTTTGATTCAAAAAAATTTGTTCAGTTACAGACGAGTGAGAGGAAGAAGCAGGAGAGAGATATCGTGCAAATGATGAGAAACGGATACAACAGTAAATGTTAACGTATAATCTTGATATTTTATTTAGGGGTATTATAGTAATCTACCTGTCCGTATTTTTGAGGGGAGGGTATTATTATTTTGGGGGAGGGTATTTGTGTTGGGCCTCTATAATAGGGGCATTTAATTAATGTACCCAAGAGAGAAAGTAATTGCCGTACGTTTGAAAGCAGATACAACTATAAGACTGACAAGGATTTGACGAATGATGTTAAAGCTCTAGTATTGCCTTGGGCCGCTGCTTATGGGACGAGAGTACACATAAGCTTCTCGTACACACTGAACAATTGGAACCAAACCAACGATACCATGTCCATTATCATTTTCCTTCTTTTATTTTTCTTCTTCCTCGGCTTTCAACTTTTCATTCTCTTTTATCTTCTCAAGAACCTTTATCGGAGTTCAAACAAACTTGAGAGTCTCTTGTAGGGGTTAAATATCGCATAGCCGATAAATCATGCGAAGCAACTGATTGAAAAGGTACGAATGGTATTCGCACATGGCATATCTAAATGACGGAATCGAGTGACGTTACAAAGTCACGGGTAAAGTGTGGAATCGGTACGAAGTTGAGGAGCACGCGAGAAGACCGGATACATGGGTGCGAAGACATCGCACGTGAGATCCGAAAATAGGGGGCTTTGTTAGATGTCCTCCACTATGTAAAATCCCTATATATAGGACCAGCCACCCTTGTGTTGAGGAGAGGTCTTTTTGAGAGTTGAGAGTTGAGATAGAACTTTAAGAGAGAGAAAGTTTTTTGCTTCCCAAGTTAGGGTTTTATCTTCTTTGTATTGATTTCTAAACTTAATAAAATCTCTTTAAGTGTTCTTCACAATGGTTTCATAATTTACTATATAGATTGTTTAAGGGGTGTGGTAGTAGGATTTTCTACTACTATATTTTGCGCTAGAATACAGCTCGGGAAGGGAATTACACCTGCTTGTGAAAATTTTAAGTCGATTTCCCTTTTTAAAAATTTCTTATTATCGTTATTTTGGTGAAAGATTTTGATCACTTCTGCGAAAGTTAAACATTTTGGTTTATTCATTCAAAACATAGTTTTCATTAAGAAAGGAAGTTTTAGTTTACTTGCATTTTAGCTGAAGTTTTCGTAAGTTTGCATAAATATTATTTCAATAACACAAAATGGTGAGACAAACATCTGCAGGAGAAAACATAACACCGGTTAGGAGGAGTCGAAGAATTGCGGGTAGAAGAAGAGGTGAAATCGCAGAGACATCAAGAATGGGAGAGAGGAACAACAGATCTCATCCGATCAGATCTCAGATCCAGCAGGAACCAAGGGAGGACGATCAAAAATATTACGATGCAGTAAGTGTCCATACTACAGATTCAGATACCGCCGAGGAAAATGAAGAAAGGACACATGAAGAAGGAGATGTAGGAGAAATTGAAGACAACATGACCATCGCAGAATTAAGGCAGCGATTGGCAGAGGAAAGAAGAACAGAAGCGGAACTACGTGCAAATTTGACACGACAAAATGATGAAATAAGAGATAAAAATCAGAGATTACAAGAGCAAAGGTTACAGTCAAGATCCAGAACAACACGTGCGCGCTCTAGATCAAGTACAAGTAGGAATACCACTAGGAGGAGTAGATCTGAGCATGGGGATTATACACAAGGACAATTTTTGGATAATAATTTTCAGGTAAACGAAAACTCGCAGGAGGAGCGCGAAGGCGATCACATGGAAACTAGGTATATCCAAATGGGTGAGGATGAACTCAGGCGAAGACATCGTAGAGAAGGTAGATTGGAACGAAATGGAGAGCAAAACCGTACCCATGATGACGAGCAGCGAGAGAATGATGCAGAACAAGCAAGGATGATACTCCATGGAAGAGAGATACTGAGACAGCAGAATGAAAGAGATAGAGCACCACAAGAGCATGCAAGAAATGAAAGGGAAAGACGAAGAGAAAGAAGAGACGATGAAGAGAGACAAAAACTAGAAGAAGCCATACGAAAAAGCAGGCGTGAAAACGGAGTGGGGAAAGCACGGTTGAAAAGACCAAGGCAACAACAATAAGAAGACATATTCCAAAACGCTGAAATTCGAAGAGAAATAGCGGAGTTAAGAGAGTTAGTAACTAAAGGGAAAGATGGAGGAAGAAGATAGCTAGAGGATGCAATAAAAGAAGCACCAAGGACACGCTTCACACGGAGGATACAATCGGTAACAATACCAAGAAAATGCGCACTACCCACATTTCCCAGCATCTTTGATGGATCTACATGCACAATTCAGCATATAAAGACATACAGCTTAGCTTTGTTACAATATGAGGATAATGAGGCAATCTTGTGCAAATTTTTTCTAGCCAGCCTCGCAGGAGAAGCCTTGAAGTGGTTCGATGGGTTTCCAGTGGGAATAATAAATTCATTCGAGCACTTAAAGAGTCTGTTCTTGGGGCAATACATCATAAGTAGTATGCTAAGATTAGGATTTAAAAAGCATTCAGTCTGTGAAGGATAACGAATGAAAGCCTGCGAGATATAACCAACAGATGGAGGACAATGAGTAGTGAAATAGCAGGACAAGTAGATGAAAGAAATCTCATCTTGGCCTTCGTCAATGCGTTGTTACCGACTGACTTGTTATTTACACAGATCTTTAGAATGAAAGACAAAATAACAATGGCTGAGCTACGCGAGTACCAAGAGGAGTATATCGCGCTTGAAGAAAGGCAAAGAGATATGGAGTCTTACCCGATCGCAATAACGAGCGATAAGACAGGGAATGCAAGTCTATTACTAAGAATGACAAATGCCGTTGCGAGTACTTCGCGGGGTTGCTATGAGTATGAGACCAAGAAATGTACGAACAAGAATACAGAGAGAGGCAATACAACAACCATGGGGGAAACATCAAAGTGGCAAGATATGATAATTCGGGATACGAATATGGAGGGAATAAAAAGTATTACAATCAGAGAACAAACTACAGAGTCCATGAAGAGGTCAGGATGCCAACTCTTAACACAACAGTGGAGGCTATTATATTAATGAAGGAGATAACACCACCACCTAATCTTGGACAAGAACCACCATAGGGAAGAATAAGTAAAGAGTTTTGTTCTTATCATCGTTTCCACGGCCACACAACAAATAACTGCAAGAATATTTAAAGAATAATATTAAGATTGATAGGACAAGGAAAGCTTAATCACTTCCTAGATACGCCACTACCTCCACTACCACCAGCGCAACCAACAACAGGAGGGCAATTGTCAGGAGTAGATAAAGGCAAAAACACATTTTTAATAGAAGTAGGAGCGAATGCCAAAAATCTACACAATTCAATAATACACTCGTTCAAAAGCATAGAAGACTTCCACGAAAATGTGTTGAGTCTTTTATACGCGAGATATGCTGAAGGAAAAGAAATATTGAATTTAGTAAAGATACCAAAGCTCAAGGAATGACAGAAGCAGCCAATAACATTTAGCGCAGATGAAGTACCGACAGGAGGAGAACTTCATGAGAGTCCATTAGTGGTCAAGCTGGAGATAATACCAAAAGAAAAATTGGACAAAGGAGAAGACGAGGAGGACGTCATATACGAGTGGGCGATAAATATGATACTAATTGACTCGGGGAGTTCAGTGGATATTCTATTCTATCATACATATAAGACAATGGGAGGAAAATATGAAGATTTGATCCCGTCAACATATAAAATATACGGCTTCAATGAAACAACAAACAAGCCAAAAGGAGAAGTCACCATGCGCATACCTCTTAAGACAATCTCCAAAGAAATAATATTTTGTGTCGTGGATGTCGAATCTCCATACAATGCGTTGATTGGAAGGCCGTGGTTACATAGCATCCTGGGTGTAGCTTCAACATATCATCAGTGCATTAAGTTCCCATCACCTCAAGGTATTGAAATAATCATAGGAGACGCAAATGAAGCAAAGATATGTAATGAAATCGGTGTGGAGAAAAGTGAAGCGCGTGCGATCAAAAGAAGAAACGTTTGGAAAATAGATGTAGAAGAGAAAGAGATGTGAAAGATTGATGGTTCATTTCATAACAAAATAAGAAGAAGATGATAAAGGAGAAGAACCTTCAAAGAAAGAAGGGGATAGCACTGATTTAATTCAAAAGGGAGCCGAAGACGCAAAAAGACTTAAGTATGCGAAGAGGTCGAAAAGGGAAGAATTTCTACCAGGGGAGATGGTCATGAGCGAAGTACCACCCTACCAAAAACAAGGAAGATTGAAGAAAAGAAAAATAATATGGGATGGACCATATGTGTTGAAGAAATATATTTGTGATTGGATGCACCAGCTAATGGAAAGAGATGGAAGAAATATGGAGAAAATGGAGAGTAGACTTTACAACAAGAAGCATACGAAAGTATTATGGTTAAGATATTACATACATGCGAAGTGAGTGAAGGGACAAAAGGGGTGAAGCAACGAGTAAATTATTAAGTACTAGTAGGATATTTATATGTGTGTGAATAAAGAGAAATAGAAAAATCAGATGTGTACGAGCAACAACTGTTAAAAGAAAAATTTTATTTCTTCTACAATGCGTATTTTTAATATACAAAAACAGAGTGAGGTTAAAACAAGACCTCAAAGTAAGACCTCAATAGGGGGCAATAAAAATTAAAACCTCTAAATAGGGAGGTTAGGTAACCAATTGTGGCGTGCACCCTAGTTCGCACTTGTGTGCAAGAGGCAATATAAATAAGCCCTAACGCGCGTCATAATTGGAGAAAACCTAGTAATGCATGACTCAGGCGAAAGCCATATCATCCCTGGGATCTGAGTCATGGAAAGTGGGGGCGAAATAAAAGCCCATCCGGTGGAGACTCCTTAGTCGTAAGACTAAGGTACTAAGTTCTCTATTATGGAGTGTAGAAACTCGACCAGGGCGCCACGGTACACGGTTGAGCTAAGGGTGCCGGGGGCGTATGGAGCGTACCTCGCCACTCTTATCAAGTCCTGGCTATGATACACTCGGTCCTCAAGAAACCCAACTTAGGGAGCAGACTCGAACGAGTCTACGAAACAACCGGTTGTTGCATCCTTTGGATGGGAGGAGCCCACCTAACCCTAAGAGGGGTACGTCTCCTTGAAGTGGGCAATCGGTGGGAAGATAAGGACGGCACCCTCAATTAGGGAGAATTTGAATTGTGTCAAAAAGACGTCAATATCATGGGAATATAACTCAAACCGGAGTATAGACTGTCGTATTGGCGCATAAATATACCTGTAGAGGCAATAATACGAAAGATGATAAGGCGAGATCAATGGGTCCATACGCGAAAGCGTAAAGACCTCCTGTGATTTCGTCGCACGACCCAAATGAATACTCTGAGGCAAAAATAAGTCATATTAGCAGGGGAGGCTGATTAAGACCTCTACTTATGGAGGCTCAATAAGACCTCACGAACAAACCCAACAGACCGCACTAACATTATTTTTGCAGGGCATAAAGCGAGGCAAAGGGACGATCAAGACATGAAATACAACCATGCACAGGTAATTACGAAGGTAACTTGAAAAACTAAGGATTTAACAGAGGAAATTACACTGCTACGAATATCAGAGGCAAGAAGGGTATTATAAACACAATAAGAATATGATATTCGCACTAGCATAATTTCCTCGTGTCAAATATGATAACAATTGCATATTCGCACATATGATAAGCTCATACACATGTATTATTATATTCGCACATATGACAGGATCATAACATGAATTATTACATTCGCACACGTGATAGAAACATATACATGTATTGTCATAATCGTATGTATGATGGACTCACGTACATATGTTATTATATCTGACTCTATAAGTTACCCTGAAACTGACACAAATTATTATAAAGAAAAGCATCGTTCTTTGATCAACAGCCGGAAGAAGGAGGGAGAAGCATAAAAAAAAAGATGTGGAATCTATTAAAAGGTGGAAAATATTCAAAGTATATGAACAAAGAAGAAATATCATACAAAGTGAACAACTAATTCTTCCCAACATTATCTCTATCAACTCAGAGTCATGATCCTCATCATTATCTTCATCAACCCGAGTCACGATCTTCTTCACCGGGAATCCTCATATTCAAAGTCCTTTGTCGGAGATTTGAAAGTTGGTATCACGAGCTTTTTCTTGAGACGGTGGCACTTGGTATCAAGAGCTTCATAATTTGCTTCCAGCCTTTGAATTTCAGCATGGGACTTTTCTTGCAGACTTTCAATATCTCGCAGATACTTCTTCTACTTTTCAAGAAACTCCTTTTCAGCAGCTGCGAAAAGACAAGAAAAAGAGTCAAAATCGCACAAATATAATTTAAAAGATAGAGCAGAGACAGAGTCATAAAACAAGGATAATGGAAAACCTTCTTTTTCAGAAATGATGGTTCTAACCAGAGACGCATGGTCAGATTCTAGACTAACACTTGTACCCAACTCCAACCTAGCATTATCAAGGACTTTAGAGTCTTCTTCTCACTAATGACACGATCCCTTTCTATATGAATCTCGAGTTTAGTGTCGTGGATTTTTTTCAAAGCCTTCGCACAATTCTAAATCACTTGATCTTTCTCAGCTATAAGAGCACTCTTTTTGGCTTTTAAAGTCCTAATTCTCTCTTTATCCTCACGGGAGCGACGTTGAAAGGTCTTATTATAAATTAATAGTGGTCTATGATCACAAATAAGGGCTTCATATTTTTCTCTCAACTCCTTCCAACTAAGATTATCTAGACCACGCATGGGGAAATTGTCCACTGAGGCGTTAAGAAGATCTAAAAGAGCATCATTATCATCCGGAAGTCGAGCCGCTTCTTCGGTCAAATTATAAAGATCTGCAAGTATAAGTGGTAGAAGAAATATAAAGATAAAGTGAAGACGATAAGGGGCTAGGGAGAGAAAAGAAACACACCTATTAACTGATTATTTCTCTGACGAAGGGTCTCGGCCTCCTCGGTTTTGCTCGAAAGCTCCCCTTTAAGCCTCACACAATCAAACTTTAAGGAATGATTTTTCCTATGAGAGTCAGAGACAACTGCATGAGAAGCTCGCGCCATCTGCAAAGACGAAAAAGCAAGGGAATTAAAAATAAATAAGGTATAAAGAAAAGACCTTGGCTCAAACTTTGACTTACGGGAGAAAGAAAAGACATACCATGGAGCCCATAGCATATAGAAATTCGGGAGATATGGCTGAGGCAGATCCTCGCAGAGATTCATGACTCACGGTAAGGGCATCACATATGGAGGAGATCATTTGGCAGGTACAAACTAAGTTGTCATCACCCACAGCTGAGAGGGAATCTTTGAAGATACGAGACAATCGGGTCATGGGAGAAGCAGAAGTAGACTCATCAGGAAACGACAACTCATTTCCTTGGGAGCGAGGGAATGAAGGAGTAGGAGATGAGGTAGTAGAAGTAATCTTTCTCTTCTTTGGGGGATTACCCTTCTTACTGAAATTTTTCGCAGAAGACTTGGAAGAAAGTACTTTGCCCTTAGACTTCGCACGAGTAGAAGCCTCCTCTTCGCCTCCAACAGAGTCTTCATCATCAGAGCCCTCGATATTTAGTCCGCCCACCTTCGCACACAGATAAAGATAATAAACAGAGGTAACAATATTGTTAAAGAAAAATTAAAAGGTATTTCTTACTTCATCAGTGATCGAACGTAGTGCATCTAGTGTGCCTTGTTTTCCCCGAGCTTTAAAATCTCTCTTCAACTTGGCAATCTGTAGGTGAGAAAATTAATGAATAAACGAGAGAAAATATAAAAGTAAATGGAATAAAGCTAATGAATGAGCGAAAAAATACCACATCATCTCGCTCAGGCCAATTGAATACCCAAGGGGAACAGACGGAAAAGCCCTCAGGGAGAGGATTTACCGATTTATCATCACCAAAACCAGTGATGTAAGGACCCTCAAGAATGACAGGATAAACGTCCCAGCGATTATCGTTAGAGTAATGTGCGGTGCACTTAGATTTATCATTAAAATCAACATCTCGTGTAATCTTCTTATCCTTTGCGATACCATCTTTCCTGACCAAATGAATAGCCCAGCGAGATGATTCATTCTTCATAATAGCAATCTTATAATTTCCAAAGAAACTCTCAACTGTATAATCAGAAGGATCAATTTCTAGCTCAGCATATGCGGGATTCCTGTATTCTTTAGGGTAGAGATCCTAGTCAGCCCGCACAACGAGCGAACTCTAATATAATTCAGATATAATCCCCACTCAACTGGAAGATCACACGTTGGAAATCAACATAAGATAAAATTTTGTAAACTAGGGAAATTCGCGGGTTAAAGAGAGGAATGGGGAGACCAGCGAGAAGTTGCCATATAGAGATGATGATCTTTTGATCATTCCATTGATCAATCTCAAACCATTTAGGGTTAATCGTTTGAGTAGGTCCTGATGTAGGAGGAACGGATAATGTAAAGCCTTTATCTCTGAATTCAACTTCAAGCTTCTCAAACTCTTGAACCATTATCCACCCGGGCTTATGCCCCATTGATTGCCCTTACAGAAGGGGATTATAAATATCAAAACTAATTAAGACGATCAAAAAGGCGAAGTAATATGTGATGGGAGATTTAAGACGATCAAAAAGTAATATCAAAAAGGCGTTCAAAAGGGCGAAGTAATGTGTGATGTGAGATTGAAGTGAAGAAGAGTCAAGAATCAAATTCAAAATAGAAGAATAGCAATAACAACGGTTAAAAAATATATTTGCAGAGGTTGAAGAAGAAAGAAAAAAGTAAAAATAAGAAGAGGAAAGTGAGAAGGGATATATAAAGGTTTCGGAGAAATTCGCTTTTATGAAAGCATTAATGGGTGAGAGGATATAAGGTGACGGTTGCAGGTATCAGCCATAACATGTCCAAAGCTGAGACGATGACAGCAACACGTGGAAAAATTGGGCCTGAGATCTCGAAATATTGTCATTTAAAAGAATATGGAAAGTTGATAGGGTGCGACAGGCATCATGTAAGGGAGCGAAGGCGATTAAGAAAAAATTTCTCTTATCGCTCTTTCTTAAACAAAGATCGCTAAGAGAAGAGGCAAAATGTAGGGGTTAAATATCGCATAGCCGATAAATCATGCGAAGCATTTGAATTGAAAAGGGATGAATGGTATTCGTACATGGCATGTCATAAATGACGTAATCAGTGACATCATAAAGTCACGGGTAAAGTGTGAAATCGGTACGAAGTTGAGGAGCACGCGCGAGAAGACCAGATACATGGGTGCGAATACATCGCACGTGAGATCCGAAAATAGGGGCTTTGTTAGCTGTCCTCCACTATGTAAAATCCCTATATATAGGACCAGCCACCCTTGTGTTGAGGGAGAGGTCTTTTTGAGAGTTGAGATAGAACTTCACGAGAGAGAAAGTTATTAGCTTCCCAAGTTAGGGTTTTATCTTCTTTGTATTGATTTCTAAACTTAATAAAATCTATTTAAGTGTTCTTTACAATGGTTTCATAATTTACTATATAGATTGTTTAAGGGGTGTGGTAGTAGGATTTTCTACTACTACATCTATCTTGATGGTTTTAGGCATCAGATTCTCAGCAACATCGGCAGGATAAACTTTTACCTCATAAAATCAAATGTCTTATGGTGTCAAACAGTTCATGAGACTCCAGGTCTAAGTATATCTTCGCGAACACTTTGAATCCTTCATAACTACAGTACGACATATCAATGTGTTTGTCCATCCGGACTCTACGAATCAAAGCTAATTTCTCAACGAAGTTAGTGGTGAACACAAAGATTCGTTCTTTGATGCAAGCTGACCATAACCCGTCTATGACATTAAGAAGTACCCGGATAGCTTAACCTTTTTCTCCTTGTCACTTTCTTCTTCTTCTTCTTCTTCTTCTTCTTCTTCTTAAGAAGTACTAGGACCAAAAAGAACAAACAGACTAGAAACAAAAACCTAGTTACTCTCTAATGTACACTTTGCCGATGGCATCTTCTTCAACAATTTTCTTCATTTCTTCAGTAAAGGTGTTAGGATCTATCTCCAAGAAATTCCTTGCTGGATGTGAGCTAGCAAGATGATCATCTACTCTGTTAGCTTCCCTGAGAGAGAGTTGGACCGTACAATTCAAAAACATAACATACGGGTGCTTTATTGATTCCCATATATGATGACACTGCCAAGGAGGTTTGGGGTTGGGGCTCAATAAGTAAGAGATAACAATCATAGAGTCCGACCTTAGAGACACTCTGGTGTGATTCTTCATAACTTCCAGTTTGAAACCAGCTTTAACTCCTTGAAGCTCATGATGAGTGATGGTAAGTGTCTCTGAACTGCCTGTAACAGCATCCAAGGGAATTCCATTTTCATCTCTAATAATAGCACCAAAACCAGCTTCAGTGTCTGAGAGGGAGCCATTAGTATTTATGGCCACTTCTCCATTGGCAGGCTTTAACCAAGTGCATTCTACCTGAGCAGCAGTGATAAATCTTGTAGCACAGTTCCAGTTTGTGGAGAGGTATCTGCTCTCAGGGGTATCAAACATATGGACAGGATGAGCTGCCATTTTTAACTTCAACTCTTCAGTCATGTTGTGGTAGACAGAGTCATAAGTATTGCTTATTTGAGAGAAAATCCTTTTGTTTCTCTCACACCAGATGTGGTAAATGAAGGCATTGAAGGTGAGTTTCCTGAGAGTACCTACATCCTTCTTGCCTTTAAGATGGGAGATGCACCAAGTGATTATTTCTTCCCAAGTGGAGTGCCTGCAACCTCTTAATCCCAAAAGCCTTAACAGCTTATTCCAGATAGTGGTGGAGTATCTGCATTTAAAGAATATATGATAATCATCTTCTAGCATTTCATTACATGAAACACAGACTGGGTCCACATCCAACCCCCATGAAAGAAGTTTAAGTCTAGTCTTCAGCTTCCTTTGGAGTTCCATCCATACAATAAAACAATGTCGGGAATAAAATTTGGGAACCATAAGAGGACATGACATTCAAGAGTATTTTTTTTAGTTCTGAGAGCATTGTAAGTATCCTTGAGATTATATTCTCCAGATTTTATTGCAGTCCACACTATTATGTCTTTTAGGAGAGGGTCTGTCTTGACTTTTGTAATGACTTTAGAGACAGGACCAAGGGCATGAGAGAGGTTAGGAGATAGATTCCATTTACCCACTTCAAGGCAGCTGCTCACCTTTGCATCAATATGGTGAACAGAATTATAAGAAAAATGTGTGGGAAAAATACTTAGATTTCCTTGAGGTAGCCACACATCTTTCCATAGCCTAGTAGATTTACCATTACCAATAAGAAAAAGAGTGAAAGTACTGGCAATCTCCCTGTGGTCCAGAATCCTCCTCTAGCACCAAGAACAATCAGCAGAAGCTTTTAGTAACCAGAAATCCTTGTTCTTTATGAGGTTCTTGTGGACCCACTGCACCCAAATAGTGTCTATGTTACTGACAATGTCCCAAATGTGCCTTAAGTTGGCTGCAATGTTAATTGTCTCAATACATCTTATACCTAGTCCACCTTCCTTGTAACGGTGGCAGATGATAGTCCAGCTCACTGCAGAATGCTTGTAAATAAGCTCAATACCAGCCCATAAGAAATTTCTAAATATTGTGTTTAGGAAATTTATTGTCTTCTTGGGGAGAACAAAACATGCAGTCCAAAAGATAAGCATGCTGCTGAGAATTTCCTTGATTAGAAGGACCCTACCTGCATAAGATAAAACTCTTGCTTTCCAAGATTTTATTCTAGAAATAACATGATCAATGAGAGGCAAGCAATCAGAGTGAGACAATCTGGTAGAGAGTGGAGGAATACCAAGGTACTTTACAGGGAGAGAGCCCACTTGGAATCTCTGCAATGTCCATCACTCCAGTTCTTGCACTCCCAGAGACTTCTCCAAGCCTTTTACTGTGGAAAGTGATGCAAGTGACAAATGCCTTGGATATGTCTTAACTCAAGAAGGAAAGCCTATTTCTTTTTTCAGTCAACCATTGGGACCAAGAGCAAGAGAACTATCTACTTATGAAAAAGAGTTTTTGGATGTTGTTAAAGAAGTTCAAAAATGGAAGCATTATTTACAAGGTAATTAGTTCATTATACTTACTGATCACCACAGTTTACAATACTTTCTAGAACAGAGAATTACTACAGTTCTACAACAAAGGTGGCTTATGAAACTCTTAGGCTTTGAGTATGAAATTAGATACAAAAATGGTAAAGAACACATAGTTGCTGATGCATTGTCCAGAAGGCCTCATGAGTCTTCTCAATGCAATGCCTTATCCACGTCAAAGCCAGTTTGGATGTCTGAACTTATCCACAGCTATATTGATGACCCCAAAGCTCAGCAGCTCATTGCACAACTTGTCATATCAGTTGACTCAACCCATTCATTTACTTATAAAGATGATATTTTGAGATACAAGTCCATATTATATGTGGGCACTGGTAATGGAATAAGATCATCTATTCTGAGTACATTACATAATTCTGATGTGGGAGGACATTCTGGTATGCAAGCCACCTATGTCAGAGCCAAGAATCAATTCTATTGGCCTACGATGAAGCAAGACATACTCCTCTTTGTTGCTGAATGTGATGTTTGTCAAAGAAACAAGGGGGAGCACTCATTTCCATCTGGCTTATTACATCCACTTCCTGTCCCAGAGCATGCTTGGCAGCATATCACAATGGACTTCATTGAAGGTCTTCCACTAAGTGATAGAAAAAGTGTTATTTTGGTGGTGGTTGACAGGCTGACTAAATACAACCATTTTATTGCCCTTCACCACCCCTACACAGTTGCTTATGTGTCCAGAGTATTTTTGGATCAAGTCTTCAAACTCCATGGATTTGCTGTATCCATAGTTTCTGATAGAGATAGAGTCTTTACTAGTAATTTTTGGAAAGACTTATTCAAGTCCTTGGTTACTATCTTGAATCTCAGCATAGCTTACCACCCTCAAACTGATGGCCAATCTGAAAGAGTTAATTCATGTTTGGAGACCTATTTGAGGTGTATTACTAGTCACAAACCAAGCAGATGGTGTCAGTGGCTACCTCTTGCTGAATGGTGGTACAATACTAGTTATCACACTAGTTTTAAGATGTCACCATTTCAGGCATTGTATGGATACTTGCCACCTCATATGGCTTTTTCCTATCTTTGCAACATTGATAGTTGTTGTTGAGTCTTACTTAAAATAAATGGAGGCCATGATGGACATTTTAAAGGAATATCTTCACACAACACAGGCTAGAATGAAATTATTTGCCGACAAATCTAGAACTAACAGAAATTTTTAGGTGGGAGACATGGTTTACTTAAAGCTTCAGCCATACACATAAGCATCAGTTTTCCTCAGAAAGAACGTCAATCTAGCTGCTAAATATTATGGACCCTTTCCAGTGTTGATCTTGAGGGTGAGATCATTGTGAGACCTGAGCAGGTACTCAAACACAGAACCATGCTTATTGGGAAGCAGCCAGTGAGACAGGTCTTAATTCAATGGACTAATTCAAGCCCTGAAGACGCTACTTGGGAAGATCTTTCGTCCATCAAGTCACACTACCGTAATTTTATCCTTGAGGACAAGGATACTATTCAGGGGAAGGCAATGTCATAGTCCATCTTAGCTATTAAGGCACCCTACCTGCCCTTAGTCCATTGTATGATGCCATTATAACTCGATCACCATTAGTCGATTAGTAAGCCTCTTGATTAGCGACACGTACTCACTATCCAGCCGTTGGCTGATAGGTTAATCATTGTTATTTGATATTTAAGTTGTAAGAACTTCATTCAGTTCATTAATAAAGATTTAAGTTGTTTTTTAGAGGCTGCATTCCTTAAGAAGCAGATTTATTTGTAAGTTCTTGATTCCCTTGTACTAAGTACAGTACAATTATGAGAATTCTTATGTTCTCATGATGATCAAGATGAATTGAAAGTAATCAAGGATGAACACAAGAAAGAAGGAAGAATAAATTATATTGCAGATAAAAACAATTGTGTCAACATAGACAGAAATCAGACACATTTATTACAAGACTTAAAGTTGTCTGAAACAGAACAACTAACTCAGAAAACTAATACGACTCAAGTCAAGTCAAACGCATTTGACTTGACTATCCTATTAGCCCCTCAAACTGATAAGGGGTGATATTATACTGATTTGAACAATGAATCAAGTACTCAAAGAACATTTAACGGCTGACAAATGTACTTAAAAGAAGAAAGTCTTGTATGATAAGGGAGCACGGTCAAACAAACAGTAGAAGAAGTAGGTATAATATTTGAAGTAGTAGATATATCAGCATGATAAAATCATCCTCGACATAGAAGAAGTAGCAATAGTTGATGATGTAGTTGTACCTAATAGTTGTTGTAGCAAAGAGGCGAAAACTCGATGTCACAGACCCTTAGTAAACGGATCCCTAATGGTTTTACGAAGCAATGTCTTTGTCAACGATAAGAAACCACTTGTGATCAATTTTTCGACAACATGGTAATGAAACTTTATATGCTTGGCCTGGAATGAGATACGAGTTGGTTAGTGATAAATAAATGGAACTAGTATTATCACAATACAGAGTAATTGGATGTGCTAATGAAATATGCAATTCAGGTAGAACTGATGACAACCATTCCAACTCTGCAGTATCTACTGATAAACATTTGTACTCTGCCTCAGCTGTAGATCCTGAGACAGTTGGCTGCTTTTTACTAGACCAAGAAATCAAAGAAGAACCAAGAAAAATAGCATAACCACAAGTAGATCTTGTTGTTTCAGGGCATTTACCCCAATCAGAATCAGTGTATGTTGTCAAAGAACTTATATCACCTTTTCTCATTGTTATACCAACTCCAATTGAACCCTTCAAATATCTCAGTATTCTTTTAACTAATAGCATATGCACATCTGTAGGAGCATGCATGTATTGACTCACATAATTAACTCCAAAACATATATTAGGTCTTGTTAAGCACATGAATCTTTGCAAAGTATACCAACTAAAGTCCTATACTCAGATGCATTTGGAAGCAAAAACACCATTAGAGATTGAAACTCTAGGACCCTTTGCAACTGGTGTGTTACAAGGATTGCACTCTAACATTTTTGCCTTTTCCAATAATTCCAAAGTATACTTCTTTTGTTAAGTAAAATACTATCAGATTGTCTAGTAGGTTCTATTCCCAAGAAAAAATGTAAATCTCCTAATTCCTTCATTGCAAAGGCAGCACTGAGATGCTTAATCAAATAAGCAAGTAACACTTCAGATGAACCAGTCAATCTAATATCATCAACATAAAGAAGTAATATCATCATATCAGAACCAGCACTATAAACAAACATAGAGTAGTCAGAGACAGTTCTCACAATTCCATAAGAAAGCAAGGAAGCATTAAATTTTTCAAACCAAGCCCTTGGTGCTTGCTTTAACCCATAAAGACTATTTTTAAATTTGCAAACTTTGTGTGGAAATTCAACTGTTTCATGTAAACATCCTCAACCATATCACCATGTAAAAAAGCATTTGAAACATCAAATTGCTTTATGATTCAACCTCTAGTAACAGCTATAGTTAAAACCACCCTAACTGTAGTTGCTTTTAGAACATGGCTAAAAGTCTCCCCATAATCAACTCCATCTTGTTGATTATATCCTAAAGCAACCAATCTTGACTTAAGTCTATCAACAGTGCCATCTAACTTTAACTTTACTCTATAAACCCACTTGCATCCTAGAATATTCATATGTGGTTCAGGGTCAACTAATTCCCAAGCATCATTCCTAAGTAATGCAATATTCTCATCTCTCATAGATATTTTCCATTCAGGAATTTGAATAGCAATTTTAAAATATTTTGGCTCAGTAGGAATTAAAAGAAAAGAAATAAAAGCAGATGAAATAGGATGTTGAACAGAATGATGTAAAACATGATCATGAAATTTTTTTGGTTTGGTAATACTAGTTTTTGATCTAGTCACAATAGTAGATAAATGAACTGAAGAATGTTTAACAGAAGGAAGTTCAGTAATAGTAGATAACTCAGGACAAGAAGAAGTTGAAAACTAGAATTCATGTTCTGAGAAAATAACATGTCTTGAAATATAAGTTTTCTTTAAAATAGGATTATAGCATTTATAACCTTTATGCAAAGAACTATAACCAATAAAAACACATTTTACAGATTTGGGAGACAACTTGTCAGGCCTTGAATGACCAAGAAATGGATAACAAATGCAACCAAAAACTCTAAGTGAAGAGTAATCAGGATGCTTGTACAATGGAGACTTATTTTGAAGCACTGGAGTTGGAGTTCTGTTTATAAGAAAAGTAGCTACTAAGAAAGCATCATACCAAAACTCTTTTGGACAATGAGCATTAAACAACAGAGTATTACCCATTTCTGTAATATTTAGTATCAATATTTAGTTTTAGGCTTATTGGTGGTAATTAACTTATTAATGGGTGTCTTTATCAATTGTAAGGTATGGGTTAGATTTATCCATCTGTGGGCATAGTAGCCGTAGGATCTATTGTGTCATGTTGAGCTTTATAAGCTCCTGAATCTGTAATGAAACTCTCATGAGAATATTTATGAATAAAATATCTTAGTTTAGCATTTAGGATTGGTTCACTATGAATCAAGAGGTTACTTACTCAAACAATGATCCAAACCCTGTAGTTGTACATCCAGGTACACTACAATTGGCATCAGAGCCGTTTCTTTCCGCACAAATTTATCCAAATTTTTTTTCATATCTATCTAAGGATTACTGGTATAGAGTTAGGGCAAAAAATGAAGCATATAACCATTTCCTTGATCTGCAGACACAATATAGAGATATATCCAACGAGGTATCTTCATGGAGTATTAATCGTGAGCTTTGGAGATTACAGAATGAAATTTTTTGGGCCATGGTTAGGTGGGAATCTATTCAAGTACCACAATTCGAAGAATAATTCATGAATAGAGTTAAGAATACGGAAGCTACGAAGAAGGAAGAGGAGGTTTTCATTGAAGAATTGGTACCTGAATTCAGTGAAGATATTACTCCAAATTTTGTTCCTAATGCTACTACAGATTCAACTTTAGCTTCAGATTCAATTTCTGGATCTAAAACCGATTCAGATAAGGGTTTAAATGGGTTTTCAAAATCAACATCAAACATTGAAGACTCTATTATTTCAATTAGTGAATTCACGATCTCTCTACCTGAAGAAACCAAATCAATTCCTACTGGTGTTCTTGAAGAAGAATTTGATAAAGCTAAAGTGAATGATTTTGGAAGGACGGATCAGACCGATTTTAGTGAGTGTTTCTCCATTACTCTCGATTCTTCTCGCATCATATTTTATCCAGGAAAGTATCTCAAACTTATTAAGAATTTTTTTTACTTGGCTGGTGTTTATGATTTCAGTTTCAATTCAATTAATGTTCTTTTGCACTATATGTTGGCTCAAATTTAATGGGTGAATTTGATAGATATCATGTATATAAGCTGAATTCTAATAATGGGTACTGGTTAGATTCAAGGTTTCGATATCCAAATGCTGGATGTTAGGGTACCGATCCCAATTCGTCATAAGCCCATAGGTAGAACTCAACTCGAAAACCGGTTGACTAGATGAGGGATCTCATTGACTAATAAACTACCCAATTAAGCACCATCTACCAATGTAGGACTAAGGTCCCAACATCCCACCACGCTTCTAGACCCAACATCCTCGTTGGCCCACTCTATTGAAACTGTCCCGACGGTAGCCATTTATCTTATGGCGGCTCAACTCGCCTACGGTATCCCTTTCTCTTACGGAGGCTCCACTCGACTACGGTAGCCCTTTCTCTTATGGCGGATCCACTCGCCTACCAGTATTTAAACCTAGCCAGGTCACCCCTTCCGTGGAGCGGGCACGGATCGTGGTGGTTGGCTCTGATACCAAATATTAGGGTACCGATCCCAATTCGTCATAAGCCCATGGGTAGAACTCAACTCGAAAACCGGTTGACTAGATGAGGGATCCCATTGACTTATAAACTACCCAATTAAGCCCCATCTACCATCTTCCCCCTTTTGTTGGTAACATCAAGTGAACAATAAATCGACAACCTCTATCACAGTAATAGACTTATTTGATGTATTATGTAAAAGCTGTTTAAGCTCGCTATTGATGTTCACTGCGATTAATTCAAGATCATAGATGTCATAATTCAAAAGCCATGTAGGTGCAAATAATCCACAGAGACAGGTGGAACCATCCCGGCCAAGGACGCACCAAGAAAAGCAAGAGCTAGAAGCACTGAATCATCTCATCAGGTCTGGGCACGAGAAAAGAGGGATGAAGACAGCTCGAGAGGTCGACATAAAGGAGAAAAGTTCTAATGTGATGCTCATCGGGTTCGAGGGTAGTTAATGCACTGACAGAGTTGGTGAAGAGATAAGAAAAGCTCGATCAAAGCGAGACTCGGCCAAGAATCTAAAGGGCGACGTCGAACACCTCCACCAAACGAACGACATCGGGTGATGACACCACCCGACTAGATGACCTGACTCGAGCAAAAGGGAAGATCGGCCAAAGCGTCTGTAAGTCGTCCAAGAAGTACATCCAGGAAGCTACACCAGGCCCAACACTGTAATATTGATGTATCATCACCTGCAACTATAAATAGAGATCGTGTAGAAAGGTAAAGGCAAGCAATTTTAGAGTAAGGAAGAAGAGTGATAGAGTATTGGTGAGTGTATTTCATCCTTGTAATCTTGTGTGAAGTAATAATATCATCCTTTCACCCCCGTGGACGTAGGTAATCATGCCGAACCACTTACATCTTGTGTTCTTCTATGTCTCTTGTTGATTTAATTCTTTGCATACGTTTGTAATCCATTGGATGTAGTAGTAGAATTTTCTACATCTACATTCTGGCGCCGACTAAGGGGACCATGTAACATCTTCAGATACCT
This sequence comes from Papaver armeniacum, assembly GCA_023531295.1. Taxonomy (NCBI): domain Eukaryota; kingdom Viridiplantae; phylum Streptophyta; class Magnoliopsida; order Ranunculales; family Papaveraceae; genus Papaver; species Papaver armeniacum. The sequence continues at coordinate 160,063 of JAJJWW010002450.1, forward strand.
TGAAATCGGTTACCAAAAGAGAGAAATCCAAGCTCCTAAGTCACCATGCGTGTTAGTTGAAGCTAAGGGAGAAACTCTTTTGGTTAAAAGTGTTGTTAGGAAAAATTTGTGAAAAGTTTTTTTCTTCGTTTTCTTAGCCAAACCTTGTTGAGTTTTGAGGTAGGATTGTTTTGCTAGTATTAATCGCTTATGTTTTCATTAGAGTCGAGTCATCAAGATTAAATCATCAAACTAGGCTGTTTGTCTAAGTCGTCTAAGCAGGCTATAAGAAGATCAATAAGCTCCCGAAATAACATCTTTTGATGTTGGTAGAAGCTAAGAATGAAACTCCACCTTGCTGACCTTTTTTCTTTTCATCTCTAATGGTTAAAATCCGTAGGCTGCTAGATTGGTTGTTTTAAGTTCACCTTTTGAGGTCAAATGCTCAAAGTTGTTACCTTTGTTCTTACTTACTTGAGTTCATGAAAGGCTCACGATGAAATTGTTAACTTTATCGTCTTAACCCCATCAAACAAGAGACGGAGATCTCTTACCTTATGAATAAGGGATTCCGATCGAATAAGTTTGACTAATTATGTAAAGATAAGTGTTTTCGTTAAAGCTTTCCAGGTCAAAGGTCGCCTTCTCGTCGGTCTAAGGTAAAGCGTAATAACACCTCAAAAGCTCCCAAATGGATCATCTTTGATGACTTAGGTAGAGAAGATAAGATGAAACGTTACTTCGTTATTTGGATCTTCTAAGTTAGTTTGAAACAAAGTGTGATAGTGGTGGAGGCAAGACTAACTTGAAATCATCGAGTTGGTTTTCGGAAACTATGGCTGAAAGGAGTTTTAGTGGGCGCTTCATTACCAAGCCTCATCTTGATCCTACACTAAAAGCCTCACAAAGATCGATGAGACGATCAGACTGCAATCGGTAAAGGTTATCGTATCATCAACTATAGTCAAGAAAGAAATCTTCCAACTTAACATACGGATGATTAATGACTTACGGCACTTGGAATGTTAGGACAAATAATGATTAATGCGTAGAAAAAGTATGAAAGCGATGTGTTGAGACAACTTTTCAAAAATTGTCCTTTTGCGGTCAAACCTACTTGATTGCTGAGATCAACACGCTAGCATAAATGGAAGTGTACTCTGAAAACCTTTTCCACCTTACACAGCAGAACTGCTGTACTTAATCCTTAACCTTTTCGAAAACAGTTCGAAGTAAGTGTTGTGTACTTTGCTGACGTAGGGACGAACGGACGGGAGAGACGAGGTATAAGAGCAACCCCGAAGGTGATGGCGAGCACCTCCAGGACGAGTAGGATTATCAGGAATCGGGCCATAGCGGGATCTAGTGCACAAGAAGGACTGACGGACTCCCGACAAGAGGACATCCGAAAAAACCATCAGAGCGAGACTCCGGCACCAGGCAGAGGCATGGAAACTGTCGATGAGGAAGTCGATCTAGACCGAGACGATGATCTCCCACCAAGAGTACTAAGGATCAACCCGAGCCAGATGATGCACGGGGACATGGAGGACGGAAGAACCGTATCGGATACCGAAGAAGAGGAGGGGGTGCAAACGATACAGGAGGATCGGAGGCGAGAAAGACAACCGACGGATTATCAACGCACAATAGAGCAAGAAAGAGAAAGGCTTAGACGAGTGCGCCTAGGAATGGGCGATCTCAATCGAGATATTCCACCAGCGGTAGCTGATCTTCCGGAAGCTCCCAACGCTCCCCCCATTATCCCTCGACCGACTGAACCTCCAACCGCACCACTCAACTTAACCGGAAACCAAGTGAATGGCCACTCTAGCCATGAGAGCACTGACCCAATGTTACTTGCTATCTTGGCAAGCCAAAGAAGGCAGGAGGGCCTTATGAGAGAGCTGCAGAGAAGGAACCTAGCTTTGGAGCATGAAAACTATCAACTCCGTAACCGGAGGGCCGGGTCAAGAGGGTCGTCAAGTCGAGGCGCCTCCAGCAGTCACACCCAGCCGAGAAACACCCCAAATGCACCCTTGGGCCGAGAGCGCATGCCCGCTCTTAATCGCCTAAGGGGAGGATACGGTCCACCATAAGATTCTTCGACCGAGGAAGAGGCGACAAATGAGATTACGGGAGCAACAACCAAGCAAAAGATCGAGCAACTTGAGCAGATGGTCAAGAAATTGACAGGAAATGGTGAGGATGACAAGTTGGCGGAAGTAATCAGTGAAGCACAGAAGACGCCGTTTACTAAGGAGTTGGATCGGACTCCTTTCCCGCCAAAATGTACACTGCCGACCTTCCCATCTAGATTTGACGGCACGGGCGATGCAGGGGAACACATCAAAATGTACAGCATGTCCTTGTTGCAGTGGGCAAACTGCGATGTGGTAATGTGAAAACTTTTTCCGGCAAGCCTGGTGAGTGAGGCAAAGAACTGGTTTTATACCCTGCCCGATGACTCCATTGGCAGTTACGCTGTCTTGGTGGAAACCTTTTTAGAAACTTACATGCATAACAGTATAGCTCGGCCCAGAGTAAACAAGCTCTTTACGCTTGCACGAAGATTCAGGGAACCGCTACGATCTCTAACAGACAGATGAAGGAAGTTATGCACTGACATCGGGAAGGTACCAATCGACCAACAGATCTTCGGGTTCGAAAATTCATTGGGGAAGTCAGATCCTATTTGGATAGCAATGTACACCGAGAAACCCAAAACATTAAGGGAGATCGGAAAATGCGGGAACATTACATCGCCCTAGAAGAAATACAGGAGGGAGCACAGAATAAAGGAATACAAGAAGCAAGCGCTACAGTAGAGGCAACCCCACGAGAAGATTCTAAGCGACCGAGCACACAACATCACGGGGAGAACAAGAAAGTTTGGGTCGAGAAAGGAAAGAAGCCTCGTCACGAACCTAGATATTACACTCCACTAAACGCACCATTAGAAGAGATATTCAAAGAAGTCGAGAAGAGGAATGATATCCGATATCCTAAGACTCGGGGAATTCGATTTGACGAAACAAGGAACCACCCGAGTTTTGCCATTACCACCAGTTTGAGGCCATTCAACTAACGATTGTCGGGAGGTGAAAGACGTCCAACACCTAATCCGAGATGGATATTTGCGACATTTCGTCAAGACATCGCCGACACCGGTTCAACCCGACGCTCCAGTACATCAAATAAGAATCAATCGTGGTACCCAGTTCGCCTGTAACACCATATCACACTCGACAACTCAAGGGTTCGATTTGGGAACCGGTATCACATCAAGAATTCATAAAAGAGATCGAGCGGGAAAGGAAATATTTAGTGTGGCTAAAACTCTACCTATGGAGCCATGGATGATGCTGTCGATCACCTTCTCAGCGAAAGACGTCCCATTGAATGGTCAAGCACATGGGGATCCCCTGGTGATAACTATGCTTATCGAAGAGTGGGGTTTCTGAAGGATACTGATGGTGTTGATGGTGGATTTTCATTTAAGGTTAAAATTGTAAAAACCAGAAAATAATGCGCTGACATCTTGTAAAAGATAAAGCCATTAATAAGTGTTGGATACTCCCTCACTTAATTCACCTAGAATGGAGCATGTGGCAACAATCCCATTCTATGAATACACGAAATTCATCCAGGTTGGAGCATGTAGCAACAATCCCATATACCCTGTGAATTTCTAGCATTATTAATTAATGCGCAATCAGCCTTGTATTTCCTGTACTCATTATCAGTGCGGCATGACGACTGAGTGTTACTCTTACAGAGAAACACGAACCTCCAAGCATTATAATGAAACCATGTACGAAATACCCGTACAGGATGACTCTCGGTGTGTGTTATACTAGCCCGATTGAGCCCCTCTCGGTTTGTTATACTAGCCCGATTGAGCACCAGACTGACCGTATCAGTCCGGATATGATCGCAGTCATCCAACTCCACAAGCATGATTGGATGACCCATATCAATTCCATCACCCCCAAGCAGGTATGGAATACCCACTGCCGACCCCGCATGGTCGGCCATTGGCCTAGCTTGCCAAAAAACGTTCATACCAACCAGTATGGACGGAAAACCCTAAATTAGGGTTCGCGGCATATTACATGTGTCGCAAAACAGTCTCAACCATCCATCTTCGCAGGTATAGATGGAGGGTGTAGATGTAAACTCAAAGGGCCCCGAGCATGTCAACACAATCACCGAGGGCCCTCCTACACACTTGACCAACCGGTCAAGACCAACCATGCTTGGTCGTAACAAATTCGTGCGCCCAAACAAGGGGTGACGCTCGGCTTTGAAATCCAGAATTAGGGTTTTGAGCATCACGAGCGTCCATCTTCTCCGGCACGAATAGAGGTCCAAGATTAGATTAAGCAGGTCCGGTCATACCAAAGCATGACCACCGTGGACCCATCTATTCCCTCACTGATCGGCCAAGGCATATCATGCCTCGGATAATTCAAAACGCACGCCCAAACTAGCGTGGTCACACCTCCCAAACCCACAACCGATCTCGACCGCTCAACTTCGCGCCGGACGATTTGGATGGCTCGATCACGTTTTATGGGATATTCAGTATAGGCGTAAACACCAGCCTACCACCTTCACACCAGGCCAATCGGCCAAGACAGACCAAGATTGGTCGTCTTGGAACGTGTGCCTGAAGTGGGCGTGACGTGCGGCTGTTGCAGCACTGGCTTCCTGTCGCAAATCGATCTCGACCACTCAACTTCACCCGATGAATTGAGTGACCCAGATCATACTTTCGTGAGGTAATGGGGTATAGGCGCCTACACCATCATACCGTCTACACGCATGTATGGTCGGCCTGGCCAAAGTTGTATCCCATGCTTGGTTTCGACCAAGCTGAAGAGTGATGCATGCGCACCTCTTCAAAACCCTAATTTCATTAACGGTCGCAGATGAGTGTCTCAAAGATCATCTGATCCGTCCAACTTCACCAGCTTGTTTATACAACCCTGGTCAGGAGTTAGTTGGTCAGTGAGGCGTCATTACCCATCACTTTACCACACCATGATGCAAATACCGCATAAAATACACACGATACTTCACAAGTATCAACTTCCCGAATAACGTGAGTTATTCAAATTAGCATTACATGCTACCTATCGTGGATCCACGATCCACACGTTCAGACATCAATCATGTCACAAACTGGGGGATACATCGGGGTATTGGTCCGGGCGGTTTACGGCGTGCGGCGTGCAACGCGCCATCACAAGAACGTGTTAGGAAGTCATGGACGGTAAGAGATGAACAGGAGAAGTGGGCAAGACTGGTCGTGTGGCACCAACGCACAACTCCAATACTCCATCACTCCACTTCCTCCACTTCCCACGAGAGACGTGAATAAAGCTCAATGACTTGTATAAATAGGTTCTCCGCCCTATTTCAAAGACAAGGAAAAAATAACAGAGGCAAGTGTTAATACAAAACGTAATCCAACACCCAGAGCCTTCTTGCATCAATCGTAAGCCTTCTCATCTTTCTGTTACAAGTCATTCATAGCCAACACCTTCACAATATCAACACCTTCTTCGCTTCCCTCCCTAAGATCAACCCCATCTCCTTCACTTTGTGACCGAAACAAGTCTGGAACGGCCATTTCTTGGTTTAGGCCGGACTTGCACAGATTGACTTCCGAATCTACAAGCACTCACCGCGCAGTGCATTTGTTTAGGGTTTAGATTCATTCCTCGTCCACACACCCCAAATTACCAAATTCAACAGGAGTAGTTTTCACCCATAAACAGATGGACAGTTTAGTCGAAGTCCTATTTTATGACACCTTCAAAAGAATGGAGCTATCTGATGATATCCTGATCCAATCAACCTATCGGATCTACTGCTTCAACGGTACAGTCACAGTACTAAAGGGAGAGGTCACCCTCAGGGTCTCGGATGGGGAGGGATTCCTCGACACACTCACCACCTTCTGTGTGGTCGACGTTGTGTCACCATACGAGGCAATCCTCGGTAGACCCTGGCTTGCGGGAATCAAAGGAGTCGCCTCGGCATACCACCAGAGACTGCGATTTCCATCTTATCGAGGAGTATTGGAAGTGTTAGGCGACTCCCTAGCGGCGCGACAATGCGTACAGATAGACATCCAGCAGAATGAAGAGAGGCGATCGAGGAAACGCCAAGAAAAGAACAAGTCTAAGGAAATAAAGGCGGGAGAAGAGTTGGAAAAAGTGATGTCACAAGCCATTGCTACCTATGAAGCTGGCGAAAATGAGGTCTTATACAATCACAGGAGCCGGTAAAAATCGACGAGCCAAAGCCAAACTTCTCGGCCCTAGAATCTACCCGACAAGTTAATCTGGGCACCGATAAAGAGCCGAAAATAGTGAGAATAGGGACACTCTTGACAAACGAACAATCTCAGCAGTTGATAACTCTTTTGAAGTGGACGTATTCGCCTGGAAAATGCACGATATGGAAGGAATTGATCCGAAAGTCTGCTCACACCACCTGCGGATAAACCCTAAGTTCAAGCCTATCCGACAAAAGATGAGGAGAATTGTACCCGAGCTGCAAACAGCGGTGGAGGCCGAGCTGAAGAAGTTACAAGTAGCAGGAATTATTCGAAAAGCTCAATACCCGCAATGGATATCTAACATGGTGATAGTCCCTAAAAGGAATGGAGGTGTTCGAGTCTGCATCGACTTTAGCGACTTAAACAAAGCGTGCCCAAAGGATGGATTCCCCCTCCCCAGCATCGATCAGCTAGTAGAATCCATAGTCGGGTATAAGGCGATAACACTCATGGACAGGTACTCAGGGTACAACCAAATACCCCTGGCCCCCGAAGATCAAGAGCATATATCTTTCTTCACGCCGAGAGGGTTATATTGCTACACCAAAATGCCGTTTGGATTGAGAAACGCAGGTGCCACTTATCAAAGATTGGTAGAAGACATGTTCGAAGATAAAATACACAACACCATTGAGGTATATGTGGACGATATGTTGGTCAAGAGCAAGGTGGCCACCAACCATATCGCCGATCTCCGAGACATATTTCAGACCATGAGAAGGTACAAGATGAGGGTAAATCATGCCAAATGCACTTTCTGGGTCACCTCGAGCAAGTTTCTAGGATACATAATTATCGACAAAGGCATCGAAGCAGACCCAGATAAGATCAGAGCCGTCGTGGAAATGCCATCGCCTGTGACAGTCAAAGACGTGCAACAATTAAATGGGAACTTGGCAGCATTGGGACAATTCATCTCTCGATCATCCGATAAGTGCAAGGACTTCTTCGGGATATTAAGGAAACGAGAAAATTTTAAATGGACCGAGGAATGCGAGGAGGCATTTCGGAAGATTAAGCAACATCTCGCTATCCTGCCGGTGTTACAAAGACCCGAGCCCGAGGAGGTATTGACACTATATCTTGGGGAAACCAGTTACGCCATTAGTGCCATACTAGTCAAGAACGTTGGAGGGGAGGAAAAGCCGGTATATTTCATAAGAAAAACCATGAACTCAGCGGAGTGGAACTATACCAGGATCGAGCAACTAATACTAGCATTGGTGTTCGCAACACAAAAACTTCGGACGTATTTCCAAACTCACAAGATTCAGATGCTCACAAAATCCTCCATAAAATCAGTACTCGATAATGCAGCCAGGTCGGGGCGGATCTCTAAGTGGAGTGCACAAATCAAGCAGTTCGACATTTTTTACGAAATGAGAACAATGGTAAAATCACGAGCGATGGCCGACTTCTGCGAGACTTCCCCTAAGCGATGAAGATGAAGTAGAAGACATCCCCGGAATGGAGGAAGACCGAGAGGATCCGTCCGACCTACTCGAGACATGTAACCCGACACGATGGGAGGTTTTTGTGGATGGGTCATCCAATAAAGACGGATCAGGCATGGGGTTGGTCTTCACGACGCCGAAGGGCAAAAAGATGGTCCACTCGTTTAGGCTTGAATTTAAAGCGACCAATAATGTCACGAAATATGAAGCGGTAATACACGCTTTGCGTTTGATAGTGGAGATGGGAATCCACGAGGTACGGCTAACAAGCGACTCTCATCTAGTCGTTCGACAAATCAGCGGGCAGTACGCCATACATGACCCCTTATTACAGAAATATTGGGAACTCGCCCAATTCTACATTGGCCAGATACCGAGCATCAAGTTTCGGCATATCTGTAGGAAGGACAACCACCACTCGGACGCTTTAGCATACATTGCCTCCATGTTGACGGACGCAAGCATCAAAGGCATCAGAGTTATGAGAGTCTTAATGCCATCAGTACCTGAGACCGTAGACATCGGCGCACATGTCGCAACAACCACTACCGATCAGTACCGGGCCGATGATTGGAGGAAGCCAATTCACGAATACCTTGAAACAGGAAAGCTGCCCAAGGGGCGACCCGAGATCAACAAAATCAAAAGCAAAGCAGCTGCGTACGAGCTTCGAGACGGCACTCTATACAGAAAGTCATACCTATGACCTTTACTAAGGTGCCTGAGTAAAGAAGAGGGGCATACAATCCTTAACGAATTGCATTATGGGGCAGCGGGAAATCACAGATCGGGCCGTAGCCTAGCATCACGAGCCAAGACTATGGGATACTTCTGGCCTTACATGAATGAGGATGCGAAGCATATGGACCTTATCTGTGACGAATGCCAAAAATTTGGAAAGAAGATACATGCACCTGCAGTAACGTTGAACTCTGTTATCAGTCCTTGGCCTTTCGCCAAATGGGGAATCGATATCGTGGGACCATTGCATGTCGGATCGGGGCAGAGGAAGTACCTAATTGTAGATACCGCCTATTTTACTAAATGGGTAGAGGCTGCTCCATTGAAACACATACGAGATAAAGACATTTTCCGGTTCATCTGGGAACACATCATATGTCGCATTGGAGTACCGGAAGCAATCGTCTATGACAATGGAAAACAGCTACAGGGAAAGAATATCGACTTGTTATTCAATACTTACAATATTCGAAAGAGCAATTCCACGCCCCTTTACCCTCAGAGCAACGGACAAGCCGAGATTACAAACAAGACCATCGCCGATAACCTGAAGAAAAAGCTTGATGGGGAATATGGAGTGTGGTGCGAAGAGCTTTACAACGTTTTGTGGGCATATAAGACGACTCGCAGAGAGGCAACCGGATTATCACCTTTCATGTTGACATATGGGACCGAAGCTATCCTCCCAACGGAGGCAATGATACCTACAACAAGGACCGAAGCGTGGAGACGAAACATCTCGGCAGATCTTATCCTGGCAAAGCTCGACGACCTAGAAGAAACAAGAGAGATGGCTCTACAAAAAATGGAAAATTACCAACGAAGAATACAACGAGAGTATAACAAACGGGTTCGACCAAGAGACTTCCAACCGGGACAGCTGGTACTCAAGGATCTACCAAGTTATGAACGTGATAAAAAGGTGGAAAACTAGTAGCACGATGGGGAGGACCCTATACCATTGTTTAAAAGGTTGGTGAAGGAGCATACAAGATACTAAAACCGGACGGAACACCTGAGCCACGACCGTGGAATGCTACGCGACTAAAACTATATCACCCATGAGAGCACGTATGATATATTGTCATTTACTTCCGTAAAAGGCCACGTGGGGTTGGAAATATGACAATTGCGTCTAAATGGCCGTTTCGAACCCGAGGCGATGGCATTGTGCAAGTGTCGGGGCGGCTTACACTCGAATGGTCGTTTCGAACCCGGGGCGATGGCATTGTGCAAGTGCCGGGGCGACTTACACTAAGACGACTATTCGAACTCGGGGCGATGGCAGTGTGCAAGTGCCGAGGTAGTCCTAGGGCCCTGGTGGTTGGAAACCAGTGGCCGATTGTCTGGGCATAAGTACTCGACAATCGAGCAGGCAACATTGCTCCCCTCGCAAGTGGCCGAAATCACTTGCCCAAGAATGTTAATCGATAACTTCTTGGGATGTCGATCCCATAGAAATTAGGAAAGACCAACTGCCCTGCCACTAGATCTTGAAAGACGGTGATGAGATACCTCAATCGGGACATGGCATTGGGCCCGATGACCCTCCCTGTTTAGTGTGTTCGACAGAAACGGCGTTTATGGTTAACCGATCTACTCATATTTATGCAGGTATACATCACTTAGTCGCAAAAATAAACCATACATCATCGGCGTAACATAAATAAGAACGGTAACATGCATAATAGTGTCGGATAGCAAGAAAAACAACCAAACTGGCGACACAGCACCCCATTAAAAAACTGTACGAGAAACTAAAGGTGTTCGAGAGGATTACAACCCATGTCAAAGGGTAAGATAGCGACGCAACGCTACAAAAGAAAAGCTTACTCTTTAGAAGGAACTGGCCTCGGAATCGCCCTCTTAGCAGCAGCATCGGCTCGCTTCTTATCAAGCACCGCCTTTACACCGGCTTTGACCTTCGCAACGAGCTCATCATTAAACTTCGCCTTTTCAGCAGTGAGATCCTGTGTCACGTTTGCATCGACGCCGCTTCGGCGGTGGCTACCCGCTCGAGTAATTGAGCCTCCTTCCCCTTCAATCGGGCATTATCCTCTTCCAACGATGCCACCTTCCTCTGCTCGGCTGCCAAAACACAAGAGCGGTCAGTTACATAATAACAGCACTAAGACAACGACAAGGAAAACACAATACAAGGCACACCACTATCCAGTAAAGGGGTAACTACTCTAATGGTCTTTTCAGACTCAGACAAGCTACACTCGAGAGAAGACATCTTTGAAGAAAGTTCTAGATATCGTTGCTTTTTAAACTCATTGGAGGGGCAGTACTTCTTATGATCACTCCATTCGGCTCTCTGCCGGGAATGTGCTATCTGCAAACCTGATAATTGAGCGCGAACCCACTCCAGTTCCTCAGAAACTTTTTTGGACTCTTTGAGCTTCTCAAGGGATTCTTGGCTACACTTCTCGGCAGCATTCTTCTCCCCCAGGATCCGAAGGCGATCTGCGTGCAAATCTCGAACCTGAAGCCTTAGCCGACCACATTGACTCTCTAAGTTATCGGCCAAAAGTGTTTTATCGGTGGCAATACCTTGGAACCGAGCTAAGCTCGCCCTAAGATTATCAATCTCCTCGGGGACATACTCAAAAGTCTCGTAACGATGCAGTCGGGTCTGCGGACCCTCAATCTCGGTCTCCAGACGATCGATTTTATCATCCTTATTGACAATCCTCTGTTGTAAATTCGACACGTGATCCCGTTCTATATTAATTTCTCTCTTCAACAAACGATACCTTGTAGCAGCATCTACCTCCGCACTAGAAGTTTAGGCTAGGAAGGCATTACTAAACTCAGGATATTGGCACTACAGAATCAATCATAAACACGTGAAAGCTAAGTAACTACCTTGGGTCTCGACTAGTCGTTTTTACAGCCCCCGGGATCGCTCGCTCTTGCTGTAATAAGAGGCGAAGATTCTCTCTCTCGGAGACCTCCCTACGCTGAATGATAGCGTTTAGAAACGAACGATTGACATCCTACAAACGCCTGATGTAGTTTTACAAGTGGTAAGTAGAGTATCGTTCGCTCGGACTTTTTTAAAGATTTTAATTTTAGACTTAATGAAAGAAATACTAAACTAGCAAAAATATGTAAAAGAAGGTAACAAGAGTAAGAGTTCTTTGGGATTCAGGATTTCACTTGTTTCTCATATTCATGTGGTTCAGAAATTAATCCTAGGATATTTAGGGCTCAAATAATAAAATTTATTGACTCTTAATATTTGCCAAGATAGATTTTGAAAGCAATGATTTGTAAATCTAAAGCATGGGACATCAAATCATTTAAGCTAAGCATGACCCACCAATTGAAATAACAATCACTCAATAAAAATCATAAAACAATTATAAACGATTGCAAAAAAGTAAATAAAGAATTAACTCAAGTTACCACATATATGAAATCCACTTCCTCCGTCATCCCAATGATGGGGTTTAGCTCCTCATATCAAAAACACGCACAAAATAATAATCCATAGCTCAAAAAGGTGTTTTATTGAAGAAATTGTATTAAAGAGATTTGTAATTTGTAATGGTGTTACAAACGTTACCGATTACAAGTTCTAAGACTGCCGAAAGAAAACGATAGTTGAATGACACTTTGTCGTTGTATTTAAGTCTGCCTGCTGCGATAGTCTCGGCGGTTCAATGTTCTTGGTATTCTTCTTCTTCAGCAGACAGCCAGGAAGCTTTCTGCAATTCATTTCTTGACTCTGTGAGTGCTCCCAATCCTCCGTATCGACCCCAAACTCTCTACCTCTTTGTTCGAACTCCCAACAATCTATTTATACACCACAGGCCGGTTTAATCTCTCCAAAATATCTTCTTTCCTTCCAAGCCAAATTTACGGGAAAATCTCCTTTTTATCTCGGTTTACCGTCAAAACTCTCATAGAATGCAAACAAATCTCCAGTGAATATTTTCTTTCCATTTTTCCACGTACTCTCCACATATATCCATTGTTTCCGGAAATATTATTTCCCGTGAAACCAAGAAAACCCGAGACCCTGTTTAACTCCAAACCGATGACCCAGCCAAGGTTGATCGAATCCAACACTTGTATTAACCCTGTTTGGCCATTATAAGTCCATCCCAATGAAATTTTGCGATTGAATCTCCTTCAAAGTCGCTCAAAAATCCAACCCTAAAATCTGTTCATGGCTGCACATTTTCCCGCCAAAACTCATTTTTGAAATTTGGAAGATGACCTGCCCCTTATCCTGTGCTGGTGTGCCAATAGTAGATGCTCTGGAAATGAGTTACCCCTTAGTAATTGAGGTGCCCCTTATCCAAATGAGGGGTCCGTATAGTAATTTTCTCCCACGAGCGCAAAAACCACTTTTCGAGCCAATTTTCCCGCAAAAGCTTATTTCTCCAAAAATACCTACAAAGACATAAAATACCAAAATAAGCGCAAAATTGAATACTAACATTACAGAGAATTGAGACTAATATAGACACATAAATGCGTCTATCAAATACCCCCAAACTTATTATTTGCTAGTCCTCGAGCAAATCAAATCTACAAAATAAAATCCTAACTCACTTTGTCATGAGCATCGTCGATTGCATTTAGCGTATGAAATAAGCCTTTAAACCCCTAGGTGGCCCTAGTGGCCGAGTTATAGTCTCGGGAGGGTTTACAAGAGATATACCCACAAAACCTTTACTCTGGACCCTAACTATTTACGTGAGAACCTTGGAAGGCACTAAAGAATCTCCTTGGTTGGCATACTTATTGACTACGGGAGGAAGTACCCACGATGTGAAATTCCAATTCTTTGTACACGAGTTTGCACTCAAGCATACTAAAATTCATATATAAGTCACGAGCTCTACTCGGATAGTTTGGACATCATAACCGGAGTCGACCAATCACATGGATAGATTAAGAAGATGGATATAGAGAAAAACGTAGATGGTTTTGATGTTGACTAAGTGAACGGTGTTTCTCATATCTGTCTGAAGGCCACTGCCAAAACGAACCTATCCTAATGGACTGAGATATTGGTCTGGACTAATATCAACACACTGGCATATACAAGGGAACCAATGGTCGATAATCCTAACTCTATGTCAACACAACTGGCATATAAAAGGGTTCCAGTGGTCGACTTTATTGAATTTATTCCGGTTGGTCAAATGGTCTGGTCTCATTTTTTTTTTTTTTTTTTCATAATAATTCTTTTTTTTCTTTTTCTTTTTCTTTTTCTTTTTCACTTTTTTTTTTCTTTTTTTTTTTTAATATCTCAATCACCATATTTCACCCAAGCAGTGGTAACAACTTGAATCGTGAGCCCCACCTAATCACTTAGGACAAACATATTTTGAAGAAAACAAACAAAAAAATAGAAGTGAAAAGGATTCAACGAGATATGGCGAAACTACCATGTTTTTTCTTTAATTATAACACCTGAGCTCTGTGCTTTTATGAATAGTCTCTTTAGATGTTTCCATCTAATCAGATTGGTTCCTCAACTCCTACAACCAAAATGCTTCCATCCACTTAGATTAGTTAGTGCCATCCTTAATAAACATAAATTTCTAGGCTCTGGAGTTTATCAATGCAACTAAAAAGTTTCTCCCACACCCCCAAACTTAAATCTAACATTGTCCTCAATGTTCTAAAGATAAAATTAAAAGTATGAACAAGGAGAAACTGTTACCATTTGAAGCAAAAGAGTTAAGGAAAGATATTACCGTGTTGCATGAGCATGGGTTACCTCCCAAGAAGTGCTAAGTTTAACGTCTTCAGCCAGACGTATAATACCACAAAATGGCTAATTACCTTTCGAATCATATATCAATAGTCGAAACAACTGTGGATCAACAAACTCAAATAAAATTGCCACAATTATTAGACAACTGCACTAAATCGGAAAAATTAATAGACAAAGCACATCCTCATCCAAAGTTTCCTGCAAGACAACTGAGTTTTTCTGTGGTGCCCACTTGGGCTTCATATGAGTGTCTTGACAAACAGATTTTTCTGAACTATGGGGTTCTAGTTGCTGGATTTCCTCTTGGACAGTATCAGGAGGATCAGGTTGAGGAGTCGGAAGTGACTCAAGTAATACCTCAGGCACACTAGGCTCGAGTCCCAAGTTAGGGACTTTTATTTGACCATCATCACCCCCAAACTTAGGGTATTCAGTATTTTCAGAAAGACCTCTAATTATTGCTTGAATTTCTGGATCCTCGGAGTCTTTAAAATACTCAAGAGCTTCTTCTAGATCATTACCCCCAAACTTAGGGTCAACACTACTCTCTGTAAGGCCTAGCACTATGGCTTGAATTTCAGGGTCTCTAGAGTCTTTAAAGTACTCAAGAGCTTCTTCTAGTTCAACAGTTTGGTCACCTAACTGACTTAAGAGAATTGTCTCATCAAATTCATCTAAGGAATCACCAAATAAAGTGTCATCCCAATTATCCTGAATTAGATCCTGAACTAAAGTGCTAATCATATTTACTTCTCCTAATTCATCAGAAGGTTGTCTATTAACATTAAAGACATTTAGTTCAGTGGTCATATTACCAAAGGATATGTTCATAAGCCCGGTCCTACAGTTGATTATAGCATTAGATGTGGCTAAAAATGGGCGACCTAAAATCACCCAGTATTTGAGCACTAGGATCTGAGCAGGTTGAGTGTCTAGAACAACAAAATCCACTGGATAAATAAATTTATAAACCTGAATCAGAACATCCTCTATGACACCACGAGGTACTTTTACAGACCTATCAGCTAATTGTAGGGTAATTTTAGTCGGTTTCAACTCACCAAGACCTAGCTGGGTGTACACATGGTACGGGAGTAGGTTAACACTGGCTCCTAAGTCAAGTAATGCTTTATCAACCATGTGATTACCAATCGTACAAGATATGGTGGGGCAGGTCTTTATACTTAGGGGCTGTTTGGTTCAGAATGATTGAACTTACCTGACCAGCTAAAAAGGATTTCTTATGGACATTAAGCTTACGCTTTCGAGTACAAAGATCCTTAAGAAACTTGGCATAAGCAGGCATTTGCCTAATTGCTTATAATAAAGGAATATTTATGTTTACCTGCTTAAAAATCTCCATTATTTCGTTGAAAGTCGACTCTCTCTTAGTTGGAACTAACAGCTGTGAATATGGGGCTCTGGGCACAAAATGAGACCTATCGGGAACCACATTGGCATCACCAGAAATTTTATCAGTCTCTTCAGTTAGTGGCTCCTTCTGGGGCTCATCTTGGGAACTAGAATGGGAACTAGAAGGTGGATCTACAGTATGTCCACTATTAGGCATGGCTACCTTATTGTCTACCGTTTTGCCACTTCTAAGGGTTGTTACAGAGTTCACATGATTGAACTCTTTCTCTCTAGAGGATACTTCATGAATTTCTCTAGTGTTGGGTAGTGGTTGACTGGGTGACTTGCCTAAAAGCTCTGCAATTATACTAACTTTGATTTTTAGCTACGAAATAGCTTCGAGAGTTTTCCTGTAAACCTTTCTCAACCGTTTGCTTAAACTCGCATTGTTATGAGATAAGATGGCCAGAGACTCTTCTAAGCTCATGATTTTTTTATCCGACGGGTTCGATGCGATCCGGCCCTAAATGGTTCTTAGTATACCCAAAACTTGGGAAAGCCCGAGAATTACTAGGCGGCCTTGACTCGGCCCTTAGACCAAGAGGAATTCGGGTGGTTTCTCCAACCGGGGTTATAGGTATCGGAATATGGATCAAATCTCTGATGGTTTTCAAACCTAGAGTTGTTATAAAGAGCATGGGCTTGCTCTTCGTATCTAGCATGGTGTGACCCTTGATTCATTTATAAGGCTTCTAGACGCCTAAGAATGTCTGACCCATAATCTATTCTATCGATCCTATGGATAGGATTTCTAGGTATTTCTGGTTCTCTCATTGAAGCCCATTGACGAGTCTTCTCAGCTAACTCGATGAACTCGTCAAAACATTCATCTGGGTCTTGATGTGTAAATTCTCCACCACTAATTATTTCTACCTGCATACGGGTTTCACTATCAAGGCCCTCATATAAAATTTGGTCCATGTGGGCTTTTTCAAAGCCGTGATGTGGTTTCTTGGTATAACAATTCACTAAACCTTTCTATATAATCATGAAGTTTTTCACCTATTTTTTCGCTTAAAGGTTTGGATAGGTGCCAAGCAGAGATGCGGGCTTATGGTGTGGGTAAAATTTCTTAACAAATGCCTCTACAAGACCATCCCGGTGGTAATTGTTTTAGAATGAATAAAATGATACCACTCTTTGGCTTTATCATAGAGAGAGAAGTGAAACAAACGTAACCTAAGAACATCTCTGGAGACATTCGGATAGTTCATTATGTCACAAATCATTTCAAAGTCTCTTATGTGGGTATACGGGTTCTCATTCTCTAACCCCCTAAACTTACGTAGCATGCCAATAGTCTCAGGTCTTATATCAAACTGGACCGTAGAAGCTGGTAGAACTACACCTGGGTCACGCACTACCCTAGATGGGTTCAAACGATCCCTAAGAGTTTTTATCGGGACCTCATCATCCTTTTCCTCAACCATTTTGGAAAAATTAGAAGTATTAAAGATATTTTCCTCACCATAAGAAGAACGTCCAAAAATAGGACTTTCTAGATTAAGGTAGTCGAGATTCTTGTTTCCTAAAATATCACTTCTAGGTTTTTCACGCATAAACCGTCCTAGATCTTCTCTCTTACGTTCTGGCATACAAGAATTCAACAAAATGTGCACATGAAAATGCTGGGTTAACTAATTTACGTAAGCTTGGGTTACCTACATCGAAATATACCCAAAGGTACGAGGGTGAGGTTTGTGGACTTTGTTGGTAACTCCCATAAGGCCCAAGGCACGGGTTCAGCTTACTAATCCACTAGTTTTCCTAAATTCGGTAGTCTGACGAGATGCAATTGGTGTGTGCAGTGTTTTTTTTTTTTATATATATAAAAAAAATACTACAAATAAACACAAACAAAAAAAAAGAAAATTACAAGTTCAAAAATAAATAAAGAAACTACCAAAAATAAAAGTCCTTAAAAATAAAATCTCCGGCTTTCTCCTTTTATGGCAAGTCCAACTTTTCAACTTTCGTTTCAAGCAAAACCTGCACAACAAAAACAAAAATACCAAAGACGTAAAATAGAACAAAAAAATAATCTAAAAAAAATAAAAACAAAATATATACAAAACCTAAAAAAAAATTTGCAAAACCTAAAACCTAAACCTAAATACAAGTCCGCGTCGGCGGCGCCAAAAACTGATGTAGTTTTGAAGTGGTAAGTAGAGTATCGTTCGCTCGGACTTTTTTAAAGATTTTAATTTTAGACTTAATGAAAGAAATACTAAACTAGCAAAAATATGTAAAAGAAGGTAACAAGAGTAAGAGTTCTTGGGATTGTGGATTTCTTTGTTTCTCATATTCATGTGGTTCGAGAAATTAATCCTAGGATATTTATGGCTCAAATAATAAAATTTATTGACTCTTAATATTTGCCAAGATAGATTTTTGAAAGCAATGATTTGTAAATCTAAAGCATGGGACATCAAATCATTTAAGCTAAGCATGACCCATCAATTGAAATAACAATCACTCAATAAAAATCATAAAACAATTATAAACAGTGCAAAAAGTAAATAAAGAATTAACTCAAGTTACCACATATATGAAATCCAGCTTCCTCCGTCATCCCAGCGATGGGGTTTAGCTCCTCATATCAAAAACACGCACAAAATAATAATCCATAGCTCAAAAAGGTGTTTTATTGAAGAAATTGTATTAAACAGAGATTTGTAACGCTGTAATGGTGTTACAAACGTTACCGTTACAAGTTCTAAGACTGCCGAAAGAAAATGATAGTTGAATGACACTGTCATTGTATTTAAGTCTGCTTCTGCGACAGTCTCTGGCGGTTCAATGTTCTTGGTATTCTTCTTCTTCTTCAGCAGCAGCAGGAAGCTTTCCTGCACTTCGTTTCTTCGGCTCTGTGAGTGCTCCCAATCCTCCGTATCGACCCCAAACTCTCTACCTCTTTGTTCGAACTCCCAACAATCTATTTATACACCACAGGCCGGTTTAATCTCTCCAAAATCTCTTCGAAATCTCTTCTTTCCTTCCAAGCCAAGTTACGGGAAAATCTCCTTTTTTATCTCAGTTTTACCCGTCAAAACTCTCACCGAATGCAAACAAATCTCCAGTGAATATTTTCTTTCCATTTTTCCACGTACTCTCCACATATATCCATTGTTTCCGGACATATTATTTCCCGTGAAACCAAGAAAACCCGAGACCTGTTTAACTCCAAACCGATGATTGGCCAAGGTTGATCGAATCCAACACTTGTATTAACCCTGTTTGGCCATTATAAGTCCATCCCAATGAAATTTTGCGATTGAATCTCCTTCAAAGTCGCTCAAAAATCCAACCCTAAAATCTGTTCATGGCTGCACATTTTCCCGCCAAAACTCATTTTTGAAATTTGGAAGATGACCTGCCCCTTATCCTGTGCTGGTGTGCCAATAGTAGATGCTCTGGAAATGGGTTACCCCTTAGTAATTGAGGTGCCCCTTATCCAAATGAGGGGTCCGTATAGTAATTTTCTCCCACGAGCGCAAAAACCACTTTTCGAGCCAATTTTCCCGCAAAAGCTTATTTCTCCAAAAATACCTACAAAGACATAAAATACCAAAATAAGCGCAAAATTGAGTACTAACATTACAGAGAATTGAGACTAATATAGACACATAAATGCGTCTATCAACGCCAACAGCATTAGCACTTACCCTATAACATGAATGCATGACCTGATCAAAACAACTCACCAGCAGATTGAAAGTGCTCTTCAAACCAGCATCATACAACGAGACGGCCTTGATCTTATCTTCATTCGAAAGAGAGGCAAAATCGGGAAAAATAAGAGCTCCAAGGGAGTTGCACATAGGGCCCGAGACAGTAAAAGAAGTACCACTGCCTGAGTTAGGAACCACAGGAGAAAGAGGCTCCAGCAACTCGCCCCCAAAAGTGATGTCCTCTCCATCACGAGCAACCACATCGTTTCCACCACCACCAGACTTCTCCACTTGCTTCGGCTCCTCTTCATCACCGTCGTCCTCATCTTCCTCATCAAAAAGATCATCATCATCATCACCGTCAGACTCGAGATACACAACGTCATCGGAAAGAACAATCCCTTTACCAGCCAACTGTCGGGGCACAGTTTTTTTCGGGGCAGAAAAGTCGCCCTTGGTCTCCTTACCCTTCCCCTTGGGCCTCCCACCTACAAGGGTAGATGAAACATCAGAAGATTTCTGAGGCAACTTCCTCATGAAATGTGATAAAGGCAGCCGATCATCGGGATCCTCACCATCCTTCGACGAAGTACCACCAGCTTTGTCAACTTTCAGCTTATGCGCATGAGCCGATGTCAGAACCATGCAAGGCAACAAATAGGGGCACGTACATGTATGTCAATAAAAAAAAGAATAGTATATTTGTTACCTTCCCTGTCTCCTCCTCGGCTCCTGCGCCAGAACCCCTATCCCTTTTCCGAGGAACGAGAGGCTCAGAAGGAACACCCTAGGACTTGAGCTGTAAAGCACAAAAATTAAAAAATCACCCTACAAGTCACCCGAACCAATCAGCTAAGTCAAAAGCCGAGAAGCACACTTACTCGATCAAGATTGACTACCCAGAAGGGATAAGACTCGGCCGGAGAAGGAAACCTGCCGCTCAGAAGAGGACCATAAATAGCTAAGGGAACTCGGTCCCAAGCCGCGTCACTAGTATGACGGGCATGTTTGTTGGAACTCTTCCCCTCGGGATCTTCGTCCAACAAAAGCTTCTTGACACCCTCAGGAAGAGTCTTATGGCGATGAAGGCTTGCAGCAAAACCGGCGAGGTCGCCATTGGTAGTAGTCCCGCTCCGATAATTATCAGCAAAACTGGCAGGAGTATAGTCACCCGCCTGAGAAGGATCGTAAGTAGACCAGGTAGTAGGAGTACACTCGCCTCGGCTGCGCTTCTCCCACTCGGACAAAATACGAAAGGTGTTGCCATTCCATTGAGCTAAGGCGCGGGACGGGCGGATCTTAGAAAGAGCCTCATACCAAAATGAACGGCTAGGATTGTACAAAAGAAAACGCAACCCGAGCTCTAACTGGACCCTGGTGACAATGGTCGCCTCGGCCGAGTGAGGAAACTTTAGAACGTCATCCTTCTTCAAAACGCCTTTTTGGCCCGACAAGAGCCTGACGTCATAGCCATGAAGGTCGAACTCATATTTCAACTGTTGGACGAATTGTTCATCCGACAAGTCTCTGGAAGTTCTCTTGTCAGCCCACATGAAAACGAAGAAGGATTATCAGAAAAGATAGAATCCAGAGCACGATAATCATGCTTAGAAGGGCTCTCTATAACAAACAGGGAATCAAGCGGTACACCGTCTTCATCAGAAAACACATAGCTCACGCACCTTTTTTCCGTCATGGAATGAGTTGAAGACGCCATGAAAGCTAGTAGAGGAAACGGCAGGAAGAGCAAAAATACGACCGGAATCGGAAATTGCAGCGGCAACGAAAACAAAGAAGACCCAAGACAATGAAGAAAGAAGGAAGGAAACCTGTGGAGAGGATAACTAATGGTAATGAAAAAAGCAGAGGAGAACGGAGAGAGAGGAGATAAAATGGCTAAGGAAAACTTAAAAAGAGAATGAGGTTCAAGGGTCGGACTTATAAACCTCACCTGTGGTAACCGACAAGGAAGGTAAACCGGTTGCAGTAACTGAAGAAAGTGGGGAACAACATGGCACTGAGGGCCGGCATGAGGCGGGGACGTGGTAAGACGAGGCGGTTTCTTCCCCACATGTCGATCACACGAGTGGAAGAAGGGGCATAAATGTAGGTGCAAATAATCCACAGAGACAGGTGGAACCATCCCGGCCAAGGACGCACCAAGAAAAGCAAGAGCTAGAAGCACTGAATCATCTCATCAGGTCTGGGCACGAGAAAATAGGGATGAAGACAGCTCGAGAGGTCGACATAAAGGAGAAAAGTTCTGATGTGATGCTCATCGGGTTCGAGGGTAGTTAATGCACGGACAGAGTTGGTGAAGAGATAAGAAAAGCTCGACCAAAGTGAGACTCGGCCAAGAATCTAAAGGGCGACGTCGAACACCTCCACCAAACGAACGACATCGGGAGATGACATCACCCGACTAGATGACCCGACTCGAGCAAAAGGGAAGATCGGCCGAAGCGTCAGCAAGTCGTCCAAGAAGTACATCCAGGAAGCTACACCAGGCCCAACACTGTAATATTGATGTATCATCACCTACAACTATAAATAGAGATCGTGTAGAAAGGTAAAGGCAAGCAATTTTAGAGTAATGAAGAAGAGTGATAGAGTATTGTTGAGTGTATTTCATCCTTGTAATCTTGTGTGAAGTAATAAGATCATTCTTTCACCCCCATGGACGTAGGTAATCATGCCGAACCACGTATATCTTGTGTTCTTCTATGTTTCTTGTTGATTTAATTCTTTGCATACGTTTGTAATCCATTGGATGTAGTAGTAGAATTTTCTACATCTACAAGCCATGGCAGCAATCATACTTACCAATACCCAGAGGGCCATATAAAACAGGCCCGGCGCTGAAGCCCGTCACCTTGTGCAGCTGCACAGGGCGGATGTTTTCTTTAAGCTGTTATGGGCTTGTATTGATGGCCCAATATTTTTTGGTAGTACTGAAAAATTCACCATACGTGACATAGTTCCCTGATCAAATTCGCTAATCCAATTTTTTTTTTAAAAAAGAAAGTTGAGACTTTCTTTGCTAGTTTCAATTTATTTCCCGCCAAGTCCTATCCAATTGTTTTTTGTTTATTTTGCAAATGGTTTTTCAATTTTAAGGCACAATTTATGAATCATAAATTCTTGTTTACATCAAGTTTGTTTAAAAAATTGATGGTTGTTAAGATTTTGATTGCTTCATCCTAATAGTCTTATATTAAGATTATTGAACCAATTCTTGTTAGCTTGTGAACTGGTTGGGGCATATTGGTGTAGGTAACCTCACTGACCTGGGTGGACTTTTTTTTGGATCCTCCGAAGAGCTAATAAAGTTAGATTCAGGTACTAATTGTCTTGCCTTTATTTTCCTGCATGTACTTTTGGTTAATTTACTTACATATGCGTTCTACTATATGGTCATGACTCATACCAGTTGAAGACGGATTCGCTAGATGTAAACATTAAAAAAAAAAAAAAAAAATAGTAATGCAGTAGTAAAATCTTAATTAAGATCCCTTGATAAGTTTATTGTTAAAAAGTCACGTAGTTTATTAGGGAGTTTGTCGGCCGGAAACGAGGGGTTCATGATGTAAGTCATGAGCATGATAAATGGAAAATAAAGGCGTCACGAGCTCTTTTGCACAAGGTCATTTATACGTCAGAGACGGCCCTGATATAAAAGATACCCACGCTTCCATGGTTTACCAATCTTCAGATAATAGTCTCTTCCCGTGCTAAAATTACAAGATCATTGATAATCTCTTGCTTTTTTGCTGGATCCATTGCGAGGTGATCGAATGTCACTGGGTACAGATGTCATTTTTCTCATCATTGTACCAACAGAACTAAAACATGCATCTTCTTTTTTGTGCTCCTTCCTTTTAATTAATGGGTAATTAATTCATGCTTAATCGACAAGGAACGAACAGGCGGCACCCGAAGTCTTGATAAAAAATTCTAATTGAAATTTTGAACGTGGCCAAAGGTCACCACATAAACGTTTATTAATTCTTTTCTTCCCACATGCATGTAGGAAATTTCTTTACTAAAGTTGCCTCCAGTTTCACACTTTTCTATTTTCTATATTATTTTTACTTTATTTTCTCCTTTCGTATATAGTACTGTCAATCTTAATCAGGTAAAGATTATTCGGTATTGTGAAAAAAAGAAAGAAAAAAGAATCAATCTTTAGGGGATACCGTCACAGGAGGTGTAGGTTTAGTTGAAGATGGAATTTTCCCTCATTAGACTTGTGCGTCATATAGAAGTTTTACGTATTTTCATTCAAAATAACAGGCAACTGCCTTTATAACGGAAAGATCATTAACGGAATAAAATAGGTGCCCGGCCGACTTATAAATAATGGTGATATAATTGTTGCGCCAAAGCCTGCGGAAGCGTTAGGTTTGCACTACTACGAGGTATCTCAATATCGCCAAGAACACAATCACACACACAAGAAGAACAAGTATTTAACGAGGTTGAATCCTCGGGAAGGAATAAGCAATTTTATATATCACCGTATAGGTTGGAATATACAAAGCCTAGCCAGAGAAGAAGAGAACTCTTACTAGTTCTGGTGTGTTTTCTCTAGTTCTCTCTATGGCTTTTTATACACATCAATAGGACTGGACACATTCCTTAACAAGGATTACTTTCCTACAAGTATAGGGTTTCCTAACTTAGCTCTAAGAGACAAACATCTTAAGCTGCTATACTTAGGACACAAGTACTTGGTTTCCTTAACCAACTAGATTTCCTAATCAAGACCTTGACCGACCTACCAACAATTCTCCACCTCGGATCATGCATTCATGCATGAGACGATCAATAGATAAAATCACCTCCATCTTCCAACATCGATTGAACCATCACTGGCTGCCTACGTTTCCTCAATAGGAATCAAACCCGACCGTAGTTCTCTCAAATGGCCTTGCTAGAAGACCTCCACCAGGTTCCTAAGAACCTCTACCCCTAAAGGGCCTTTCACCAAACCGGAAGGATGTGGATCAATTTCGAATAATGTCGAAACTTGATCCCAGATACTACTTTAGTCAACATATCAGCTGGATTGTCTTTGGTATCGATCTTCACAAGTAGAATGTCTTCTTCTTCAAGAATTTCTCTCACAAAGTGAAACCGTACGTCTATATGTTTGGTTCTAGCATGATGCACTTGATTCTTAGCCAAATAAATTGCACTTAGACTATCACAATGCACAGACAGTTGGTCTTGCACAACTCCTAACTCATCTAGCAAACTTTGTAACCATATAACCTCCGTAAATGCCTCTGTCACTGCCATATACTCCGCCTCCGTAGTTGAAAACGCCACTAAACTGCAATATTGATCTCCAACTAACTGGTGCTCCTGCTATGGTAAATACATACACTGTAGTTGAACGTCTCTTGTCCAAATCACCGGCATAGTCGAATCCACATACCCAACACACAACCGATTGTTTCTTCTATCCTTCACAAACTCCAAGCCAATATCAACTGTACCATAAAGATACCTCAAAATCCATTTCACAGCATGCCAATGTCCTTTACCAGGAAAATGCATATAACGGCTGACCATACTAACTGCATGTGAAATGTCCGGTCTTGTACATACCATCTTATACATCAAGCTACCAACAACCTCAGCATATGGGACTTGGGCCATATACTTTCGTTCTTCTTTAGTAGTGGGAGACATACGAGCATTCAACTTAAAATGAGCATCAAGTGGAGTACTCACAGATTTAGTTCCTTCGTAGACACCAAACTTCTGTAACACTTTCTTCAAATATACCTTCTGAGACAAACAAACCTTACCCTTCTCTCTGTCACGTTGAATCTCCATACCAAGAATCTTCTTAGCCTCTCCCAGATCTTTCATCTCAAACTCAGATGACAACTTGCACTTCAAATTATGAATCTCTTTCTTGTTATTCGATGCAATCAGCGTATCATCGACATACAAGAGAAAATATATGAAAGACCCATTACGTAGCTTCTTGAAGTATACACAATGGTCATAGTGACTTCTTGTGTATGTTTGGCCTATCATAAACTGGTCAAATCGCTTGTACCATTGTCTTGGAGACTGCTTCAGCCCGTACAACGATCTCTTTAGTTTACATACACAATCTTCTTTTCCAGCAACCTTGAACCCACTCGGTTGAGTCATATAGATCTCCTCGTATAGATCACCATGTAAGAACGTCGTCTTAACATCTAGCTGAACTAGGTCTAAATAATATTGTCCTACCAAGGCCAACAAAATACGGATTGATGAGTGTTTTACCACCGGAGAGAACACCTCATTGTAGTCAATCCCTTCTCTTTGGGCATAACCTTTTGCAACTAACCTTGCCTTGTAGCGTACTTGATTCACCGAAGATCCTTCTTTCTTAGCATATACCCACTTGCACCCTATGGCCTTCTTACCATTCGGAAGTTTCATAAGAATCCATGTGCCATTCTTGTAAAGAGATTCCATCTCGTCCCGCATTGCTCCTTCCCATTCTTTACACTCGCACCTTTGCGTCTGACTTCTAAATAGGAAGTAGGAGTACCATCTTCAACAACCGGTAATGCATAAGCAATGTAATCAATCATCCAACCAGGCTTCTGGTTGATCTTCTCGATTTCTTTGGTTGCTATGGTCTCCGTGACCGTAGCTTCGTATCTTCTCTTCGACTCTTGTTCCTCTTCCTCAATAGTGTCACTATCATTTGGAACTTAAGTAGTTACCTCTCTTGTAGACCCAATGTCTTGAAGTATTCGAACAGATCTGAACTTAACTGGAATTGGTGGAGTTGCATCAATCTCCACTGTCTGCAAAGGCTCATTAGTATTGGTGCTTCTATTCTCCACCTGCAGAGAACCCCAAGACTTTACCATTGACATCTCATCAAATGTGACATCTCTACTCATGACTATCTTCTTCTCAACTGGATTCCAAATTTTGAACCCTTTTACTCCAAATTTCATACCCACAAAGATTCCTTTCACGACACGGATATCAAGCTTGTTTTCATTAACATGATACCACGCAGGACAACCAAAGATATGAATTGAGTCATAATCATAAGCTGGTTTACCAAACCAATTCTCCATAGGAGTTTTACCTTCTAATGCAGCTGATGGCAACTTATTAATGAGGAAGCACGCATATGTAACTGCCTCAGCCCAAAACGCTTTACCTAATCCAGCATTAGATAACATACATCGTATACCTTCTCCAGCAAAGTACGATTCATGCGTTCAGCTTCCCCATTCTATTGCGGTGTCTTCTTAACTGTGAAGTACCTCTTTATCCCCTCTTCCTGACATACTTGCAAGAACGGATCACTCTTGTACTCTCCACCATTGTCCGAACGTAGTACTTTGATCTTTCTGCCAGTTTGAGTCTCAGTTGCCTTTTTCCACCTCACAAAGATTTCTAGGACTTCATCCTTATGCCTCATGGTGTACACCCATACGTGCCTAGAATAATCATCAATGAACGACACAAACCAATGTTTCCCTCCCAATGATGCATTCTTAGAAGGACCCCAAATATCTGAGTGAACATAGTCAAGAACTCCACTAGTATTGTGGATAGCTGTGCCCAAGCTTGTTCTTGTTTTCTTTCCCTTAACACAATGTTCACAAAATGCTAACTTGCAGGTAATAGTACCTTTCAACAAGTCTTGTTGAATCAACCTATGCAACGACTTCTCACATGGATGTGCAAGTCTCATGTGCCATAGCTTTGTTTTCTCGGTAGCTGCACTCTCGATGTGTTCAAAAATAGACACATCTCCTGTTGTTGTACTCTCAATCAAGTAGTACAAGTTATGATGACGTGTGCCCTTCATGATTACCATAGATCCAGAGATTACCTTTAGAACACCATTTTCAACGACTATCTTCAAGCCCTTAGCTTCTAAAGTTCCGAGTGAAATCAGATTCTTCTTTATGGCAAGTACAAATCTTACCTCCTTCAGCTCTCTAACCATACCATCATGCATCTTGATACGAACACTACCAATCCCAATCACCCTGCAGGTATGATTGTTTCCCATACGTACTTGATGCGTGTCGTAGGTGCAATCAAATTAATTCAATATTTCCACTCAATTAAAAATAATATAATGGAAGTCAAGTTCGTTCCCACGAGGAGCAAGAGATCTTAGTTGTAAAAGTTGTCACGAAAGGGGGGTGTAAAAAGTAAAAATAAAAATAAACAAAGCGATTAAAATCGAAAGTTGAAAGATGAAGGCAATAAGAGAGAGAAGATCAAGGAATCCTTCTTCGTTACGAAACAATGAATCAAGTTATGTTCTATTCTACTTGTTATGAGTCACAAATTATCACCAACCGTAGGTAAAGCAGCTAGCTCAGTGCTAAACCCCTAAATCCCTTTTATCACCGGACACGGAAGTTCTCGACTACCGGATTCTAATCACCAAGCCACCTAGAATTAGCTCAACCTAGATGTAACTTGGCTTATGCATTAGGTTTTGTGAATTTCTTAGGTTGATATTAGTAGTTAGACTCTTAGCTCAAGGTCTACTTGCTAACGTTGTTTCTACACACAATTGCTCCACGGAATCCCTCCGCAAGGTCTCGTGTTTGCTACTTATGTAAAGAGTCAAAGAACGATTACTTATCCCCTAACTTTCACTAGCTTTAGATCGAATTAACAAATCAATTTAGTTGGCCACCCAAACAATCTATCAATCAATCATGAATGTCTTTAAGATCACTCCTATTAGTAAAAACAAGCGATAATTATGTGAAAAACTTCAAGATAGAATTTGAAAACAAAAACTCAAATCATATGTTAAGAACTAGGAATTCATCCTCAATCAATAAGAAATTTAGCTACTCATGTTTTTGAAATTCACACAAATAATAATAATTAAAAGAAGAAGTTTCAAATTCATACAAGTAATTAAAAAGAAAAATCTTAGAAAAGCAAGCAAAAACACAAGTGATGTGTGTGTAGAGAGGTGTGTAGAAGTTGTAGAAAACTTCTCTATTTATAGGCTTCAATATTCTCCAAATCTCCCAAGGATTAGAATCCTTTTCCTTTTGCAATTCAATTTCCAAATCCAAGCTTTTCTCAACTCTTCCACCTTCTCTTTCCAAATTTGAGTCCAATTCTCCATCCAATTCCAAGCCCAAGTCTTCACACCCATGAGAGAGGTCCATAGAAAATTCTGGAATTTTGCTCATAGGAAAAGCCTGGGATTATGGCGAATTTTAGGAAACGTCGCCGCCGGTCTCTGAAAATTTTGTCGTCGAGAGAATATTCGACGGAATATTCCGTCAGTCCACCGTTAGGACTAACGGTCAAACTAGTCAACCGTCGGTCAACAGTTAGTCAAAGGTCAATGAGAAGGAGTGAGTCAGACTCGAGTTAGCTTCTGACTCGGCTAACTGGGCTCACTCAGCTGAATCAGAACTGAGTCAGCTGCTTACTCGGCTGACTTAATCTAATCAGCTTAACCGGAATCGGTCACCGAACTCGGTTGGGATCGGTCATCGGGATCGTCGGATCGGTCGAGTCGGCTCACGAGGAGGGGAAAATTGGCCAGAGTTTCCTCTGATTTTAGACAATTCGCAAGCCATTTTCAGGCTGATTCTTCTCCCTGTAAATCCTAGCATACATCTACTCTTCTCATTACCCTGTTACTGCTGCTGCAATATCAACTCGGTCAGCATCTAAACTCACGAACAGTTTGAATCTTCCCCCTGTGAATAAACGGCAACTCGATCTTCAATTTCTTCAATGTACATAATAATCATCAAAAAACCCATGTTCAATTTCTGCTCAGTTTAGCTAAATCAGCATCGACATATTTTTATCAGTTCAAGAACACAGCACTATAACCCATTCTTCTCAAACTTGATTTGCTTCACATCTCGATTCACAGCATCAGTGTAAACTCTCAGCAGCACTCACTTCGATCTACTCAACTCCATCTTCTCTACACCTTCACTACAGACTCTAATCGCACCCTATCTCCCTGAGCTTCAACTGAATCAAACCCTCGATTTACAGCGTCACACTCTTCATCTACTGAGTTCGACGGCAACAAAACCATCAAACCCTAACCTTCTTTTTTCTGGTATAATCGAGCTCCGTCAGTCGCCATTAACCCATCTGATTTCTTCTCTTACTTCTCGATCCCACAGCACCACCAACACTCCTTCTCGATCTGATTCTGTGTTTCGATTTACTTCTCAATTCCTCGATTTGGTCTCTCGGTCTGTTCTCCTGGTTCACACAGCGGCAACTTTCATCCCCCAACAACGACAGCTCTAAAACTCAATCGATCTGGTAATGGCAGAGTCTTGTTTTCAAACTATGTAAGAAAAGAAAAGAGAAGATAGTCTTCTCGATTTAGGTTTAAATTAAATGGGTCGGATCCGGAATGCGGGTGTGGGTCTATGGGTTTCAACATCCATGGACATAACCCATCCATTACCAAGTGATAAGCACCATTTCCGTTTTCGGATAAGGGCTACCCCGGTTTATGGACCCTTTATCCAGGCTGTCCTTTCTTTAGTAATCCTCTAATAAAGAGTTTCCCTTAACCTTGGCTGATTTGTGTTTAACACTCCTCAAATTGGGTTGCCCCTTAACCTTAACTGGGCTCCATATATCAATCGCCTGTAAAATGACCTTTCTGCCCTTTTGGCTCAAATTGGGTGCTTTCTTCTTCTTTTCCTCCGTGTGACTCCATAGTAGCTACAAAACTCAAAACAAGCGTAAAATACATAATTTACAAGAAAAAATAGCAAAGAAAGCATAAACTACTAGATAGTAAATTAGGTGTATTCTACACCTATCAGTACTTCTCCATCAAGCTCTTCAAAACTTGAGAACCAGTCACGATATGGACATATATGATATGTTGCTCCAATATCTAATACCCATGTACCATATGTAATAACACAAGCTGATGGTGTCACAGTTAGCGAGAAATCAGAAGCATCATCTGATTCTTCATTACCTTTTGCAATGTTCACCTCGGTCTTGTTGTTATCTCCTTCTCTTTCCTTATGCTTAGGACAATCCTTAGCCCAATGACCAAAGTCATGACACCAAGCACACTCATCTTTCTGCAGTCGTGTTTTACTCTTAGAACGTCCTCTACCTTTACCATAACCACCATTCTTCTTTCTCCTGTCTGTTGAACGACCTCTTGCAAGAAGCAAGTCATTGTTAGCTTCACTTGCAAGGTCTTCACGATCCATCTTCTGAACTCCTCACTACGCAATCTTTGTAGTGACCTCTGCGTATGTCATCTTGTCCTTGTCGTGCATTAATGCTTTAATCACGGATTCATACTTTTCAGGAAGAGAGTTTATCAGACACAAAGCTTGTTCCTCGTCGTTGATATTCTCATCGTAGTTAACCAACTCAGCAAGAATTTTATTATATGAATCTAGGTGCTCGGTTAGAGTTGCACCTCTCTTCATGTTATACCGATACAAATTCCTTTTAAGATGTATCCTATTTGCCACGTTCTTCACAAGGTATTCCTTCTCTAGCTTTTCCCAGAGATCCTTAGCTGAAGTCTCGTGCTGATAATTAACTCTTACTGCAGCTGCTAAACACCCTCGTATCGAAGCAAGACATAATTTATTCATCTAGTTCCACTGCTTTTCAGACATCTCCACTGGCTGACCTTCTAGAGCTTCTTCTAGGTCAAGATGAACAAGAGCATCCATTACGTCCGTTCTCCATAAACCAAAGTTATTGGTTCCTGTAAACTTTTCTACCTTGAGTTGTGATCTATGTGAATGAAGTATTTCTTCTTTTGTTTCTTTATCTTTATTTGTGGGATCCGAATGTTCTCCTAAAGGATTTTTTGGATCTTCGTCACCGTCAACCATTGTTCAAATATAGAGAAAAACAGAACCTTTGAGAATTACCTCAAGCAATCTTCAAAAAATACCTTCACTTCAACTGGAATTCGAGTACCCGTATCCAAGAGCGTCTCCTTGCTCTGATACCAATTGTTGCGCCAAAGCCTGCGGAAGCGTTAGGTTTGCACTACTACGAGGTATCTCAATATCGCCAAGAACACAAGGATTACTTTCCTGCAAGTATAGGGTTTCCTAACTTAGCTCTAAGAGACAAACCTCTTAAGCTGCTATACTTAGGACACATGTACTTGGTTTCCTTAACCAACTAGATTTCCTAATCTAGACCTTGACCGACCTACCAACAATAATGTGATGTATACTAATTCACCGCCATCTGTTGCCTGCGAGTTCCGAATATCTAAGGCTGCTTCAGGGCCTTACGAGTCTTGTAACGCACCACCCTTCAATCATATAGAGTTTGGCAGTCCCTTGCGCTAACCTCTTGAAGCAACCTTGCAAATATCCAGAGAAATGTAGTCAATATCGAATTTTGGTGAATATCGGCCAGGACCGAAATACGATATTTCAATGAATATTGGCGAATATCGGTGAAATGTCGACAACATCGTCATCTTGGACAACACCGAAACAGATATTATCGGCGATATTTCGGCCATCTCGGCCGAAATGAACTTCATTGATCGAGCACATGTACGTCCACCAGAAAAGTTACCATACTGTATCAACAGTTTTGACGTGGGAGTGTGCAAGGATTTGCTACAATTATTTGTTATTTTCTAGATGCAAAGATTATCTATCTACACTCCACTTTTTCCCGCAGTTAAAATAAAAAATCACGAAATTCTCTTCAAACACACAAAATTTGCCGGACAAGACCGCATGACAATTGCAGCTAGAAGGCCGCTAGGTATAGAACACTCTTATTAGTTCTGATTTTAGAATATGGCTCACCAAAAGTGTTCTATTCCAATTGATTGACTGCATAATAAAAACCATCTCTAGTTCTGATTTTTAAAATGTGTATGGCCAATCTTGCATAAAATTATTTTTATAATTATTTTTCACGTGAATATTTATATATGTTTTGGACCCAGTGACAACAAGACCAATTAAATTAAACAAAGCAGCAAATTTGAAGTTAAAATAAATTCACAAAGCACACGTTAAACCAAATCAACGATACCATGTCCCTGCATGATCGTTTTCCTTCTTTTATTCTTCTTCTTCCTCGGCTTTCAACTTTTCATCCTCTTTTATCTTCTCAAGAGCCTTTATCAGGTTCCGCAAACAAACTTGAGAGTCTCTTTTGATGGTTTTAGGCATCAGATTCTCAGCAACATCGGCAGGAGAAACTTTTACCTCATGGATCAAATGTCTTATGGTGTCAAACAGTTCATGAGACTCCAGGTCTAAGTATATCTTCGCAAACACTTTGAATCCTTCATAACAGCAGTACGACAGTTCAATGTGTTTGTCCATCCGGCCTCTACGAATTAGAGCTGGGTCTAGTTTTTCGACGTAGTTAGTGGTAAACACAAAGATTCGTTCTTTGCTGCAAGCTGACCATAACCCGTCTATGACATTAAGAAGCCCAGATAGCGTAACCCTGCTGATGTCTTCATTAATTTCTTCTTCATCTTCCTCCTTTTTCTTCTTCTCCCGTTTGTTGGTAAGATCGAGTGAACAATCGACATCCTCTATCACAGTAATAGACTTATTTGATGTATCATGTAAAAGCTTTTTAAGCTCGCTATTGTCTCTCACTGCCGTTAATTCAAGATCATATATATCATAATTCAAAAGCTTAGCCATGGCAGCAATCATACTAGACTTACCAGTACCCGGAGGACCATATAAGAGATACCCACGCTTCCATGGCTTGCCAATCTTCAGATAGTAGTCTCTGCCCATACTAAACGTCACAAGATCATCGATAATTTCTTGTTTTTTTGCTGGATCCATTGCGAGGTGATCGAATGTCACGGGGTGCTCAAACTCTACATGACTCCACAATGTCTTCTTGTATTCATAATACCCCTGGTTTGCATTATTAGAGTAGAGCCGTATGTTTCTGTTCTCAATCATGCTTGCCATTCCCTCCTTGATGACATGAATTAGATATGACTTGGTGACAATTTCACGGTGTTTCTGATGAAATGTGAGCGTCAAGTGTCGTCGCTCCTCAGTAGCCGAAGGATAACGAGAAAAGGAATTGGTTTCCGGGACAGTCATGCCCAAGGACCACCAGATTTTCACCCCTGCAAAATCATCAACTATCTCTTCATAATCATCCATGCTGAAGACAAGACCCTTGTGTCCCTTCACTATCCGAGCCTTGAGTCGCTTTGCAAGTCTAGAACTTTTAGGACCCAAATAAGCTTCAACTGCGGTGTACGCTTTGCTTAGTTTCAACCATTCACCACCACCACTAGTGAATTCATCGAAGCTTATCTCCATGTAAGGATTTACAAATGCCGTAATTCGGTGCATGTATACTGATAGATAATCAGAGATTTGCCGTGGGATGAATTGTTGAATCATGGTATAAATAAACATGATACTTCCCATGAGTGTTCCCATTCTCATCACAGTCTCCCCCATACTCGACATCATTCTTAATTCTCTGTGCAACGTACAAGAAACGAAAACCGGTGGATCAGAGAAGTGGGATAGCCTAATAGGGTGATATGACAACTTATAAACTATATGTGTATATCCAAAATTCAAAGGGTTGTGATCATCCTTAAATAGATGCATGTCTTATCTTTTATGGGCTCTTTCCTGCTAATTAATTCATGCATAATTGGCAAGGAACCAACCCCATTGGCTCCTGGAGTCTGAATAAAATAGAATTGAAATTTAGAACGTGGCCGGTTACCACATAAACTATTTCTTATTCCTTATTCTTCCACAGGAATGCATGTAGGAAGCTTCTTTACTGTCTCTTTAAATTTGTCTGCAGTTTCACACTTGTGCATTTTTATTTATAAATTTTTTCCTTTCGTATATAATAGTGTCATTGTTTACCAAGTAAAGAGCATTCGGTATTGTTAAAATAACGACGCTGCAAAAAAGAAAAGGTGCAAGTGGACAGTGGACACCGTCCCATTATGGGAGGTAAAGCTGTAGGTTTAATTAAAGATGGAATTTTCTTGTCCTTCACAGTAGCCTTACGTACCTTCTCTCACAATAACAGGCAACTGCCACGGAAAGATCCATTAATGGATAGGTGCCCACGGCCCGACTTATAAATTTATCGTGCTGCTTCAAGACAGCAATATGACCAGCACACCAAGTCTGACAATAAATAAAACTACATTTTCAATGGAAGTAGTTAAAAGACTACCTAGAGAGTAGTGCGATAGCAGTATAGTACGCTTCAAAATAAGTTTTTGTCATATATATACCTCTTTTGTGGTGCTATAAACAGAAGACAAGACATTACATTGACAATTTGCATCTTAGTAGTAAACTGAGTAATTCCAAGCATCCCCTTAAGCTGTTGTAGGCCTACGATAACTGATGCCCCAATTGTGAACCCAGTTAAAGTAGGCTTCGACAAGAAATCAATGATGAATCCCAACCTAAGTAGACCCAAAGATGTTTGAAATACACCACTCCAGTAAAGAAGGTTGAAATGAGATCCAATTTTAGATACAAAGCTGGGTCCTGAGTTGGTGAGACTACTTCTTTAAGCATAGAACTCATTATCTCTTGTTGGGCCTTATTCTATCACAATGAACCATCTTTTGGGGACCATGGTTCTATTTTTAGTAAGACATTTAGAAGTAAATCTAGGTCACCCCTTATCTAGATATTTCTATTAATACCTAAATTACCCTCCTGATTAATTTTGGGTAATGATTAGTTAGTGTAATTATTAAGTTAAAGATAATTAGTGAGATTAAAATATCAGATGGGTTTTTTTAAAAAAGAAGTAGAATTATTGAGAGAGTAAAGTTAGAAAAGATGAAGAAGTAAAACATGGATTTTACCAACCACAACCGGAGGAAGAGTATTTGGGTACCCAGGTATGCTTCAAACTTAGATAATGTTGGTTGAATTGATCCAAAATTTCAAAAAAATGTAAATTTTTTAAGTAGATTTGGGCTTGTTCGGTTACCTTATGTGAAGAACAGGTAACCGAACACATCTGAAAATGTAGTACAGTTACTTTTTCCAAACACGCAGTTTACCGAACTCGCTCTTAATGGAGGTTTTTATTCGTTCGATTGCCACGCAGGTTACCGAACTTTGTTTATAGGATTTACAGAGTAATGCTCGGTTTTCCCGCAATGTTGCCGAACTTTAGGGTCTAGAAGTTCAATTGGTTCGCAACCTATATGTAACCGAACTTCGCGTTTATTAAGATTTTACCAAGTGTGCAAAGTTCGGTTGTTTCGCAAACTTCATACCAACCAATATCTAATCAAACTACACACAATTAGTTAAGAGTTCGGTTTGTCAAGGTTTTTTGCGAACAAACCGAACATAGTGGGATAAGTTCTGTTAAATTGAAACTCAACATAGTGGGAAAAATAGCACAGCTCGGTTAGAAAATAGTTTTAGCCTTCTTTGTGAACCAACCGAACATAGTAGGCAAAGTCTAGTTAAATCAAAAATCAACATAGTGGGAAAAATAGCACAGTTCGGTTACATTTTTTTTTTTTTTTTTTGTAATATTCGTAAAGTTCGGTTAGAAAATAGTTTTAGCCTTCTTTCCGAACCAACCGAACATGGTGGGCAAAATCGGTTAAATCAAAAATCAACATAGTGGGAAAAATATCACAGTTCGGTTACATTTGATTTTTTTTTTTTTTTTTTTTTTTGTAATATTGGTAAAGTTCGGTTAGAAAATAGTTTTAGCCTTCTTTGCCAACCAACCGAACTCTGAGTTCGGTTAAGAAAAAATTAATTCTTGATAACCGAAGTGTTCTTCGTGTTCTTGGTTTCAGAATGTCCGGTTAGCAAACTAGTTTTTTTTTAAACTATTCCTAACCGAACATGCCACTGTAACTTCCATTTAAACCATATTTTGATGACTACTGCTCAAAATTTCAATCAAAAACGAATTAGATGTAATGGGTTTGTGGTAAAATACTTATGGATAGGTTTGTTTATAAAAGATTGATTAATCGACGATGAAAATTCAATGAACGACCAGGCTAAAAATTTGATGATTTTGATTAGATTTGTATATGATCAGAGTTAGATGATCATAAATTGATGAAGAAGAGAAGAAGAAAAATTGTAGAATAGAGGAAGAAGAAGTTGTAGATTAGTTATAATTTTAATTAGGTAAAAGGGTAAATATGTTAATGATTTAAATTAAGTTATATATATAGAGGTGGTGGTGGTTGCCAGTGGTGGGTGGCAGTGTTGGGAGGAGGTGATGGTTATATATATATAGGTGGTTATTAGGTTAGTTTTAAATTAAATTAGGTTAAGGATAGGTTAGTCATTTCCACACTTTAGGACACCCCTTATAACAATAGGAAAGATGGCCTAATAAGACCATGGTCCCAAAAAAAAAACCATGGTCCCCAAAAAATGGTTCATCACAATTCAGTGCAAGACTATTTCAAATTATTTTGAATGGATGTTCACAGGTGTTTATGCACCTTGTGCTTCTAACACTGATGAAGTTTATTTTGGAGAGCAATTGAGGAAGTTGGATGTTTCAGGCAATTACCATAGGTTTTAGGAGGAGATTTTAATGAAATAAGATACACACATGAAAGAACTTCATGTGGTGATTCTACTTCTGGTATGAGGAAATTTAATAATTTTATTTCTCGGAATCACTTAATCGATCTTCCTTTGCTTGGAGCTACTTATACCTGGACTAATAATCAGACTCAAAGCATCACAAGTCGAATTGGTAGAATTTTTGTCTCGCCTGATTGGGAAAAAATTTATCCTCAAGTAATTCAACAAGCTCTTGCTAGACCCTGCTGATCATAATCCAGTTGCCTTAATTAGTCTGTGAAGGGATGAAGCATGGACCCTCTCCTTTTTGCTATGAGTATTTCTGGTTTTCACACCCTAATTTTCTATCTTTTTGTCAAAGATTTGCGGTTGTCTTTTTCTGTTTCAGGAAGTGCATGATTTATTTTTTGTAAAATGCTGCAACTTTTAAAGCCAAAATTGAAAGAATGGAGCACAAAACAATTTGGGAAGCTTGATAGAAGATTAGAGGAATTGGAGGACATCTTTGTTGATCTGGATGCTCTGCAGGACACTAATAATGGTTTAACTGATCTTCAATGGGAGGGAATAATCAAATCTAGGCAGAAGTATTGTAAGCTTACCATTCAGAATGTTGAGAAGATGAGGAGTACAACAAGAGTTACCTACATTAAATATTTTGAGCATAATACTAAGTACTTTCATATAATTACAAATGATAGAAGAAGAAGAAGCTTTATAGATTCAATTAAAGTCAATGGCAACCTAACTTCCGATGAAATGGAAATTAAGAATGAAATTGTGAATTTTTTCCAAGAAATATTTCAATCTCAAATTCAAAGAACTGTAAATATGGAAGGTATGCATTTCTCAACTATCTCTGAGGATTTAAGTGCTTGGATTGAAAGTGATATTGATGAAAAAGAGTGTGTGGCATCCATAAAAAATTTGGGTCAAAATAAATCTCCAGGTCCTGATAGATTTCATGTGAGCTTTTATCTTTTATGTTAGGATTTTATCAAACATGACTTTCTAAATGTTGTCAAGGAGCTTCAGGTAAAATCTTTTCTTGACTGGAGATTAAAGAAAACCTTCATTGCTTTGATCCCCAAGAAAGATTCTATTGAGGAGATTAAGGATTTGAGACAAATTATCTTAATTCATGGATCTTATAAGATTGTGTCTAAAATTCTTGCTGAAAGATTTAAGCAGACTTTGCCTATCATCATTTCTAAGCATCAAACTGCTTTTGTCAAGAAGAAACAAATTCTGGATGGAGTTCTAATTGCCAATGAACTTATTGATTTAAGATTAAGAAGTGGGAAGACAAGAATTTTGTACAAAGTGGACTTTGATAAAGCATTTGATCATGTTAATTAGGATTTTCTTTATGAAATATATTTCAGATTATAGGGTTTGGAGTTAAATGGAGACAATGGATTAGGTGGTGTGTTGAGTTCACTAGATTCTCAGTTCTTGTTAATGGAAGTGCTACTGGTTATTTTCAAAATCAAAAAAGGAATAAGACAAGGTGATCCAATTTCACCTTTCTTGTTTCCTCTTGTAGGTGAAGCTTTATCTTTCATGATTAAAAAGGCTCAAGAGCAAGGTTTGTTGTCTGGATTTCAGATTAAGCCTGTTGGTTTACTTATCAGTCATTTGCAATTTGATGATGACACTCTAATCTTTCTTGATGTTGATGTTGAAAAAGTTAAAAACCTCATACTAATTCTTCTTTCTTTTGAGATGCTCACTGGTTTGAAGATCAATTTTGCAAAAAGTCATATTTTTGGTGTGGGTTATGATGGTGATTTGACAATGGTTTCTTCTCTTTTGGGTTGTTACATTGGTGCTTTACCTAATACTTATCTGGGTTTTCCTTTAGGTGACAAATGTGGAGGTGTTGCTAAATGGGACAAGGTGGTTGATGAATTTATTGTTATACCTGTTTGGAATTTTTTTTTCTCTCAGAGCTTGTAATATTGCTCTAATTAATAGTGTTCTTTCCAGCCTCCCTGTTTATTACATGTCTCTTTATGAGATTCCAGTTTTGTTTTGAGAAAGCTTGAGTGCTTTGTGTAGAAAAAAGAAGTATGGTGGTTTGGGGACGGAAAATCAAGCTCTTCATGCCGAATGGTCTTGGAGATATGCCACTGAGGAGGATGTTATGTGGAAGAAAATTGTAGATGATAAGTATGGTGTTAATGATATTGTTTGGTCACCTAAAATTCCCAGATGTACCTATGGGAGATCTGTATAGAAAGCATTCATAAAGTCCAATTGGATTTTCTTGAAGTGTGTCAGGTTTAAGGTATGGAATCAATCCTTGAAGATGATTTGTATAACAAGTTTTAATTGGATTCCTATAAAGCCAATTTTCATGCCAGAAGATTACCTACAAGGGTTATGCTTTGAAGGAGAAGGATTGATGTTCTTGAGAATTGTTTATTTTGTGATACTCCAGAGACTGCTTCACACCTTCTATTGCATTGTGATTTTGCAAAAAAGGTATGGGATGTTTTGACTGTCAAATTAAAATGGCTTTATGCCATGCCTATGGATATTGTTCCTGCACTTCAAGCATGGAAGTTAAACCTATCAGACAAGATGAAGAATAAAGTCTGGAAATTAGTCCCAGTTGCTATAATTTGAGGTTTGTGGAAACAAACAAACAACATGGTCTTCTCTGGCAATCACAATTCTGCTATCTCTGTGGTTAATAATTAAAGCTTTATATGCCTTGTTTACTTGGGCTCTGTCTTTCAAGGACTTTGAAGATGTTGATCCTAAGGAAGTGATGAAAAACTGGTTTATAATTTATTTTGACATTACTTAAGTGCTTTTAGCATGTTACTAACACTTTGCTTCTTCTTTCTCTATTGTTTTTGGTTAGGGAGGTATTAGACCTGGCAATTAGGGTTGAAACCCGCGGGTCAACCCTAACCCGACCCGTCTTAACTCGTTGCCTAAACAAGCCGGGCTAGGGTTGATGATTTTAGGACCCGATGATAAAGGGGTTGGACCCGCCTACCCCGCGGGTTACCCGCCAAACCCGTCATTTTCTTTTAGATTGTGGCGTCTAGGATTTTAGGTTAAAATATACCACTAATTTCCCCAAAATTAATTTACAAATCATCAAAATCATCAATGTTTCATTTGAATTCTCTCTTTAAAGACTTCAATATTAACTATAGTTAGAAATTTACAATCAAATATACTGATACCCTAAGAAATAGTTTAGATCTAAAACAAAGAAACTTATTCTGACATTCACATATACATTTAACGAACAAATCCTTGATGATAATCAATATTCTTCAGTCAGTTCACATATTATACAAACCCAATCAAATAAAAATGAGAAAATAAATCTAAAAAAAATTCTATTGATTCTTTATCAACACCACCACAATAATAATATCAATAGGGAAAAAATATATAATCTTGAGATCACAATGAGTAAGGTCATTGATGACGATCGATTAAAAAAAATAAAGAAACCGTTGATGAATCGATTTAAAGAAAAAGAGAATGAGAGATGACATGTTCGTAGAGGACTTCAAATAGATGGTAATCTAATCTAATCTAGTCTAGTCTAGTCTAGCTAATATAAAGAAAAGAGAGATTTTCGACCGTCTTCAACCGTGGCACATAAAAAGTCGAGAATACCCTTCTGTGTTTTTTATTTTAAGTTTGTGCTTCGGTAATAATGAAAGGTACAAAAGGGTAGAGTCGTATAAGGGCGACAAAGGGGTTCCAGGAACAAATCCCGCTAACCTCAATCCTTTGACTTCTTTATTTTTCCCATAAATTTTACCAATTTCTTTTACAGACTAGTTTGGGTCACTCTCTCACCTTATTCATCGTTAAACCCAGATTTATTTGTTAACTGTAAAATCCAACGAAGACCATGCCAATTAAATCGACTTCAACATCAAAACAACAGATATTTAAAGATATTTGCGAGAGAAAAAAAAGAGAGGTGGGAATGTCAAAATATGGATAGATCAGAATAATCTGAGTTTGTTGAATCGATCAAAAAATAATTTGACTTTGTTGAACTGATTTTGGATAGAGCGCCAGAATTCGGAGGGGGTAGAAAAGAGAATAAAGACGTGTGGGTAACTATACATTAGAGGATGATAATAAAGGGGACAGGGATGAAGAAAAGAAGAAGACAATGAAGAAGAAGATATATCTTATCTTATCTTATACTAATATAAAGAAAAGAGGTAATTGTTTGGTGAAGCCTTTTCACATGACAATAATACCCCTATAAACTAAGTTTTTAGTTAATATTTGTATATTTACAGGAATGCCATTGTTTTAAAAATAGATCAAAAAAATTAAAACTTAGATATCTTTAAAAATACACATCGGATTTTTGCAAAATTAATATATTTAGAAATTTCTTTAAATTATCTACGTAATGAGTACAAACAAGGATATTAAATTTTTATTTTAAGATTTTTTTTTCATTATTATCAAATTTGGTGTTGTTAAAAGAATCCAATTCAAGCATGTGCATCGCACATGTGGCCTTCCTAGTAAATATAACTAGAGCCAACAAATGATCTTTGCTAACGTTTACCCTTGTTTTTCATAAAGCCGTGGTGGATTTTCATACTCTAGCGTTTACCTATGTTTCAAACGAGCCATGTCATATATCTGGATTTGATCCACAAGTTATTTTGATTTAGCTAATTATTATGCGACATTAAGATTTGCGACGTTGCTTAGTAGTCTCATAATAGCGGCTAATGTATGTTGATTAGTAACTCTGTGGTGGACAACAAAATATAGTACTTCATATATCATATTGCAAAAGAATACATATGAGCTCATTTTTGGTATTAAGTGAATATTTTTGATCAAAATTTTTGAAATTTTTTTTTTTGATCAAAATCAAAAATTTTGAATGAAAAGTCAGATTTTATTTAAACGGGCGCGACAGGCACATCGCGCATGGGTTTATACTAGTGGAGATAAAACAAAGTAAGAAAGAAAAAGAGGAGGTGACGAGTATTTCTAGGTTAGTTTGATTGGGGGCCAAGGATTTTAACTGGGGCAAGGTCACCCCAACATAATTTTGGTCACCCTTTATAAAAAGTTTTCTAAATGGATAAAATGCCCCTAAATAATTAGTGATAATCTTACTTAATTAGAGATTAACTTTTTTTTTCTTTCAAATTTTTTGTTTGCATTTTTTTTTTGGCCCAGATTTGTATGAAAAATCATCATGGTATTGAAGTGTTTCAGTGACGACTCTAAATAGTCGTTACTGTTTCACTGACGACTCTAAACAGTCGTTAATGTTTCGAGTATCTTAGCGACGACTCTAAACAGTCGTTATTTCCTATGAAAGAGTCGTTATCTTCTTCGAGGAGTCATTAATGGCTACTAGTGATACTATTGATACTGGACCAACTGCTAAATATCTTGAACTTCCAAGAATTGCATACAACAACGGTGGTACAAAACTTGATAAAATGTTATTGCTAACAGAGATATCTAAGGGAGATTTGGTGATAACCGCTAAACATGAAATTACATTTTCCACAGGCTTGGAGAATGTTAGAAAAACCAGATGCCCCTTTGGTTAAAATCCTAGAAGGTAAGTATTTCAATAACCTCAATCCTCTTATTGATATCATGCCTATGAATGGGTCTTGGGTTTGGACAGGAATTTGTAAAGGTTTGGAAATTATTAAGAAGCACTACATTTTAGAAGTTGGTGATGGCAGTACTATTAGGATCTGGAGACATAATTGGATACCAGGCATTACTGGTCCACCTACCTCTCAATTCATATCTAGCAATCCTTCTCATGTCAACCAATTGATAGATAGTAATTCTAAGACTTGGAATTTGGAGACCTTGAATGTTCTTTTAATTTGATCAGAACATTGTTAATGCCATAACTGATATTAGAATTCCATTATATGGAAAAGATAAATTAAGAAGGAAGCCCGCTCCTAATGGTGTGTTTTCTATAAAATCTGCTTACAGGGTTATTCTTAACGATTATCTTGTTAGGCATCTTAGTAAGAATAACATGAACATAGCCTGGAACACTTTTTGGAAGATTAAATTACCTCCTATAATCCAATATTTTATGTGGAAATGTTTGCATG
This sequence comes from Papaver armeniacum, assembly GCA_023531295.1. Taxonomy (NCBI): domain Eukaryota; kingdom Viridiplantae; phylum Streptophyta; class Magnoliopsida; order Ranunculales; family Papaveraceae; genus Papaver; species Papaver armeniacum. Next base: position 203,111 of record JAJJWW010002450.1, read on the forward strand.
GTTGTATTCCTACTAAAAGTTGGCTTGCTAGACACACTCAACATCAAGATACTACATGTTTCTTATGTGGTCAATATCCTAAATCTATACACCATCTTTTTGTTGATTGTGTGATTACTGAAAGAATTTATAATGGTATTGATCCTAATATCCATAATACCCTGAAGAATTTTGATTTCCATGCCTGGCTGTGTAGTTTATTCAATGTTAACTCTGTTCAACATAAAGTGGATACTCATGTTTTTACAGTGGTAAGTTTAGTCTCTTGGTTTGTCTGGAAAGCCCGGTGTGCTAAACATTTTGATGATGTGCAGATTAATGTTTCAGCTATAATCCATAATATTTCAGCAGAAATGGGAAGTTGGTCTGCTAGTAATTTAGCTGTTCAAAATAGCAGAAATGAAAACAGAGTTGATCCTCATTGGAATGTTTCTCTATAATGTAGGTAAAATTAATTTTGGTGCCGCATTTATTAAAGAAACTGGTTACCATGGACAGGTCTAATAAGTAGAGATGTGATGTTGTTTTGAAGTTGTTTGTAAAGTGGTAAGAAAGATGTCGTTCCTCTCAGACTTGTGAAGGATTTTTTAGACTTCAATTCAAAACTAAAATATAAAAATCACTAATAATTATAGCAAACACTTAAAAATTTGATATCAATATTAAAAGAACACTGAGGCTAAGATTCCACTATTTTTCCAAGTTCGAAGCGATTTAACCCAATATTTATATTCAAGCAATTTTCTCGTTCAATTTGATTCTAAGCTATTGCAACAAGTAGATTCTCAAAATAACAAGTGTAAATCCGAAGCATAGAACATCAAAAACCTAGGTCCAAGTATGCTCTATCAAAAGAAATCACAATTGTTTAACAAAAATCATTCAAACAATTATCGATCAAGGCAAAATAATCATAAAAATAATTGCAATAAATAGATAAATAAAAATATACCACTTCTTGTTGGAAAAATAGCTTCCTCTATCGCCTCAGCAATGGGTTTTAGCTCCTCATATTAACCATTTGCTCAATACATGTTTGTTGCTCCAAAGTTGATTAAAAAGAAGAGAAGGTAATAAAACAGCGTGTTTATAATGATTATAATTGTTCTGAGAACCAGCGTTACAAAGAACCCTAACACGAACTGTTGCGAACTCGATTAATTGTTGGAAAAATTGTTACAAAACTGTTACAAAGGTATTAAATTTGAAAGGAAAGGCCACGATTTCTGCGACTGCTATTAAGTGCTGTTCTATGTTCTTCTTCAACCTCTCGCCTGTATCTCTGCAACTTGTTTTTTTTTTGTGCTCTGTTATGTTCTAAACTTCCCATAAAGTGTATGTACCCCCTTTTGGAACTCCCAAAAGCTCTTATATAGCCACAGACCTCCGAACAATCGGTGAAACCTCCGGTTTATCTTCTCTTCCCTTTTTCAGCAAGTTACGGGAATGTTTCCCTTTTCCTCCTCTGTACGCGTCTTCTGAGTTACATCTAACGTACCAGAATCTCTCAAGGATATTATGGAATCGAGCAGCAACCATTCTTCCCTTATCTGTACGTAAATACCGTGAATAGAACCAAGAAAATTCCGATAATAGTTCTTCCTTGTTTTATCCAAAGCCTGTGATATGCTCTTATTATTTCGAATTTGACCATCTTACACTCCCTGTTATGAAGGAACAGACTAATACGAATCATTAACCATGAATATCTCTTACAAAATATCACCCAAACCCGATCCAACATATCTCAGCAATCCCGTGAACTCCACACCTGTTACTTCTTCTTCCGGCTTATCCAGCCCAACTCAGTCGATCCAATCACACATACCATCCCTGTTAGGCTGTAGAAGGTCCAGCCCATAAGAAATACGCAGTTGAATCTCTCCAAATCTGCTTGAGAAATTCAAACCCAAATTTACTTCATTTGCCATTGTTTCCCGCCATTTTCCGAATTTCAAATAATGAAGAAGGGTGCCCCCTATCCAGAGTAGGGGTGTATTTAGAGATGCCTTTGGGATTCCTGGGGGTGCCCCTTAGTAATTTGGGTACCCCTTATCCAAAATGAGAGTCCGAATAGTATGTGTCCTCCGGGTACAACTTTTCGAGCCGATTTTTCCAAAAATGTTTATTGGCCAAAAATAGCTACACACGCATAAAACACCATAATAAGTACAAAAATGAGCACTATCAATATAAAGAATCGAGACAAATTAGACACAAAAATGTGTCTATCAAATACCCCAAACCTATTATTTGCTAGTCCTCGAGCAAAAATAAAATAAAATCCTAACTCACTGTCGCAGGCATCGTCGATTGCATTTAGCGTATGCAATAAGCCTTTAAACCCCTAAGTGGCCCTAGTGGCCGAGTTATAGTCTCGGGAGGGTTTACCAGAGGTGTACCCACAAAACCTTTACTCCAGACCCTAGCTATCTACGCAGAACCTTGGAAGGCACTAAAAAATCTCCTTGGTTGGCATACTTATTGACTACAGGAGGAAGTACCCCGATGCGAAATTCCAATTGTTGTACACGAGTTTGCACTCAAGCATACTAAAATTCATATATAAGTCACAGAGCTCTACTCAGATAGTCGCACTATGGACATCAATACCCGGAGTCAAAACTAATCACATGGATAGATCAAGAAGATGGATATAGAGAAAAACATAGATGGTTTTGATGTTTACTAAGTGATTGGTGTTTCCCATATCTGTCTACGAAGGCCTCCGCCAAAATGAACCTATCCTAATGGGTGAGATACCGGTCTGACTAATATCAACACACTGGCATATACAAGGGAACCAGTGGTCGATAAACCTAACTCTAGGTCAACACAATCGGCATATACAAGGGTTCCAGTGGTCGACTTTATTGAATTTATTAGGTTGGTCGGATAGTCTCTGGTCTCACTTTCTTTTTTTTTTTTTTTTTTTTTTTTTTTTTTTGTATCTCAATCACTCTAATTCACCCTAGCATCGGTAACAACTTGATTCGTGGGCCCCACCTAATCACTTAGAGAAACATAGTTTAAAAACAAAATAAAAACAGAAGTGAAAAGGACTCAACGAGATATGGTGAAACTATCATGTTATTTCTAACACCTGAACTATGTGCTTTTATGAATAGACTCTTTAGATGTTGCCATCTAATCAGATTGGTTCCTCAACTCCTACAACCAAAATGCTTCCATCCACTTAGATTGGTTAGTGCCATCCTTAATAAGCATAAATTTCTAGGCTCTGGAGTTTATTTATTGTAACAAAAAGGTAACAAAAGTTTCTACCCCACCCCCAAACTTAAACCTAACATTGTCCTCAATGTTTCTAATTAAAGAACAGTACCAAAATATAAGTAACATGAGGAAATAGTAAAGAGAGAAGTCGGAAAGATAGTACCTGGGTGAAGTATAACCAAAAACCTACAAAAATAATATACAACATACAACCCGCCTCGATGGTCAATCAAGGTAAACAGGGACCTCCTCAACATCACCTGTAGGAAAAGGCTCTAAAAAGGGATTCAATCGCTGACCGTTAACCATTGAAGAACTACTACCATCTGGTGTCTAAATCTCAATAGCGCCATGAGGAAAAACAGTACGGACCACAAAAGGACCGGTCCACCGAGAGCGCAACTTCCTGGGGAATAAATGCAAACGAGTGTCATACAGAAGAACTTTTTGACCTGGAGAAAATGACTTTCGTAAAATATTCTTATCATGCACAAGTTTCATTTTGTTCTTATACTCCTTAGCACTGTCGTATGCATCTCTACGAATCTCGTCCAACTCATTGAGCTGGAGCTTTCTGTGAGCTCCTGCCTTGTCAAGTGAAAAGTTTAAGTTCTTAATAGCCTAATAGGCTCTATGCTCTAACTCGACAGGAAGGTGACATGCCTTGCCAAACACTAAACGATAAGGTGACATTCCAATAGGTGTCCTAAACGCAGTACGGTAAGCCCATAAGGCATCAGTAAGCCTCGACGACCAGTCTTTCCTATTAGGATTAACTGTTTTCTATAAATACGCTTAATTTCCCTATTGGAGACCTCTACCTGACCACTAGTGTGTGGGTGATATGGGGTTGCTACTTTGTGGGTAATACCATATTGTTTCATTAAAAGTGCAAACGGTCTATTACAAAAGTGTGAACCTCCATCACTAATTATAGCTCGCAGCGTACCAAAACGTGTAAGTATGTTCTCTTTCAAAAACTGGACTACGACCCTGTGGTCATTTGTTTTACACGGAACCGCCTCAACCCACTTAGACACATAGTCTACAACGACAAGTATGTAAAGATAACCTAAAGAATTAGGAAATGGACCCATAAAATCAACGCCCCACACATCGAAGACCTCAATCACTAAAATAGGGTTCAAAGGCATCATATTTCTACGGGAAATGGTTCCTAACCTCTGGCAACGCTCACAAGAAACACAATGACTATGGGAGTCTTTAAACAATGAAGGCCAGTAAAAACCACACTGCAATATCTTAGCAGCAGTCTTCTTAGCACTAAAATGACCCCCACATGCATGTTCATGACAAAAGGAGATAATATTGGACTGGTCACTCTCAGGTATACATCTCCTAATAATCTGGTCTAGACAATACTTAAACAGATAAGGATCGTCCCAAAAGAAATGCTTAACCTCGGCTAAAAACCTAGAACGATCTTGCTTACCCCAATGTTGAGGCATTCGACCAGTAACAAGATAATTCACTATATTCGCATACCAAGGTGATTGGGAAACAGAGAACAATTGTTCATCAGGAAAGCTATCGCTTATATGAAGGGAATCATTAGGGGAACTAAAAACTAGCCTAGACAAGTGGTCTACTACTACATTTTCGGCACCCTTTTTGTCTCTAATGTCCAGACAAAATTCTTGTAACAAAAGGATCCACCTAATCAATCTAGGTTTGGTATCCTTCTTAGACAAAAGGTATTTCAAAACAGCATGATCAGTATAGATTACGATCTTAGAACCTAATAGGTAGGATCTAAACTTATCCAAGGCAAACACGATGGCTAACAGTTCCTTTTCGGTAGTTGTATAGTTCATTTGGGCATCATTCAGAGTTTTGCTAGCATAGTAAATAACATGAAGTAATTTGTTTTCTCGTTGACCTAGCACAACACCTATAGCATAATCTGAATCATCGCACATAATTTCAAAGGGTAGGTTCCAGTTAGGTGCCTGGACTATCGGGGCAGTAGTGAGTAAATTCTTAAGCTTCTAAAAAGCCTCTAAACAAGCATCATCAAAGACAAACTTAACATATTTTGCAAGTAAATTGCAAAAAGGTCTAGAAATCAAGCTAAAATCCTTAATGATTCGACGGTAAAAACCTGCATGTCCTAGGAATGACCTAATATCTTTTACGGTTTTTGGGACCTGTAAAGTCTTAATAAGGTCAACTTTGGCTTTATCTACCTCTATACCCTTAGAAGAAACAATGTTCCCTAACACAATTCCTGATTTAACCATAAAATGGCATTTTTCCCAATTAAGCACTAAATTCTTTTCCTTACACCTAGTCAACACTAATGTCAAATGATGCAAGCACTCATCAAAAGATGAACCAAACACTGAAAAATCATCCATAAAGACCTCTAAAAACCGTTCTACCATATCGAAAATATGCTCATCATACAATATTTGAAAAGTCGCAGGGCATTACATAGCCCGAAAGGCATGCGTCTATACGCAAAGGTACCAAAGGGACAGGTAAAGGTGGTTTTCTCTTGGTCTTCTGGGGCAATAACGATCTGATTATAACCGGAGTAGCCATCTAAGAAGCAATAATGACTATGTCCAGCTAATCTCTCTAGCATTTGGTCGATAAAAGGAAGGGAAAAGTGATCCTTCCTTGTGACCTTGTTCAATTTCCTATAGTCGATACTGGAGACACGCCATCCCATGGTTACTCGGGTTGGGATTAACTCATTATTATCATTACGGACTACGGTGATACACGATTTCTTGGGGACAACCTGAACGGGGCTGACCCACTTATCGTCCGAAATTGGGTAGATAATACCCGTATCTAACAACTTAAGCACCTCTTTTCGAACTACCTCTTTCATGTTAGGGTTGATCGACGTTGCATCTCCTAGAAGGTTTGGAGTCTTCTTCTAAATGAATCGATGCATACACACAATAGGACTTATACCCTTAATGTCTGCTATAGTCTACCCTAAAGCTTCCTTATTGTCTTGAAGTACTTTTACTAGCCTACTTTCCTAATTACTATCCAAATCGGAAGCTACAATTACAGGTAAAGTCTCAGATGGGCCTAAAAACACATACTTTAGAGTGTCGGGTAGTGGTTTTAGGTCCAACTTAGGAGGCTCTTCTAAAGAAGGAATTAGGGTAGTCTCATAAACTGGTAATGGTTTGAATCTAGCTTTCCATCTATCAGTTTCTAACATAGGGGTAGAATCCAATAGAGCATTCAATTGTTCAATAGTGCTATCGTCATCAAAATCTAAACCAAAATGGGATAGACAACTTTCTAATGGGTCCTCAGACAAAATGTTTGGTAATGACTCCTGAACTAAGGCTTCTATCATGTTCACCTCTTCAACACATGTGTCATCTATCTCATAGGGTAGCTTAATGACATTAAAAATGTTCATCTCCATAGTCATATTACCAAAAGATAAATTCATCACACCATTTCGACAGTTAATGATCGCATTAGACGTAGCTAAAAATGGCCGACCTAAAATCACAGGTATCTGGTTCTCTGGGTTGGGGACAGGTTGGGTATCTAAGACCACGAAATCCACTGGATAAATAAACTTGTCGACCTCAATAAGAACATCCTCAATAACACCTCGAGGAATTTTAACATACCTATCAGCTAACTGCAATGTCATCTGAGTAGGTTTCATTTCACCAAGTCCTAGCTGTAAGTACACATGGTACGGCATTAAGTTCACACTGGCTCCTAAGTCAAGTAAAGCTTTTTTTACCCGGTGTTTACCTATTGTACAAGCAATGGTAGGGGAACCTGGGTCTTTGTACTTTGGAGTTGTGGTGTTCTGAATGATTGAACTTACGTGAGTAGCTAAAAAGGCTTTCTTATGGACGCTAAGTTTTCGCTTTCGCGTACACATATCCTTAAGGAACTTTGCATAAGCAGGAATTTGCCTAATTGCATCTAATAAAGGAAGGTTTATGGTAACTTGCTTAAAACCCTCCAATATGTCATTAAAGTTCGATTCCTTGTTTGTTGGTACTAATAGTTGGGGAAACGGGGCTCTAGGCACAGAATCAGACCTCTCAGGAATAGTATTGACATCATCAGAAACTTTATCAGTCCCCTCAGCTAGTGGTGGTCCTGAGGGGTGAGATACTGAGGGGTGAACTACAGTATGTTCACTATCGGGCATGGTTACCTGATTGTCTACTATTCTACCACTCCTAATGGTTCTAATAGCATTCAACTGATTCGATGTTTTTGACTTACTTAATGAACTCCTCTAGGATTGGGATTAGTCTGACTAGGGAACCTTCCGTTATCTCTCTCACTTAAGGTCTTAGCTATTTGGCCCACTTGAAGTTCTAACTTAGCAAGGCTCTGAGCATTAGTTTGAAAGTTCTGCTTGGTTTCCTGTTGAAAACTAAGTTGGTTCTGTGCTAACATATCCTGAGCTTTTGCTAACATCTAATAGATACCTCTAAGCTAGTCTATTTATTTTCTGGGCCCGAAGAATTCTTAGTGTAACCAAATCCTGGGGGAGCATTAGAATTACTAAACTGACCTTGACTCTGGCCCTTAGACCACGAAAAGTTCGGATGGTTTCTCCAACCAAGATTATAGGTTTCTGAATATAGGTCAAACTTTTGACGGTTATCAAATCTAGTGTTATTATAGAGAGCATTGGCTTGCTCTTCATTATTCTGGCCTTCCCAAAAAGGCTCCAATCTACCACTAGTGTAACCCACTTCTAAAGCTTCTAACCTTTTCGCTATTGCAGCAATTTTGGCATCTGATTCAGAGCCTCCTTCTACCCTATTAACGTTTCCTCTGCCTAGAAGAATTGTTTTCCGGGGTTCCCTATTATTTTCCCATTGTTGGGTCTTTTCGGCGATTTCATGCAAATATGTCATCGCCTCATCAACTGTTTGGTTTTCAAACCCACCTGTACACATAGATTCTACTGTGGTTGTAGTGGAATAATCTAAACCCTCATAAAGGACCTGAACTAACCTAACCTTTTCGAGACCATGATGAGGACATTGGGCTAATAAATCATTGAACCTTTCCAAATACCTATACAAAGATTCTCCCTCCTGTTGAGAAAACATGCAGATTTGCGTCCTAATAGACGATGTTTTGTGCCTAAGGAAAAACTTGTTCAAAAAGGCAGATGTAAGTTGTTCATATGTTTCAATTGAACCAGAAGCCAAACTATATAGCCACGATTTGGCTTTATCTTTCAAGGAAAAAGGGAATAACCTGAGTTTCAAAGCATCATCATCAAGGTTTTTAATCTTTAGGGTACTACAAATTTCCTCAAAGTCCCTAACATGAAAATAGGGGTTTTTCATTTTCTTTCCCTAAGAAGATTGGGAGCAGCTGTAAGGTCCCAGGTTTAAGTTCATAAGTTGCTTCCGTTTCAGCTAACCTGATACACGAGGGACGAGTAGCCCTAGTCGGGTTCAACAAGGCTTTCAAAGTTGCCATTTCTGGCACCATCGGAATATTAGGGATTGACTCCCCAAACGGACGTTCAAAAACGGACTCTTCAAAAATCGGACTTTCTAAATTGAGGTAATCGAGACGCTTAGAACTACTAGGTTTCTCTTTAACAAATCTACCTAGGGAGTCTCTTTTACGTTCAGGCATGCAAAATAATAAGGAAGGGGATTCTATGCAATCACAAATCAAGGCCGACTCAACCAAATCAAACCTATTGATTTCTAGCAAACAAAAAGCATGATGGCTCCATTTAGATTGTTTCTAGACCAGCTTCTAATCCTTCGAAATGGAATTCGTTACAATTTAAGCAAACCCCTCTGGAATCAATCCGAGTCAAAGTAAGTTGAATAGAGGCGAGAGAAGCTCGGTGGAGCTTTGATACCCAAGGCCTCACCGGAATTACAATGCGGCGCAGTCACGCATTCAACTCACAGAAACCTTCATGAACTTCGAAGTGTGCTTAAAATAGTAACCAATATTTTTCGAATGACTTTCCTATTAAGCTCGTTACCCTATCGGTCTTGTTCTAGTCAAAATTTCAAGGCTTAGGTTCGCGTAGGTTACGTGTTCCTAAGGCGGGCAAGAAGAGAACGGTGATGAAATCCGAACCCTTATCTTGTATGGCCAGGCCTTGCCCTTTACTAGAAAATTAAAGCAGCCGTATTCAAGTCCTCAGCATATATGCAAACGAAGGAGTCCAGTAACTCGCTGGCAGGAGATTCGCGAGTGTTTAGAGTCTTACCTCCCGTTCCAGACGAGGGATGAATCGGTTGTAGTCGACTCGGGCCACTGACTCCTATGTCAGTGTACGAACCCAAGGTGCAGAGACAATATCGTAATTGTCCTCCTTCTCGCAAACAGTTTATATTTAAAGTACCCTTCCGTAGGGTAAAAATAAAAAATAATGTCCAAAGTCCAAAAGTCCAAAGTCCAAAAAGAAAAGAAAAATTACAAAAATAATAAACCCTAATACAATTTTTTTTTTCTTTTTCTAAAAATAAACAAACCCTAAATACAAAATTACTAAAATAAAATCGTCTTCTTTCCCGTTCTTTTTGCTTTAGTCTTTCGCTCCAAGTCTTTACAAAATCACCAAAATCCTTGGCTCAATTTTCTTTATGATCCGGAACCTGTAGACAAAAGATAAATACCCAAAAACGTAAAAAAAAAAACAAAAAAAAGAAAAAATTAAAAAAGAAAAAGAAAAACAAATCTAAAACCCTAAAAAAAAGTTCGCGTCGGCGGCGCCAAAAATTGATGTTGTTTTGAAGTTGTTTGTAAAGTGGTAAGAAAGATATCGTTCCTCTCAGACTTGTGAACGATTTTTTAGACTTAAATTCAAAACTAAAATATAAAAATCACTAATAATTATAGCAAACACTGAAAAATTTGATATCAATATTAAAAGAACACTGAGGCTAGGATTCCACTATTTTTCCAAGTTCGAAGCGATTTAACCCAATATTATATTCATGCAATTTTCTCGTTCAATTTGATTCTAAGCTATTGCAACAAGTAGATTCTCAAAATAACAAGTGTAAATCCGAAGCATAGAACATCAAAAACCTAGGTCCAAGTATGCTCTATCAAAAGAAATCACAATTGTTTAACAAAAATCATTCAAACAATTATCAATCAAGGAAAAATAATCATAAAAATAATTGCAATAAATAGATAAATAAAGATATAGCACTTCTTGTTGGAAAAATAGCTTCCTCTATCGCCTCAGCAATGGGGTTTAGCTCCTCATATTAACCACTTGCTCAGAATACATGTTTGTTGCTCCAAAGTTGATTAAAAAGAAGAGAAGGTAATAAAACAGCGTGTTTGTAAAAGTTATAATTGTTACAGAACCGTTGTTACAAAGAACCCTAACACAGAACTGTTGCGAACTCGATTAATTGTTGGAAAATTGTTACAGAACTGTTACAAAGGTATTAAATTTGAAAGGAAAGGCCACGGTTTCTGCGACTGCTATTAAGTGATGTTCTATGTTCTTCTTCAACCTCTCGCCTGTATCTCTGCAACTTGTTTTTTTTTTTTTTTGTGCTCTGTTATGTTCTAAACTTCCCCTAAAGTGTATGTACCCCCTTTTAGAACTCCCAAAAGCTCTTATATAGCCACAGACCTCCGAACAATCGGTGAAACCTCCGGTTTATCTTCTCTTCCCTTTTTCAGCAAGTTACGGGAATGTTTCCCTTTTCCTCCTCTGTACGTGTCTTCTGAGTTACATCTAACGTACCAGAATCTCCCAAGGATATTTTGGAATCGAGCAGCAACCATTCTTCCCTTATCTGTACGTAAATACCGTGTTTAGAACCAAGAAAATTCCGATAATATTTCTTCCCTGTTTTATCCAAAGCCGGTGATATGCTCTTATTCTTTCAAATTTGATCGTCTTACGCTCCCTGTTATGAAGGAACAGACTAATACGAATCATTAACCATGAATATCTCTTACAAAATATCACCCAAACCCGATCCAACATATCTCAGCAATCCCGTGAACTCCACACCTGTGACTTCTTCTTCCGGCTTATCCAGCCCAACTCAGTCGATCCAATCACACATACCATCCCTGTTAGGCTGTAGCAGTCCATCCCATAAGAAATACGCAGTTGAATCTCTCCAAATCTGCCGAGAAATTCAAACCCAAATTTACTTCGCTGCTGCCATTGTTTCCCGCCATTTTCTGAATTTCAAATAATGAAGAAGGGTGGCCCCCTATCCAGAGTAGGGGTGTATTTAGCAGATGCCTTTGGGATACCCTGGGGGTGCCCCTTAGTAATTTGGGTACCCCTTATCCAAAATGAGAGTCCGAATAGTAGGTGTCCTCCGGGTACAACTTTTCGAGCCGATTTTTCAAAAATGTTTATTGGCCAAAAATACCTACACACGCATAAAACACCATAATAAGTACAAAAATGAGCACTATCAATATAAAGAATCGAGACAAATTTGACACAAAAATGTGTCTATCAAGATGTTTCAGAAAATTGCAATGGATTGCGAGAAGGCGCTGGTATAGCTCTAGACCCAGAACAAGCGGAAGCTAAAGCTCTCCTAGAAGCTGTTTTGTGGGCAAAAGAACAAGGAAAGCTCTCAATACATTTGGAAGGAGACTGCAGTAATGTGATTAGCGCATTAAATGGAAATTTTTCAGCAATAAGATGGACGTCTGCAAATTTAATTTTTGATGCTTTAATAATTCTTAGATATTTTGATTTCTGGTATTGCTCTCATGTAAAAAGAGAAGCAAATCGTTTAGCAGACAAAATTGTAAAACAAGCAATGTCTGGAGATATTTTTATCTCACTAAACAATATGCCTGACTGGATAAACTTATTAATCCAACAGGACAAAAATAATCTGTAGAAGCTTATTATTAATACAATTCTTCTTTCCTATTGAAAAAAAAGAAAGAATATCCACATGAAAATCAAATTATCCTCGCAACTACAAGTTCATAATTTGTACATGTCTAGCTAAAAAGTTTTAGTTGAATCACAAAGTTTATGTTCCTCTCAATAGTACGTAGAAGAAACATCGACGGTGTATTCTTACACTTATGTTACACTATTCTCGCACGATATACTGTATGTCTCTCCCGTTGAGTATTTGTTGTTTGATTGGCTTTATGTGCCCCCGTCACTGATTCTGGTTGTTTTCTTGGAAGCTTCAAGAAAAAACAATGTGCATGGGCGACTAATACTTTCCTTTTCCGACTCGAATATCATTTCCTTATAGAAGTATGAGTTCTCTGACAAGAGTAGTCATGGAATCGAGAGTTCTGTATTGATCAATGTGTTTATTACAATGGAACATAGTTCCTACTTATACAAGAGATAAGAGACTAGAAAGTAAATGAGAATATTACACAGTATGTTACATGCAGGGAAACTAATATGTACGTAGAGATATTTTGTCTACTCTAGAGTAATGATATAATATATGCAGAGATATGCAATATACTCTATCCTAGGATGGCAACACTATGTCTCTTAACACCCCCCCCCCCTTAAACTCAAGATGGTTGAGAACATATGATGAGTTTGGATATTAGAAACTGAAGACGTTTAGAGGGGTGTGATTTAGTTAATAAATCCGCTATCTGTAGCTCTGATTTAGCAAACTGTAGATCAACAGTCTGTTTATTGTAATGATGCCATACAAAATAGCAATCAATCTCAATATGTTTTGTACGTTCATGGAAAACATCATTGTGTGCAATATGTATAGATGATTTGTTTTCACAGAGTAGTATAGTAGGTTCATAAAGATGAACTCCCATGTCACCAAGAAGCCATCTAAGCCACACAATTTCAGAGGTGGTGTGAGCAAGGGCTCGATACTCAGCTTCTGCACTAGAACGAGAAACAACTGATTGTTTCTTACTTCGCCAGGAGATTAGAGAGTTCCCAACAAACACACAATATCCGGTGGTTGCACGCCGATCAGTAACATCACCAGCCCAGTCATAGTCAGAATACGCCTTGAGAGTAAGATCAGAAGTAGAAGGAAAATGTAATCCTTGATATAATGTACCTTTGATGTAACGTAGTATTCTAAGAATAGCATCATAATGTGTTGATCGTTGGGATGACATGAACTGACTCACAATGTGAACTGCATGACTGATATCAGGTCAAGTGATAGTTAAATAGTTCAGACTACCTACCAGCTGGCGATATAATGTAGGATTGGATAATACTTCACCATCCATAGGATTTTACTTTACATTTAACTCTAGAGGAGTATCAACTGTCTTGTTATCAACTAGCCCAGAACGACTTAGAATCTCAGAAGCATATTTTACCTGGGAGATGAATCAGCCTGTAGATGATCGATCCACTTCTATACCAAGAAAATACCGTAAGTGACCAAGGTCTTTCATCTCAAAAGATGAACTCAATTGTGACTTCAGAACATTAATGCCTGCCAAATCACTCCCTATGATAACCATGTCGTCAACATAAAGAAGAAGAAGAACAATCCATTTTTCTGATTGTCTAAAGAACATAGCTGAATCATAGGCACTTTGACTAAATCCATATTGAGTGATAGCACTGCTAAATTTCTCAAACCAAGCACGAGGTGCTTGTTTGAGACCATATAATGGTCGACGCAACTTACAAACTTGGTTTGGAGCATGAGCTAATCCTGGAGGTGGCTACATGTATACTTCTTCTTGGAGATCCCCATGAAGAAAGGCATTGCTAACATCCATTTGGTGAAGATCCAATCCACGAGTAGAAGCAACAGCAAGAAGGGTTCGTACTGTTGTCATTCGAGCTACAGGTGCAAATGTTTCCTCATAATCGATTCCATACTCTTGAGTATAACCTTTAGCAACAAGACGAGACTTGTAATGTTCTATCGAACCATCAGCTTTTGTTTTTATCTTATACACCCATCTGCATCCAATCACAGACTTTCTAGGTGGTAAGTATACCATGTCAAATGTTCCAGCTCTATCAAGTGCAATTAGTTCTTTCTTCATTGAGCACTGTCATTCTGGAATAGCTGATGCTTCCCTGTAAGTTTTAGGTTCATATAATGGCAAAATAGTTGACAAGTAACAATAGTAATCTGATAACTTAGCTGGTGGACGCCTTTCTCGAGGAGCCAGAGTAACCTCTTGAGTTGCAGGATCCTTTTCTGGAGAAGCAACGTTAGGATGAAGCATAGAGTGGTCAGAGAGAGAATCATCCACAGTATCAGTTGTTTCTAGGATATGAGAGATTTCTAAGGTAGAAGTAGTGATCTCAGGAGTGGAGAAGATAGGTTCTGATATAGGACTAGAGGAAGACATGACATCAAAAGGATCAAGATACCACTACACCAAATTCTCGGATCCGTAACAGACCTGAGCCGTTACTAAAACGGGTTGTAACGGCTCTTGCCTGTTGCAAAAGTGGGTGTTACATTTTTTTTTTGTAACGGCAATGGAGCCGTTACGAATTTTGGTTGTAACGGCTCTAGTAACAGCTGAGGGCCGTTACGAATTTGACACGTGGTAACAGCTCAGGGCCGTTACAATTTTTTTTGTAACAACGAGGTCGTAACATCCCCGAGCAGTTACTACGTGGCACATTAGTAACATGCCAGAGCCGTTACTACGTGGAAGTTTCAACCGTTACGAATTTTTTCGTAACAGTAAAAAAATTACTGCCAGTCAACATTGACCAGGTAAAGGCTGACCGGCAGTTCATTTTCTGTCGAAAATAAGCCGGAATTCTAAATTCAATACCCACCTTTCAATACATTCATAACCACACTCAACAACAATTTCTTCAATCATTCATATCACATTCAACCAATTAATTCATATCACATTCAACCAATCAATTCATATCACATTCAACCAATTCATGCCAAAAAAGAACACAAATTCTTCCAAGTACCAATTTCTTTGGGTTAAGTATCAAATTCTAAGGGAATACATAGAAACTTACTAAGTTCCAAATTTCTAAGGGCATACATAGTAACTTACTAACATCCTACATAGAAACTTACAAAACTTGCAGCTGCTAAGGAACCTTATGACTGCTTTGTTCTCCAGCCTTTCCGATCAAAAAGAGCATCATTCAAATAACCTGCTGTTTATGGGTAAAAATCGTTTCTGCCGATTTCGGTAAATTCGGTAGGTGAGTGAGAAACTGGTTCAAACCCTAAACAAATGTGATGCACGTGAGAACTTTATAGATTCGAGAGATCAATCTGTACAAGTCCAAAGATAAACCAAGAAATGGCCGTTCCGGACTTGCTTCGGTCACAAAGTGGAGGAGAAGGGTTGATTTGGGGAGGGAAGCCAAGAAAGGTGTTGAGACCAGAATAATTCGGGAGAGTAGTGTCTCGACTTGTATCGAGAAAGTGGAAGCTTCGGAAGCTTGCAAGAGATGAAAGCTTTTTAGAGAGCTTGCAAAGTTGCCTTTTCTGAGAGTGTAGTATTTTTCTCCTGACCGAGACTTGTTGTCTAGTGGAAATAGGTAAGACCTATTTATACAAGTCGAGATTGAAACGTACCTTGGCCTCATGAAGGAAGAGAGTAAAGGGTGAAATAATGGGAGGAGGTGGTAACCGCATGGTGTTAATGGGTGAAAACATTTTCACCATTATTTCCTCATTTATTTGACCGCTTTATTCCTTTTCACGCTTTCTTAATGTGAGCGTAGTGTACGCTGCAAGCTGTGACCGCCAAACCAAAACCCTGGAAAGCATCCCCCAGTTTGTGTTGATATTTCGAGTGTTGGTTGCACCTTGAGTGCTAGTGGCGCTGCTAGTGGTGTGTGTGGCATGTGCCATTGGTATGTGCGGAATGCCCTTGTTGCGGGTTGTACCTCGAGCGCAAGTGGCAATGCCAGAGCTGCTAGTGGCGTGCGTGGCATGTGCCAATGGCATGTGCGGAATGCCTTGGTGGTAGGTTGTACGTTGAGTGTAAGTGGCAATGCCCAGATTTGCTAGTGGCGTGTGTGGCATGTGCCAATGGCATGTGCGGAATGCCTTGGTGGTAGGTTGCATGGTTTGCGAGTTAGGCTACCAGGCGTGCATTAAGGGCACGGCTAGGTGATGAAGGCTACCAATGAGTGTGTTGGCATGTGCCAATAACATGCGTGGCCGTTAGGGCCGTGGCCTTGGTAGGAAAAGCTACCAGCGAGCATGTTGGCATGTGCCAATGGCATGCGTGGCCGCTAGGGCCGTGGCCTTGGTAGGAAAAGCTACCAGCGAGGATGTTGGCATGTGCCAATGGCATGCGTGGCCGTTAGGGCCGTGGCTTTGGTAGGAAAAGCTACCAGCGAGCATGTTGGCATGTGACAATGTCATGCGTGGCCGCTGGGGCCGTGGCCTTGGTAGGAAAAGCTACCAGCGAGCATGTTGGCATGTGCCAATGGCATGCGTGGTCGCTGGGGCCGTGGCCTTGGTAGGAAAAGCTACCAGCGAGTATGTTGGAATGTGCCAATGGCATGCGTGGCCGACTTGGCCTAGGTTGCATGGTTTGCAAGCCTAGGGCGTTATATTTGGCATGTGCCAATGGCATAGCGGCTTGGAAATATGGCTTGTGGTGCGTGTTGGCATGTGCCAATGGCACGTACGGCCATGTTGACCTAGTTGCACGTCTTGCAAGCCTAGGGCGCTATATTTGGCATGTGCCAATGCATAGCGGCTTGGAAATATGGCTTGTGGTACGTGTTGGCATGTGCCAATGGCACGTACGGCCATGTTGACCTAGTTGCACGTTTTGCAAGCCTAGGGCGCTATATTTGGCATGTGCCAATGGCGTAGCGGCTTAGTTTGGCATGGTTGCCAATGAGTGCGGTATGTAGTTTGGTTTTGGCGTCGCTGCCATGATGCGCAGTGTGCGGCTTGGTTTTGGCGTCGTTGCCATGGTGCGCAGTGTGCGGCTTGGTTTGGCATCGTTGCCATGGTGAGCAGTGTGCGGCTTGGTTTTGGCGTCGTTGCCATGGTGCGCAATGTGCGGCTTGGTTTGGCATTGTTGCCATGGTGCGCGGTGTGCGGCTTGGTTTTGCATTGTTGCCATGGTGCGCAGTGTGCGGCTTGGTTTGGCATTGTTGCCATGGTGCGCAGTGTGCGGCTTGGTTTGGCATTGTTGCCATGGTGCGCAGTGTGGGGCTTGGTTTGGCATTGTTTCCATGGTGCGCAGTGTGCGGCTTGGTTTGGCATTGTTGCCATGGTGCGCAGTGTGCGGCTTGGCTTTGGAATTAGGGTTTCGTGGTCGAAAACCCTAATCTGGTATTTTGAAAAATACCTCTATTAATTATTTACACCGAGTTAAATGCTCTTAGTTAATGTGTTGCGGGTAACACTAGGTCATGGGGTTTTACGATTTTACCCCTTGTTTAAAAACCACCATCAACATTAAGTCCCCCGCTAGCTCGGAACATGGGGGCTTTGTTGCGGGTAAGCATAATATGGTGACAAACTATCAACAAGCAAACCGTAAAGAGAATTGAGGAGGCTTGTCTCGACCTTTTATAAATAGGATTTGGAATCCTTGCCTCGGTAGTTTTGCACAAATCGGGAGGCTAGCACAATTGGTGGGGCTAGGTGCGGCTTGGGCGACGTTGGGAAGTTGGCGTGAGTTGGGAAAGCGAGTGTGCTAGGCGGTGGGACCGGCGCAAGGTGTGGAAGTTGTGCGTGCTTGCAGGCGTGACTTGGGCGGCCATTGGGAAGTCGGTGCAATTGGTGGGGCCGGTGCAGCTTGGGCGACATTGGGAAGTTGGGCGCCCTTGTGGGCCCGTTTCTTACACGCACGATTTTGGTAAAAGGAAATCCTTCCCTATTTCAGAATCTTCACGCCTATATATATAAAGTCCCTTTCTCCCATCTTGCACTTTCATCTTTTCATCCTTTCCTACTAGCGGCAGAGTCGAGAAAAAGAAAACCGGCTTCGGGTATGTCTTCCAAGACTTCTCTTGTTTCCCTTTTTATGTAGGTGTAAACCCTAAGAGTAGGCGTTTATATATTGCGCATATAATTTCTTGGCGTGTCTCTTGTAGAAAATATTGTATGTATGCAACCAAAGGAAATACTGCATATATTATTCGAACCCGTAGGAAAGTGCTCCATATATTATTTTTAACCCGAAGAAGGTTACTGCAGACGCACTTGAGCCCGTATAAAATACCGCGTATATAATTTTGAACCCTGAAGAAAATAATGCGTGTGCAGTCTTGAAACCGTAGAGAATACTGTACATGAATCCCGAAGAAGAATACTGTATATATATGCTCCATATGACTTGAACCGGCGGGAAATATTGTATATATGATTTTCGGTCTGAAAGAAATCTGCGCGTGCAGTTTTGAACCCGTAGAAAAATGCTCCATATATAATTTTGAACCCGAAGAAGGATACTGTAGACACACTTGAACCCGTATAAAATACCGTGTATATAGTCTTGAACCCGAAGGAAATACTGCGTATATAGTCTTGAACCCGAAGAAAATACTGCTTATATAGTCTTGAACCCGAAGAAAATACTGCGTGTGCAGTTTTGAACCCGTAGAGAATACGCCCTCTTTTTTTTTTTTTTTTTTTTTGTATTTCGGGTTTTCCTTTTGTCGGGCGCTGTTATGTGTCAGGGAGATAATTTTGTTTTTTTTTTTTTTTTGTGTGCAGATATCTTGTTACTAAGTTGTTATTAAGAGATCCGACAAGATGTTACCTGAACAAAATTTCGCTTCATCAAAGGATGTCCATAATTCCAAACCAAACACGGATGATGAGTTCTTCGCCAAAAACTTGTCTGCTCGGAAAAATCACCCGGGTTTCGTGCCGATTTTGTTAACCGGTGGTGAAGATGAAAAGAAGACACGTTCGGTTCGCGAGAGAACACCATACGGTTGTCTTCAAAAAGGGTATACTCCTCTTCCAACATTGATTTCGTGGATGTATCAAAGCCCATTGCGTTCTTTTGATGGATGGGTTGAGTTCATGGTGAGTAAGGAGCACATAAACACCAACCCGACTCGAGCGCAGATTATTGATCTTTGTCGAGCTTCAAATAAACCTCCAGATTAGGAAGGATATCCCGGGCTTGGTTGCTTTCATCTCCGGATGGTGTTCGGACACCCATACAATCATATGTAGATGGGGTGAGATAACTTTCTCCTTGGAGAGTGTGGCTCTCTTCTTTGAATCTTCCAGAATCGGGAATCTTAAAATCCAATTATCGAAAGTGAGGTGAAGATGCGGGATGAACTTGCCGCTTAGTTGGGAAGTTACGCTCGAAAAGACTCCACTGCGAAGTCGAAGGATTACGTAAAGTAAAGAGGATGAAAGGTGCTTTTATAGCTGGTGGATGTCTCAATGGTTTCCGGACGAGCCGGAACACGAAGCAAAAGCGGCGATCTTCATGTTGCGGCATTTTTGGCTCTCTCGGTTGTCTAGAGACATTTTTGATGACGGTTGGAAAGAAGGAAATAAGACCGAGTTGCTAGCGATTGATGTGAAGTTAGCAAAGGTGAAGTTCTTCCCATTGGCAAGCTATTCCTCGGTTCCTGTATGTGCATCCGGATCACCCGGTTGCGAACATACGAGTTTCGAATGGTTTCATGAAAGTGGATTCATATGTGCACGTTGCTTTTACGCAAGTCTAGCTATGGGAGCACTTTGAGAAGTATGCTCCGAAACCGATGCCTTCGATTCCCGCGAGTTGGGGGGGTTCCCGAATTCTTCGATGGGTGAACAGGCGTCCAAAGGTTGGCATGAGCTTGGTTAGTCTTATTGACAAGTCATATGAAATCAGTTTTTGCCCGTGGGAGCCGGTCCATAGGTCGGTGACTCATATTGACACATTTTCTTCTGCTCCGATCATGTCTTTGTCTTCTGATGGCGATTTGAGCGTTGGTGAAAACTTGTTTATTCAAAGCTGCATGTCCGGTTATATGTCGTCTTTCTTCATGGGGTCTTTCCAGATAGCTGCTTACAATATTGACCGTGCTGCTCGTCACATGGGTTTCGATCAAGGGGTGCCTCTTGCTTACCAGCCGGTGATCCCTAAGGATTCATTGCGTGTCGCCCTTAATGCTAGCGCCCTTGAGCCGGGTATCCGCCTTCCCTTCTTTCAAGTGGGAAGAGTAACTTCGACGACCTTCGGCTATAATGAGTTCTGGTGTGACGAGTTTATTATGATCCAAGATTTTGTGAATAACGTGGTGGAGAACGTTCGTTGTAAACCTTCCCCAGCAGTTTTGAAGAAGTATCCAATGTTGAGATATCTCAAGCGAAAGTTGCCTAGCAACTCGGAAAGTCCCCAGGCCAAGGAACGGAGAACGAAGAATCGTCTTTGGCGGGTTCGGACGGTTTCAAAAGACCCTCCCTCGGCTCTCGTGTCTTTCAGTTCTTCCAATAACCAGGTATGTGTCGCCTCTTCGTTGGTTTGTCTCAAAACACGTGAATTTCTGCTGAAAACATGTGTCTTGTTTCCTCCAGGGCTTCGGTAGTGTTAATGCTTTCGCTGCCCTTGCACGTTGCCAGGAGACGGCAATTTCTTCAAAGAATTCCAGCAGCACTGAGCCTTCTCATAGCGGTGATGAGTCAGAGAAAGAAGAAAGTTCGACAAGTGAGAGTGATTCCTCTGGCAGCACTGGTTCTTTTTCGAGAAGTGGTTCGGTGAGTTTCGCGCTTCTTTTCTTTCTTCTTCCGTTCCTTCTTTTGAAAAATGTCTAACTCAAGTTCGCAGGAGGAATCTGGTTCGGAGGACGATTCTGGGGTAGAGCCACATGAAAACTTTCCTTTGGTGACCACCGCTGGTGACTTGGAGATGGGCGTTAGCCAATTGTCGGGCATAGATGTGGTCCAAACATTGGATGATTCTCTGATGGTTGCTGCCGTAGACATGGAAGAAGACCCTCTGCGAGTCGTGAGGCCAGTGCGGCGCCATTTTGATCCTCCGTACTTGGTTCCTTATCCAGGTCATGTGCTTGTTGGCGGCTTTAGCGTTCCGGCTAAGCATGAGGCGTTGTACACCAGAATATGGGAGAAGTACGGACATATGGCCACAAACAAGAAAGTCACTAGTCGATTTGCGTTGGTTAAGCGTGTGGAAGAGGCTTTGTCTTCCATCGAGGATATGCGTGAGGTGTCTGGTCACACCGTTTCTGAAGACGTTATTGCCGACTGGGAGCACCATCGCGACGTGTGCGTAGAAAAGGAGTTCAACACTTCGTGGTTTGTCGAAGGCCTTGCTGAGATCCAAAAGTTGAAAGATGCAGCAATCGAAAGCCTTTCCGCCGAGTAGATTGCACGACAGGAGGTGGAACTCGAAAAGCTTTCCAAGATGTTGACTACGAAAGAGAGCGGCTCTTGAAGATGCAAAGTTGACTTTCTACAAGAAGAGCGGACTTACATTGGATGATTTTCCTTGAATGTTTCTCTGTTAAACTTTCATTTAGGTTCTTCTTCTCTTTTTTTTTTTTGAAAGACATATTGGATGTCTGGTTCAAAGTTTGAATAGGTTTTGGTAGGCAATTTGGTAGCTTTTGAGGATATTGGATTATTTCGGGATGAATGGTTTTGATAATATGACTCGATTATGTTTTGGGAAAGAAATATTGCTTTTATGAAAGTGTGTGCTAGCAATAGGCACAAGACTTGAGTAGTATGACGGTTTTATTAAGAACCTAAAAACAAGATCGTTTATCTTGCCCAATCTAAATTTACTCACTTGCAAACACGCCTCTCTCCAAGTAAAAGGAGGCTTTCTTGGTAGCATCTTGATTAGTCCCCAATTCTTTGGTAGCGTCTTCAGCAGTCCCCAGTTTTCTGGTGTAGTTTTAACAACTGATAACCGGGTTGTCTGGTAGTTGAGTCGGACTGAGTCGCAAGTCCCCAAACGCTGGTAGCATCTTCAACGAGTCCCCAGTTTTCGGGTGTAGTTTTACAACCGGTAACCGGTCGTCTGGCGATTGAGTCCATCTCGACATCGGGTCGAAGAACGAGATCGTGATCGACATTGTAGCCGATAGATCAATCCTCCATTGTGGTCGCCAATTGTTTATGGGTAAAAATTGTTTGCGATTTCGGTAAATTCGGTAGGTGAGTGAGAAACTGGTTCAAACCCTAAACAAATGTGCTGCACGTGAGCACTTTATAGATTCGAGAGATCAATCTGTACAAGTCCGGCCTAAACCAAGAAATGGCCGTTCCGGACTTGCTTCGGTCACAAAGTGGAGGAGAAGGGTTGATTTGGGGAGGAAGCCAAGAAAGGTGTTGAGACCGAGAATAGTTCAGGAGAATAGTGTCTCGACTTGTATCAGAAAGTGGAAGCTTCGGAAGCTTGCAAGAGATGAAAGCTTTTGGAGAGCTTGCAAAGTTGCCTTTTACGAGAGTGTAGTATTTTCTCCCGACCGAGACTTGTTGTCTGGTGGAAATAGGTAAGACCTATTTATACAAGTCGAGATTGAAACGTACCCTGGCCTCATGAAGGAAGAGAGTAAAGGGTGAAATAATGGGAGGAGGTGGTAACCGCATGGTGTTAATGGGTGAAAACGTTTTCACCATTATTTCCTCATTTATTTGACCGCTTTATTCCTTTTCACGCTTTCTTAATGTGAGCGTAGTGTACGCTGCAAGTTGTGACCGCCAAACCAAAACCCTGGAAAGCATCCCCCAGTTTGTGTTGATATCTCGAGTGTTGGTTGCACCTTGAGTGCAAGTGGCGCTGCTAGTGGCGCGTGTGGCATGTGCGGAATGCCCTTGTTGCGGGTTGTACCTCGAGCGCAAGTGGCAATGCCAGAGCTGCTAGTGGCGTGCGTGGCATGTGCCAATGGCATGTGCGGAATTCCTTGGTGGTAGGTTGTACGTTGAGTGTAAGTGGCAATGCCAGATTTGCTAGTGGCGTGTGTGGAATGTGCCAATGGCATGTGCGGAATGCCTTGGTGGTAGGTTGCATGGTGAGCGAGTTAGGCTACCAGCGTGCATTAAGGGGCACGGCTAGGTGATGAAGGCTACCAGCGAGCGTGTTGGCATGTGCCAATAACATGTGGCCGTTAGGGCCGTGTGGCCTTGGTAGGAAAAGCTACCCGGCGAGCATGTTGGCATGTGCCGATGGCATGCGTGGCCGCTAGGGCCGTGGCCTTGGTAGGAAAAGCTACCAGCGAGCATGTTGGCATGTGCCAATGGCATGCGTGGCCGTTAGGGCCGTGTCTTTGGTAGGAAAAGCTACCAGCGAGCATGTTGGCATGTGCCAATGGCATGCGTGGATGATGGGGCCGTGGCCTTGGTAGGAAAAGCTATCAGCGAGCATGTTGGCATGTGCCAATGGCATGCGTGGCCGACTTGGCCTAGGTTGCATGGTTTGCAAGCCTAGGGCGCTATATTTGGCATGTGCCAATGGCATAGCGGCTTGGAAATATGGCTTGTGGTGCGTGTTGCATGTGCCAATGGCACGTACGGCCATGTTGACCTAGTTGCACGTCTTGCAAGCCTAGGGCGCTATATTTGGCATGTGCCAATGGCATAGCGGCTTGGAAATATGGCTTGTGGTACGTGTTGGCATGTGCCAATGGCACGTACGGCCATGTTGACCTAGTTGCACGTTTTGCAAGCCTAGGGCGCTATATTTGGCATGTGCCAATGGCGTAGCGGCTTAGTTTGGCATGGTTTCCAATGAGTGCGATATGTAGTTTGATTTTGGCGTCGCTGCCATGGTGCGCAGTGTGTGGCTTGGTTTTGGCGTCGTTGCCATGGTGCGCAGTGTGCGGCTTGGTTTGGCATCGTTGCCATGGTGCGCAGTGTGCGGCTTGGTTTTGGTGTCGTTGCCATGGTGCGCGGTGTGTGCGTCTTGGTTTGGCATTGTTACCATGGTGCGCAGTGTGCGGCTTGGTTT
The DNA here is from genome assembly GCA_023531295.1 of Papaver armeniacum. NCBI lineage: Eukaryota > Viridiplantae > Streptophyta > Magnoliopsida > Ranunculales > Papaveraceae > Papaver > Papaver armeniacum. The sequence goes on from JAJJWW010002450.1 coordinate 227,180, forward strand.
GGCATTGTTGCCATGGTGCGCAGTGTGCGGCTTGGTTTGGCATTGTTGCCATGGTGCGCAGTGTGCGGCTTGGTTTGGCATTGTTGCCATGGTGCTCAGTGTGCGGCTTGGTTTGGCATTGTTGCCATGGTGAGCGGTGTGCGGCTTGGTTTGGGATTGTTGCCATGGTGCGAGTGTGCGGCTTGGTTTTGGAATTAGGGTTCTTTGTCGAAAACCATAATGCGGTATTTTGAAAAGATACCCCTATTAATTATTTACACACGAGTTAAATGCTCTTAGTTAATGTGTTGCGGGTAACACTAGGTCATGGGGTTTTACGATTTTACCCCTTGTTTAAAAACCACCATCAACACCTGCGAAAATAAAAACTGTAAACTTAGACGTTGAAAGTAAGCAAAAACAAGAAGAGATGACATAGTATGCTCTCTAACTGTAAGTATACAAGGGAATCTAGCAAGTATACAAGTGAAGTACTTACCAGGAAATCTTGCAGGTACACAAGTTGATGCCAACCCCACTGCAGTTCACTTCCCACCGGCTTAATACCTAAGTATAAACTGAAAGTCAAATCCACAATGAGAAATGACTAAAAAATTATTATATGGATTATTGATGTATCCATATTCTTTCAGAACTTCAATACTCACATTTGCTGCATTTTCCCGACCAGCAATATATGCGTCTAGATCTGCAGTAGGCACATCAAACACTGTACCCCTCCCATCTGCTGTAAGACTTAGACCTTCCACAGCTTCAACCTGATTTTCGGGCAAGAATCTCCTCGAAACGCCAAGCACAAACCTGGGAACAAAAATGGGTCAAACTGATTAGTCAAAACACAGATTTTATCAGCAAAAAAGCATAATTGATAAGAAAAAATAAATAATAATTGGTAAAACTGATCATATTAGACTATTAGAAGTCCCCGAAATCAAACTAATCCATATGGTAAAGTAAAGGACTTAGGAGCTGAAGTGCATAAAGCTGTAGGTGTACTCACGATGGTGAATAGACTGGTTTTCCAGCGTCGAGTTGTACGGTTACATAGTTCTCCATGGAATTAAGAAGCGACCTACTCTTTATATTAGTATACCCCTGCATCAACCCAGTAGTTTCAGTAAGATCAATGAAATACGAACATATAAAGAGAAAATTGAGAAAGTTTTCGGTGCATACAGATGCTCTGGCAAGGGTATTTAAAAGAAGGTCAACAACAGAGAGTCCATAGGTTTTAATGAGCTGCTCAGCTGCTGACTGAAATGCTGGAATAACATTGCATTCAAAACGGTACATACATATAAGCAGATATTCCAGAAATAAACTAACTGAAATTAAACACGGTAGCATCAGAAGAATTGGCCAAACAGTATATATATATATACACATGTCGGAAACTTCAAGGATTGCTGCAGATATCTCATGAGCAACAGAAGTTGCGATATCAGTGGCTTGAGGAGCCGACATGTGCTCAAATTTCACAACAACATCTTTTTCTATTCTGTTCGCAAAGATTAGAATATTTAACTACCTCATCAAAATCCATTAGTGACCAATGCATATAATATTTAAACCTCACATATCATAAGTGGTGATACATGTACATACCTTTTCAACAGCCTTAACATTTTGGCGCCATTTTCTCCCCTTAGCAGTGTTTTTCTCCTCTTGGCGGAGTGCATCAGCTGATTTCTTCAATTCTATTGCTTTTTTTGCCCAGCGGTGATGGTGGTGGTGAATGAAAGTTGATGATGGAGAGTGGTGGTCACTGTGAAGATGTATGCAGGTGAAGTGGTTATACAGATGGTGACGAAAACCTGGTTAGAGAGCTCCTCAACCATGTGGCGTCAACACAGTCTCCCTCTTCAAGTTTGAAATCACAGAATGCGTAAGCCCAAACACAATCACATTACGCAATCACAGAATGTGTAAGCCCACACCCAATCACAGAATGCGTAAGCCCACACACAAATACATCCTTGTCTATACAGGCTATATATTTCAATCAAAGAATGAATTTCAAATCAAAATATCAATCACCTTTTTGAACACACAAATTACCATGCATGGCAGTAAGGGTTCTCATATTACCACTGATTTTGCCAACAAAATCTAAACTTACACGAATTCATATTACCAAACCAACCAACCTACCAATTTACTAATAACTTAGCACTTTTAGCACTGGTAAAGTAAAGGACTTAGGAGCTGAAGTGCATAAAGCTGTAGGTGTACTCACGATGGTGAATAGACTTGTTTTCCAGCGTCGAGTTGTACTGTAACATAGTTCTCCATGGAATTAAGAAGCGACCTACTCTTTATTTTAGTATACCCCTGCATCAACCCAGTAGTTTCAGTAAGATCAATGAAATACGAACGTATAAAGTGAAAATTGAGAAAGTTTTCGGTGCATACAGATGCTCTGGCAAGGGTATTTGAAAGAAGGTCAACAACAGAGAGTCCATAGGTTTTAATGAGCTGCTCAGCTGCTGACTGAAATGCTGGAATAACATTGCATTCAAAAGGGTACATACATATAAGCAGATATTCCAGAAATAAACTAACTGAAATTAAACACGGTAGCATCAGAAGAATTGGCCAAACAGTAGATAATTTATATATATATATATATACATGTCGGAAACTTCAAGGATTGCTGCAGATATCTCATGAGCAACAGAAGTTGCGATATCAGTGGCTTGAGGAGCCGATATGTGTTCAAATTTCACACCAACATCTTTTTCTATTCTGTTCGCAAAGATTAGAATATTTAACTACCTCATCAAAATCCATTAGTGACCAATGCATATAATATTTAGACCTCACATATCATAAGTGGTGATACATGTACATACCTTTTCAACAGCCTTGACATTTTGGCGCCATTTTCTCCCCTTAGCAGCGTTTTTCTCCTCTTGGCGGAGTGCATCAGCTGCTTTCTTCAATTCTATTGCTTTTTTGCCCAGCTATGATGGTGGTGGTGAATAAAAGTTGATGATGGAGAGTGGTGGTCACTGCGAAGATGTATGCAGGTGAAGTGGTTATGCAGATGGTGACGAAAACCTGGTTAGAGAGCTCCTCAACCATGTGGCGTCAACACAGTCTCCCTCTTCAAGTTTGCAATCACAGAATGAATTTCAAATCACAGAATGCGTAAGCCCACACACAATCACATTACGCAATCACAGAATGTGTAAGCCCACACACAATCACAGAATGCGTAAGCCCACACACAAATACATCCTTGTCTATACAGGCTATATATTTCAATCAAAGAATGAATTTCAAATCAAAATATCAATCACCTTTTTGAACACACAAATTACCATGCATGGCAGTAAGGGTTCTCATATTACCACTGATTTTTCCAACAAAATCTAAACTCACACGAATTCATATTACCAAACCAATTTACTAATAACTTAGCACTTTTAGCACTGGTAAAGTAAAGGACTTAGGAGCTGAAGTGCATAAAGCTGTAGGTGTACTCACGATGGTGAATAGGCTGGTTTTCCAGCGTCGAGTTGTACGGTAACATAGTTCTCTATGGAATTAAGAAGCGACCTACTCTTTATTTTAGTATACCCCTGCATCAACCCAGTAGTTTCAGTAAGATCAATGAAATACGAACGTATAAAGTGAAAATTGAGAAAGTTTTCGGTGCATACAGATGCTCTGGCAAGGGTCTTTGAAAGAAGGTCAACAACAGAGAGTCCATAGGTTTTAATGAGCTGCTCAGCTGCTGACTGAAATGCTGGAATAACACTGCATTCAAAACGGTACATACATATAAGCAGATATTCCAGAAATAAACTAACTGAAATAAAACACGGTAGCATCAGAAGAATTGGCCAAACAGTAGATAATATATATATATATATATACATGTCGGAAACTTCAAGGATTGCTGCAGATATCTCATGAGCAACAGAAGTTGCGATATCAGTGGCTTGAGGAGCCGATATGTGCTCAAATTTCACACCAACATCTTTTTCTATTCTGTTCGCAAAGGTTAGAATATTTAACTACCTCATAAAAATCCATTAGTGACCAATACATATAATATTTAAACCTCACATATCATAAGTGGTGATACATGTACATACCTTTTCAACAGCCTTGACATTTTGGCGCCATTTTCTCCCCTTAGCAGCGTTTTTCTCCTCTTGGCGGAGTGCATCAGCTGCTTTCTTCAATTCTATTGCTTTTTTGCCCAGATGTGATGGTGGTGGTGAATGAAAGTTGATGATGGAGAGTGGTGGTCACTGCGAAGATGTATGCAGGTGTTGATGGTGGATTTTCGTTTAAGGTTAAATTTATAAATAACCAAAAACTCATGCGCTGACATCTTGTAAAAGATAAAGCCGTTTATAAGTGACGGATACTCCTCACTTAATTCACCAAGAATGGAGCATGTAGCAACAATCCCATTCTTTGAATACATGAAATTCCTCCAGGTTGGAGCATGTAGCAACAATCCGTTCCTGTGAATTTCATATCAGCCTTGTATTTCTGTACTCATTATCAGTGCGGCATGACGACTGAGTGTTACTCTTACAGAGTAACACGAACCTCCAAGCACTATAATGAATCATTATCAGTGCGGCATGACGACTGAGTGTTACTCTTACAGAGTAACACGAACCTCCAAGCACTATAATGAATCATTATCAGTGTGGCATGACGACGGAGTGTTACTCTTACAGAGTAACACGAACCTCAAGCAATATAATGAACCCATGTACGAAATACCCGTGTATGTGTGATTCTCGGTGTGTTATACTAGCCCGAGCCCTCTCGGTGTGTTATACTAGCCCGATTGAGCCCCTCTCGGTGTGTTATACTAGCCCGATTGAGCCCCTCTCGGTGTGTTATACTAGCCCGATTGAGCATCGGCAGACCGACCATATCGGTCGGATATGATCTCGATCGCGATCATCCAACTCCACAAGCATGATTGGACGACCCCGGATCAATTCCATCACCCCCAAGGTATGGAATACACACGGCCGACCATCGCATGGTCGACCATTGGCCTTTGCTTGCCAAGAAACCGTCCATACCAAGCATTATGGGCGGAAAACCCTAAATTAGGGTTTGCGGCATATTACATGTGCCGCAAAACGGTCTCAACCATCCATCTTCGCAGGTATAGATGGAGGGTGTAGATGTAGACTCAAAGGGCCCGGAGCATGTCGACACAATCACCATGTGACCGCCTACACACTTGACCAATCGGTCAAAACCAACCATGGTTGGTTACAACACGTTCGTCGCCTTTGAAATAGCATGGTCGCGCGGCTTTGAAAGCCAAAATTAGGGTTCAAGCCATCACGCGCGTCCATCTTCTCCGGCACGAATGGAGGGTCACAGATTAGATTAAGCAGGTCCGATCATATCAGCATGACCACCGTGGGCCCATCTACCTCCTCATGCGGTCGGCCAAGGCATATCATGCCTGGCCAATCCAAAACGCCCGCTCAAACATGCGTGGTTACACCTCCCAAATTGCAAATCGATCTCGACCACTCAACTTCACCGGACGAGGTGGGTGGCTTAGATCACGTTTTCATGGGACGGTGAGATATGGGCGTGAACATCAGCCTACCATCTTCACGCCAAACCAACCGGCCAAGACCGACCAAGTCAGGTCATCTTGGAAAACACGTAGGAAAAGGGTATGGTGCGCGACTCCTTGCGGCATCAAACTCCTATCGCAAATCGATCTCAACCACTCAACTTTACCGGTCAAATTGAGTGGCTTAGATCGCGCCTTCTTGGGAAAGTGAAGTATGGACGTGCACACCGGCGTGTTGTCTACACACATGCCCGGTCGGTCCTCTTCAAAACCCTTCCCATGCTTGGTTTCGACCAAGTCAAGAGTGATGCTTGCGCACCTCTTTAAAAACCCTAATTTCATCAACGGTCGCGAGATGAGTGTCTCAAACATCATCTCATCCGTCCGACCTCACCAGCCTTGGTTATACAACCCTGGTCGGGAGTTATTTGGTTAGTGAGGAGTCATTACCCATCACTTTACCACACCGTAATGCTGATGCACTCGCATAAAATACACACGATACTTCACAAGTATCGACTTTACGAATAACGCAGGTTATTCAATTGAAGATTACATGCTATCTCTCGTGGATCCATGATCCACATTCCGACATCAATCATGTCACAAACGGGGGATACATACTTGGGGTATTGGTGGCGGTTTACGGCGTGCGGCGTGCAACGCGCCATCACAAGAACGTGTTAGGAAGTCATGGACGGTTAGAGATGAACAGGAAAAGTGGGCAAGACCGGTCGTGTGTTACCGACACACAACTCCACTACTCCATCATTCCACTACCTCCACTTCCCACGAGAAACGTGAATGAGGCTCAATGACTTGTATAAATAGGTTCTCCGCCCTATTTCCAACAACAAGGAATAACGGAGAACAACACAAGTTCAGACGAGACAGAAAATCAACATCCGAGCCTCCTTACATTAACCGTAAGCCTGCTCACTTTTCTGTCACAAGTCATAAGCAAGCCAACACTTTCCAATCTCAACACCTTCTTCGCTTCCCTCCCTAAGATCAACCCCATCTCCTTCACTTTGTGACCGAAACAAGTCTGGAACGGCCATTTCTTGGTTTAGGCCGGACTTGCACTGAGATTGATCTCTCGAATCTACAAGCACTCACCGCGCAGTGCATTTGTTGAAGGTTTAGATTCATTCCTCATCCACACCCCAAATTACCAAATTCTGCAGGAGTAGTTTTCACCCATCAACAGCAGGTGAAGTGGTTATGCAGATGGTGACGAAAACCTGGTTAGAGAGCTCCTCAACCATGTGGCGTCAACACAGTCTCCCTCTTCAAGTTTGCAATCACAGAATGAATTTCAAATCACAGAATGCGTAAGCCCACACACAATCACATTACGCAATCACAGAATGTGTAAGCCCACACACAATCACAGAATGCGTAAGCCCACACACAAATACATCCTTGTCTATACAGGCTATATATTTCAATCAAAGAATGAATTTCAAATCAAAATATCAATCACCTTTTTGAACACACAAATTACCATGCATGGCAGTAAGGGTTCTCATAATACCACTGATTTTTCCAAAAAAATCTAAACTCACACGAATTCATATTACCAAACCAATTTACTAATAACTTAGCACTTTTAGCACTGGTAAAGTAAAGGACTTAGGAGCTGAAGTGCATAAAGCTGTAGGTGTACTCACGATGGTGAATATTTGGTTTTCCAAATCGAGTTGTACGGTAACATAGTTCTCCATGGAATTAAGAAGCGACCTACTCTTTATTTTAGTATACCCCTGCATCAACTCAGTAGTTTCAGTAAGATCAATGAAATACGAACGTATAAAGTAAAAATTGAGAAAGTTTTCGGTGCATACAGATGCTCTGGCAAGGGTCTTTGAAAGAAGGTCAACAACGAGAGAGTCCATAGGTTTTAATGAGTTTGCTCATTCTTGACCGAAATCTTTGGAATAACACGCATTCAAAACGGTACATACATATAAGCAGATATTCCAGAAATAAACTAGCTGAAATAAAACACGGTAGCATCAGAAGAATTGGCCAAACAGTAGATAATATATATATATATATATATACATGTCGGAAACTTCAAGGATTGCTGCAGATATATCTTTTTCTATTCTGTTCGCAAAGATTAGAATATTTAACTACCTCATCAAAATCCATTAGTGACCAATACATATAATATTTAAACCTCACATATCATAAGTGGTGATACATGTACATACCTTTTCAACAGCCTTGACATTTTGGCGCCATTTTATCCCCTTAGCAGCGTTTTTCTCCTCTTGGCGGAGTGCATCAGCTGCTTTCTTCAATTCTATTGCTTTTTTGCCCAGATGTGATGGTGGTGGTGAATGAAAGTTGATGATGGAGAGTGGTGGTCACTGCGAAGATGTATGCAGGTGAAGTGGTTATGCAGATGGTGACGAAACCACGGTTAGAGAGCTCCTCAACCATGTGGCGTCAATACAGTCTCCCTCTTCAAGTTTGCAATCATAAAATGAATTTCAAATCACAGAATGCGTAAGCCCACACACAATCACATTACGCAGTCACAGAATGTGTAAGCCCACACACAATCACAGAATGCGTAAGCCCACACACAAATACATCCTTGTCTATACAGGCTATATATTTCAATCAAAGAATGAATTTCAAATCAAAATATCAATCACCTTTTTGAACACACAAATTACCATGCATGGCAGTAAGGGTTCTCATATTACCACTGATTTTTCCAACAAAATCTAAACTCACACGAATTCATATTACCAAACCAATTTACTAATAACTTAGCACTTTTAGCACTGGTAAAGTAAAGGACTTAGGAGCTGAAGTGCATAAAGCTGTAGGTGTACTCACGATGGTGAATAGACTGGTTTTCCAGCGTCGAGTTGTACGGTAACATAGTTCTCCATGGAATTAAGAAGCGACCTACTCTTTATTTTAGTATACCCCTGCATCAACCCAGTAGTTTCAGTAAGATCAATGAAATACGAACGTATAAAGTGAAAATTGAGAAAGTTTTCGGTGCATACAGATGCTCTGGCAAGGGTCTTTGAAAGAAGGTCAACAACAGAGAGTCCATAGGTTTTAATGAGCTGCTTTCATTCTTGATCGAAATCTTTGGAATAACACTTTGCATTCAAAACGGTACATACATATAAGCGAGATATTCCGAAATAAACTAAGCGAAATAAAACACGGTAGCATGGAAGAATTGGCCAAACAGTAGATAATATATATATATATACATGTCGGAAACTTCAAGGATTGCTGCAGATATCTCATGAGCAACAAAAGTTGCGATATCGGTGGCTTGAGGAGCCGATATGTGCTCAAATTTCACACCAGCATCTTTTTCTATTCTGTTCGCAAAGATTAGAATATTTAACTACCTCATCAAAATCCATTAGTGACCAATACATATAATATTTAAACCTCACATATCATAAGTGGTGATACATGTACATACCTTTTCAACAGCCTTGACATTTTGGCGCCATTTTCTCCCCTTAGCAGCGTTTTTCTCCTCTTGGCGTAGTGCATCAGCTGCTTTCTTCAATTCTATTGCTTTTTTGCCCAGATGTGATGGTGGTGGTGAATGAAAGTTGATGATGGAGAGTGGTGGTCACTGCGAAGATGTATGCAGGTGAAGTGGTTATGCAGATGGTGACGAAAACCTGGTTAGAGAGCTCCTCAACCATGTGGCGTCAACACAGTCTCCCTCTTCAAGTTTGCAATCACAGAATGAATTTCAAATCACAGAATGCGTAAGCCCACACACAATCACATTACGTAATCACAGAATGTGTAAGCCCACACACAATCACAAAATGCGTAAGCCCACACACAAATACATCCTTGTCTATACAGGCTATATATTTCAATCAAAGAATGAATTTCAAATCAAAATATCAATCACCTTTTTGAACACACAAATTACCATGCATAGCAGTAAGGGTTCTCATATTACCACTGATTTTGCCAACAAAATCTAAACTCACACGAATTCATATTACCAAACCAACCTACCTACCAATTTACTAATAATTTAGCACTTTTACTAGTTCCCCCAACACCACCACCCCCCCCCCCCAACCCAATTAAAATATTTACTAATTAAGGATAAGTGGTCAACTGATGTATTAATAGAAAATGAACAAAAAGCAACATCATCACTTGCTTGTCCAGGCCTTAACATGCTACCATCAACATTTCCCATAAGATTTATGTAATCATTATACGTTATGTTAAATGGAAACCGACACATGCTAAGAGAATACTGCGTAACCAAGAGTTCAAGTAGTAGTATATACTAAATGGTTCTTATAAAAAGTTAAACATTTAATTCTCAAAGTCTACCACAATTCATAGCCTAGGGCAACCAGTTAGGATCATAGAGATTCAACTGGGCAAATACCAAATGGATATTCGACCATGTAAATACACGTTTCAGTAATATAGAAATGAGCATACTATGAATACATGAGACTCCTACCAAGCTTATTACCGTACAAGGTCACTAACAACAAGGATAACTTGAATAAAGTTCATGGATAAAAACATCCCACATAATCAAATAGTAGCCAACCGTTATACCATTCAAGTATCAATTTCATAAAAGTAATGGGATTTACCTTACTTAACCCAAAGATGATGACCAAATCCATGAAACTGGAACACATTGAATATTTCACAATCACCCATTTGTCCACCATAAAATTCCTTCCCAGCAGATACTTCTTGTTTTATTACAGACACTGGCAACCACCGAAATCCAACTAAATACTGATTTCCAAATTCCATTACAGAAAACATATCATGTTCCCTTGTAACTTCTTTACTTCACTGACTTCACTTTGATACATCCACTCTCTGTAATACCTCCTCCTCTCCAATAACAACACATAGAGACTTTAGAAATTGAGGAAAGGGTACTAAAAAATTCAATTTATAAAGAGAGAAAAACAGTAACTACAAGTGAACTGAAGTAGTGAGAAACACGAACCCTAGAAGAAAAAAAAATCAATTTAAAAATCCAATCACGAATTAATGTTGTTAGGTTTTTGAAACCCTTAAATAAATTTTTGAAAAATTTCTGAACATAATCCAATACCATGTGAAAAACAATCGAATTAAAAGAACCAGAAGAGATGAAACTTACCCCAATTGTTGGAATTGGTTGATGAATCTCTTGGTTTTTTTCGATGTTGTTCTTCACTGAAAAGAAAAGAGATGATGAAATACTGAAACCCTAAAACTTAATCCAAAATCTAACAGACCAAAGATAGAAACATATACCTTCTAAGATGAGATTCAAGATCCGTTAATCAAAGCTCCAGATCTGACGAACCCTAAAATGAAATCGAGAGAAAAATGATATTAGATAAAACCTTAAAATCTGATTTAACAGAGATGAAGCCCTAAAATCGAAAAAACTGATACTGACTTACACAAATCCAAATCCTAAACTCGATTACGTTACACAGTTCTTCAAAGATGAGATGATTAACCTTACACAGTAGTTGAGAGGGAAGAGAATAGAGAAAGGAGGAGAAAAACGGAAAGAAAAGAAAATGAAGAATGAGATGATAATTCGAGAGAAGGGGAGAAATGGGTGATTGTAATTGCAAACATGTGAATGGCACACACAGGGTGGAAACATCATGTAGTTCAACGAGTGTGGGGTAGAAAAAATATATCACGCATGTGAATGGCACGCCTAAAAACTACAAGTGTTACGACCCTAGTGTGACCAAGCGTGTGACTGGCACGCCTATAAAAAAATTTCGTAACGGCTTAGCCCTGTTACGAATGTTTAAAAAATTAGTAACGGCTTCAGCCTGTTACTAATTTTTTGTAACGACCATTTGTAACGGGAAATTCGTAACGGCCCATAAGCCGTTACGAATTGCTGTTACGATTCTGGGAATTTGGTGTAGTGTACGTGAAGCTCTCAGAGTTCTTACTGTTGGGAAGAGAGTAATATGGTATTTTATCCCAGAAGGTTACATGACGAGATACACGAAGTTTTTGACATACAGGATCAAAACAACGATACCCTTTTTGTTCTATACCGTAACCTAAAAACACACAAACTGCATTCTTTTTACTAAGTTTGTTACGTTCTCGCTCTGGAAGGAGAACAAAATAAGTTGAACCAAAGACACAGAGTTCTGAGTAGTTAGGTATTTCTCCATAAAGTCGTTCATATGGAGACACTCCACCAATAACATCTGTTGGACTTCGATTTATTATATATACAGCAGTGAGGACAGATTCTCCCCAAAAGTTAGAGGGAACAGATGCAGAAAGTAATTGGGTTCTAGTAGTTTCAACAATATGACGATGCTTTCGTTCTGCAATACCGTTTTGCTCAGGAGTCTCTGTACAAGAAAGTTGAAGAAGAGTACCTTCTGATTTGAGAAAATCTTTAAATGGATTAGATATATATTCCCCCCCTTGATCAACACGAAAGATTTTAATGGTTTTTGTGAATTGGGTTTTGATCATGGTAGCAAACTCAATGTATATTTTTAATAAATCAGATCTTGAACTGAAGAGATAAACCCAAGTGTATCTTGTATAGTCATCAATAAAAGACACATAATATATAGCCCCTCCTTTAGAGACAACAGGTGACTTTCCCCAAACATCTGAGTGAATTAAATCGAAAGGTGCAGTTGAAGAAGTGGTACTCTTATTAAAAGGAAGTGCCGGCTGTTTAGCCAGCTTACATGTAATGCAGGAAGGTTCTTTCTCTAGTTGAACTGACCCTAAGAGACCTTTATTAATCATATATGTAAGATGGGAAAACGAAATATGACCTAACCTAGAATACCAAGACATGAATGGGGAAGTGGTGGATGATATAGCAGATGTTGCAGCAGCAACATGACTTTTACACTGTGAAGAGATAATGAGATATTCAAGGAGATATAATCGACCCACTCTACGGCCTATCCCAACAAGCTTCTCCGTCTTGGGATCCTGTATAACACAGCCAGAAGGAAAGAAATGAACATTAAGTCCTTGATCACATAGTTGTCCAATAGAAATAAGATTCATGGTAATCTTTGGAACTAAAAGTACATCTGGAACACATAGTTTGTTTGAAGATTTAACCATTCCAATGTGAGTTGACACTAATTCCGAGCCATCAGCAGTATGTATTTTAGGAGTTATTATTGAATGTAACTTCTCAAAGTACTGTGAATTAAAAGTCATATGATTGGATGCACCTGAGTCTAAGAACCATCCAGTTGAGTAAATACCTGGGGGAATTGCAAGTGCAGAGGCTACATTAGGATTATTACCAACAGATAATGCTTGTTTAATCATCTCTTGATATCAGCTAGAGATGGTTCATGTTTCTTCTCAATCTCAGACGAAACAGGTGCAACAGTGAATCGTGTCAATGTTGTATTCAAGTTTCTCCTTTTTTCACGCATATTTCTGGATGTTGGTGATGTGCAGTTGCTCACTGTATGACCAATCTCCTTGCAGTAATTACATTGAGATTGTGGTGTTGCTGATGATGTTGTTGAAGTAGGTGGTTGAGTACAATTTCTGGCAATATGTCCAAGCTGTTTGTAGTTGTGACATTGAACTTGGGATATGTCATGACTTGTTGAAGCTGTCTGGCCCTTATAAGAATTATAATTTGATCGTGAAGAAGCAGCAAACACAGCTGAAATGTCTGGTTTAATTCTTTTCCTTGTTTCTTTAGTGATAAGCTCTGACCATGCAACTTCAACAGTAGGAAGAGGTGTACGTTGAAGAATAGATGCTCTAAAAGATTCGAATTCATCTTTCAAAGCCATAAGAAGTTGAACTAACCTTGATTCTTCTCGATATTTCTCCCATAGTTGTGCATCTGTAGTCCGTTTAGGCTCCATTAGTGCTAGTTGATTCCACACAACAGACATCTCAGAGTGGAAATCTGATATTGTCTGATTATTTTGTTGTTTCAGGGATCTAATGTCTTGTTCGAGTTTGTAACGTTGAGCAAAGTTAATTTGCGTATACCTTTCGGAGAGAAAATCCCATGCTTCTTTGGCAACTTCAAATCTGGTAAGTTGCATGCTGATGGATGTTATCACAGTATTTCCAATCCATGTAAGTATCTTATGATTGTTGATCTCCCAATCATTAAGGCTATCACTGGTTGAAGGTTCAACCTTATCTATTTTCTCTGGAACAGTCTCAACTGGACGCTTTTTAGTACCATCAATATATTTCCATAAGCCTTTACCCTTGAGAAAACTTCTCATAAGAAAAGACCAGTGATTGTAGTTGGTTCCATCGAACTTTGATGTAATAGGTTGATAATCTTCTCGATACATGGTGGATGAAAGACTAACACAGTAAAAAGGAAGATTAAGAGTACGAGAAACACACGGAAGGGTTAATAGGATTTCAGTTTCTGACAAGGGATCTGTTTATTGATTGTTCGCAGCGGAAGGTTGGATCTTGTTTGGCTCTGATGCCATGACAAGAGTAGTCATGGAATCGAGAGTTATGTATTGATCAATGTGTTTATTACAATGGAACATAGTTCCTACTTATACAATAGATAAGAGACTAGAAAGTAAATGAGAATATTACACAGTATGTTACATGCAGGGAAACTAATATATACGTAGAGATATATTGTATACTCTAGAGTAATGATATAATATATGCAGAGATATGCAATATACTCTATCCTAGGATGGCAACACTATGTCTCTTAACATTCTCAAATACAATATTTTTCAATTCAATCTCCCAAACTAAACCCCAATGCAGATAAACTTCATTATCAAGTCAAGTAACCTAGCGTTAATACTCAATGTAGGTTAACCCGGGTAGACTTTGTTTTCAAATTAGTTTTAGTTCTGGAAGCACGTGCATTCCGCCTAGTCTCCTATAGACAATGCTAAGCTAAGTAAACCCATATAACGCTTTGAAGCGGCATTCTGCCGCCAAACCAGTTCAAGAACATATGCCCATGTGCTTTATTGCCCTCACTTATTTCATCATTATGGGTCTTAGATTAGAATTTTAACGGCGAGTATGCCGTTCAGGTAATTTTAAGGTCAATTAAATCAAAAAAATTTAATATAAGAATTTTCTCACTAAACAAACTTTTTTGCGACAAAAAATACCCAAATAATAGTCATGGAGTTGAAGTATACGGTAGAAGGATTTAAACGCAAAAAAAAAAAAAATTTAATTAATTTACTTTTTTTTTCTTAAACTTTACCAAGCCCAACCCCAATATACTTAAATGAATGTTTGACAATTATGACTCGTACAAAGCTTTAGTTGGCCGACTATAAGGAGGCCTTCTATATGGTGACTAAATGGATTTTGTCTGTCACATTTTCATGGTCCTCTTTTTTTCATCAATTTTTTTCTCTTGATTGGATCAAAATTCGATCAATTTTGGAGTTTTCTCTCACGATTTTCAATTTAATTCAAAAAATACTGTCATAATAGTAATCAATTTCAATTCAATGACTTAAAACGATCTGCAACAACCTAGAATTCGACTGAATTAAAAAATGCAGAATGATGATGATTTTCAATTTTGAAATTAATCCATAAAATCTAGCTATCACAATGAATTTGTACCGAATTTATTGACACAAACGAGCTTAATTACAACCCGATTGACCAATTTTATCGATCATATTGTCTGATTACATTATTTGATCTATGTAAGAAACCAGAGTTGATCAATCGCGCCACAAAAACAGAGCTCTTTTCCCAGAAATTTCGGGTTAAGAAGATGGAGTTGTGGACTGGGTAAATCCGAATCTTACCCGTAAAGAATAACGACCAACTACTATTTTTACCCCTTCCTCTTCTTCCATCACCTCCTTACTAAAGTGAAAGAACTGATACATTTCGCAAGGGACGGACGAGATATAAAGATTAGAGAGTCTCTGTTAGAGACTGAGAGAGAGACGAAAGTGAGACCTTCCAGAACAAGGAGAGTGAGGAATTGATAAGAACGGGTGTTAGGTTTGATTTCTATTAACACCAGAATTTACAAAAATGACCTTCAACTCTTATAATTGGACACTTGGCACGCATGCATTCCGTTATAATTTAGGTGAATTTTATTTAGTCGAGAAAAAAAATATATTCACCGTCATTAATCGTCAAGCATTTGCCTCCGGTTGTAATTATATAGATTTTACGTTTTCCTCTTCTCTTCAAATCCTATTTGCGATGCGCTGACCAAATCGCCGACGAGCTCCCAAAAGCTATTTATTTGGCATCCCACGAGAGGAGAGAGTCACTATTTAGTAAAAAAAAAAAAATGTACATCCAGTATTACCAACGTTTTTTTTAATTTAATTCAATTTGATCAAGAATTTATTTGTCGCCACTTGTGAGTATTTTATCTTACTTCATATTAATTTGGATGGTTGGGATTCTGGTTTGCCACTGCTGCTCACGAGTATTTTTTCGTAATATACTTAAAATTAATTTGGGGTTGAAATTTTGGTCGGCCTTTACTGCTGCAGCAATCGTCTAGTTGGTAGCCGATCCACACTCAGTAATCACTTGCTAGTTGAACCAAATCTGAATGCACTGCAGGTCTCTGAGGTCGGTACTCGGTGCTCCAGGCCGGATTTAAAAACACTGCTTCCCGTAGTGACCAGTGACCACGATTCCAGCTTAATTTGTAATTGCATGGTGATTAAACTAATTTATGCCTATATTAAACTAATTTAATAATAACAAATTAATATTTTAACAAATTGCGAAGATATTATCGAGAAGATGAAGTGAAAATCCTTGCATTGACTTATATATATCGAGAAGATCACCTGGCTAGTAGTTTAAAAAACAAATTGCTTCGCGTAAACGGTACGGAACAGGAGATGGAGTTCTTGGTTTCCTTTGTGTTGATTTTTCCAATTCTTAGTTTATGTTATTGGCATACGCGATTTCATTGCAACTTGGAGCTAATTTTCCATATACCAAGATCAATGGAAGTCCTCTTGTTTGGCTAATTTAGCTAGCTTCTTCCACATTGATCAAATTTTTTGGTTAGTATTTTATTTGAGTGAGCACCGGTAAACCGAATACATTTTGATTCAAACAAGATAATGTTGATGAAAAAGATTTGGGAGAAATTATGTTACTTAGTAAGAAAATCCCAACAATGCTCTCAGAGGAATGGATCATCAATACTGCTTGGTTTTGGTTTTGTTCTTGGAGCTTCAATCCTTGTTCTTGTAACTATTATTTCTATGCTCCCATTGCTAATGAATTTTATGCTTCCAAATAATGTCAAATGTTTTTACACTTCAAGTAGTACCACTTGTAACACTACTATTGCTACCGCGTCTTTTTTGCCCTCGAATTCTTATGCAGAGTTATCCAAAAACTCTACCGAGACTCATCAAACGGAAAAGAGACGCACGGACAATTTATTTGAAAACTCAACTGTTGTTTCCGTGGATCAGCAGAGAGATGCAGAATTGGCGGCTGCAAAGGATAGTTTTAACAATGCTTCCTCGAGTAATTATTCTAGCAGTGAGGAAGATTGTGATCTTTTCGAAGGTGAATGGGTAAGGGATCATGATTCAAAAACTTATTATTCACCGGGTTCCTGCCCATATGTCGAAGAAGCATTTGCCTGTAACAGCAATGGAAGACCCGACGATGAATTTCTCCATTGGCGATGGCAACCTCGTCAGCAAACAAATGCAGCATGTAATAATATCCCGAGGTAATCTATCTTCCTTTCGAGTTCCTTGACCAAGTAGGCAGGACCTGAATGCACATTTTTTCAATGCTTCTTGTCATATATACTAGCTAACTTGGACACTTTATAGGCACGTATATGACTTAAACGGAATGGCTTCATTAGATTAGGGGGTGGGCTACCAATGTGGTAAAATTTAATGTTGACCTGTTAAATTATTTTGTATATAGCTACCTCAATGCAACTGATTTTCTGGAGATGTTGAGAGGAAAGAAGCTGGTATTTACTGGGGATTCTTTGAATAGGAATATGTTTGGTTCTCTATTGTGTATCCTTTGGAATGTCATTCCTGATAAGAGCCGAGTTTTCAGACCCCCTGGGAATACAGATTTCAAGTCGAGAGGAGATATTTCTTTGACGTATGCGGTAAGTGTTGTTTATTAGCCTTGCCTCACTTTTTTGCTCAGGGAAGAATTGTTTTATCGGGTCTTCCATTTGTGCGTATTTCAACTTTTCCTTAGTAATTCTGGGGTTGTATATGTGTGCATGCTTCTAATTTAATTCCAGGACTACAACTGTACGGTGGTATTTGTGTGGGCACCTTTTCTTGTTAATGAAACAAATATAGCCGGTCGCAGAAGCCAAACTGAACTAAAACCTGAGCCAGAAACTCTAAGGTTGGATGTGATTAACGAGAAAGCATCATCGGTATATCGTGATGCTGATGTTGTAGTTTTTAATTCGTGGCATTGGTGGACAGATCAAAAAACTAACAAGGGGTAAGTTACATGGACATTATATAGTTTTATGTAGGTTGAATATTTATGCCTCACAAAATCGCTTGTTTTGAATTGCAGGTTAAACTATTTTCAAGAAGGTAACTATCTGTACCCAAAACTCCGGCTCATTAAAGCGTACAAGAAAGCTCTTACTACTTGGAGTAATTGGATTGACAAGAACATTGATTCTAACAAAACCCAAGTTGTTTTTAGAGGATATTCAGTTCCCCATTTCGTGTAAGTAAATGCTCACATAACTTTAATAGTCTAACTCCCTTGATCTACCTATTGGTTATAGTAAATATTTTTGCTCTATTATGCAGAGGAGGGAGATGGAACACAGGTGGAAAATGCAACTTAGAAACAATGCCTATTAATGGTAACAAGACGTACGTAGATACTTCAGCTCCGAAGGTGAAAATCTTAGAGAACACTCTTCGAAAAATGAAGACTCCTGTTATATATCTGAATATTAGTAAACTTTCGTACTATCGGGCTGATGGACACCCTTCATTGTATCAAAAATACTTCAAAACTACTCAAGAGAGGATGGCAGCTACACCTTTCCAGGATTGTATTCATTGGTGTTTGCCTGGTGTGCCTGATACATGGAATGAGTTGTTGTATGCTTCTCTTTTGAAGGCTGGTAAAGGTTCTTTTCACCAGCGTGAGCCAGATACTAATTCTCTAGATCGAGCCAAACAGCAAATTATATAAATAGAAGAAAAATTCAGAAGTGATTTGATTGTGTTTGTATTTTGTTCATGAATATATAATACCATAGTTAATTGGTAATTTTTCGTAGTTGAATAATGGACTAATGGTGATCATCCAAATCTTATATGGCGAGCTCTTTTTTAAGAGAGTGTGCACAAAATGGGACTCGAAAGCAATACTTGAACGGAGGATATGTAATATATAAATACTGAATCTCATTTTTATTGTTTATTTAAAATTTTCTTGTGGTTTGTTAATCATTCAATTTCAAACAACATGTTCCCTCGCACAGTCGCACTATGCTGAACTTATGGCTCCACCACTGCAATATCGCGCCCACATTGTCTTTAAACTTTCCTGCACGAAAGTCACATGTTTCTACTCAAATGAACAAATTTTTTCGCAATCTAGCTAGCTAGGATTTCAAATTTGCTTTAGTACTCCATATTGCTTCTATGCAGCTTCGCAGAAATTACCAACATTGGAGGACAATAAAATTGTAGTGATGCATTGGAGAGAACATCATTGAAGTGAGTGAAACTGACAGAGTTATGAAATCAAAGCTGTAAATTACTAGTTGTCACGGATCCATATCACGGATTGGTTTTGAATTCCCCACCTTGTTCAACAAAATTCCAAAATCTCTAATCAAAATTTTCCAATTAAAACTCAGGCACTGCAAAAGGGAATCCGATATAATTTTGTGCTGCATGCTTTTTGCAGCCAATAGGGATTTGTTAACATTATCCATCTTCTTCAGAAAACTTAAGTACTGTACTCTTTTTCTCTGGTTACCAGCTATTGCATGCAATGAAATAATAAACTAAGGAGAAAACAGTCACGGGCATGTCAATGAAATGTTGTATATAAACATGAAATATTATTGCTATCAATCCATCAAAACTACCTCCTTTCGTTTAGTCCGATCCTCATCAAGTAGTTCTACAAATTAAGCATGAGTACACTGAGGGTTACAGCAGTGTTCTACATTTTCATCCTTATTTCTTTGCTGGCTTTGCCTCCAATTTATGCTTGTGGTTATTGCAACCCTCCTTACCAAGCACGTCCAACTCCACCGATATCCACTCACCCACCTGGCAGAGGTAGCAACCCACCTAGATTCTCTCCACCTTCCACCAATCCACCAGTTTTTGGGCGCCCACCAATCGTTAGGAATCCTCCAGTGACACTCCCACCACCTGCTTCTACATATCCTCCATATGGCGGAGGCAGTCCACCTTCAGGTGGCGGCGGCGGACTGCTACCTCCTATTGGAGGCGGTGGTGGACTTCTACCTCCTATCGGAGGCGGTGGTGGGCTATTACCTCCTATTGGAGGCGGTGGTGGGCTATTACCTCCCATCGGAGGAGGTGGTGGACTTCTACCTCCTATTGGAGGAGGTGGTGGACTTCCAGGAACTTCCCCGAGTTGCCCGATTAATGCTTTGAAGTTAGGGCTATGTGTAGATGTACTTGGTGGGTTGGTACATGTTGGGTTGGGGGACCCGGTTGAAAATGCTTGCTGTCCAGTAATTGCAGGATTGCTAGAGCTCGAAGCCGCTGTTTGTCTTTGCACTAGCATTCGACTTAAGCTTCTTAATCTTAATATCTTCATTCCTCTAGCACTTCAAGTTCTCATCACTTGTGGAAAGAACCCTCCACCTGGTTTCGTTTGTCCTCCTCTTTAAAGATAAGTCATGCTGGTGCACGGTGATCAGTGTGGTCTAGATCGATGTTCAATGGGAGTACTAAGTAGTAAGTGTCAGAGTTTTGTTGCTTATTCTTGTGGGTTTTCAATTTGTATTGCCGTAAAATGTAATTGACGTTGTGTGTGTTTTTTATTTTTGTAATGTTGTTATGCATTCTGATGCAATTAGTGATGTTCTATGAAAAAACCTTTCATTTTGTTTCTTTGTTATATTGCAATCTTGGATTATTTATTATGTCTTGGTGACACCAAAAATTACTAGTTTTTCAAAGACGTACGGATACTCAAGAAGCACGAACGAACATTCAAGTAAAGACTCACCAGTATTAAGAATCCGCTGTAGACACAAGTACTTTCAAAAGCAAGGAACAAAGTGCAAGTACTCTTTTCTAAAAACATCCTCTTATACTTTCTTAGTCAAAGGAATTGTTTTTCCCATCAACGTAACTAGGGTGCGTAGAGTAATGATCATGTAATTAGGCCGGCCACCGGTTTATCGAAGGCTACAAGGTGAGTTTCTACTATGTACCGGTGTTTTCAGCAAAAGTGTACGTACAATCCTATGAAGTCATTAGCTTAACTTGTTGAAAGCTGTAGCTCTTCAACAGCACTGGCTAGGGAGGGAGACATTTTGAGAGATGAAATGGTTTCGGCATCCGTTACACCGTTGACGGCAGTTTTAGTAGGGCTCCGATGTATACTCGGGCCAGGCTTATTAGTTTAGTAGGCTACACAGAAAGGCCAAATTTACACCCATAGGCCCCAAACTTACTACTATAAAACCACGACCGGTGAAAGCTAGATTTCGTCTCCTCGTCTTCCGTTAAAATAATTAGGGCAAAATCTTGGCTTCTAAATTGAGAGGGTTTGGTTCCTCTGTTGTTTTCAAATGGAGGGGGCTTGTATTGACTTCGTTGTATTGCTAAATAGTGACTTATCATTCAAAATCCTCTCCAATCTGAATAATCCAGCTGATGTTGTTCGCGCTAGTTCCGTTTCTCGCTTTTGGCGCCAGTTTGGTAAGCGCACCTCAATTATTTCAATTTTATAGTCTAATTTGGTAAAGATTGGAAGATTATAATCTGGTTTTTGCTATGTTATATATATGCAGTGATTGCAAGTGGATTCTCTAAGAGTCTTTGCTTAAGATTGTTTCCAGAAACATTAAGTTCTATTAGAGATATTGAAAGAAACAATGTAATACAGTCTATGGGATTTGAGACCAGTGGTGGTAGTGTAGGAGTGGAAAAGTTGAAGAAAAACCATCGAATTTATGCGTTATTAGCACGAAGTTTAGCGCATTCGTTGACAAAAGAATGCATATTGGAAGCTATAAGTGCGACTAGTAATCGTTCTAAAGCAGAAAATATTCACCAGACATTGATTCCTGGAGATGTTTTTAATGAGAGGCTTTCTTACTGGTCAAGTAGAGGAAAGAGTAATCCTGAGGTGCCTGAGAAGTTGACATATAGATTGGTTTCTAAATTGTGTTTCATTACTGAGATCCATATCCAACCATTCCAAGGTTATTATGTTATGTTCATGCTATCTTAAGTACATAGTTATATTTGGTTTGACCAGATTATGTTGGTTTTGGTTTATTTCTGATTGCGTAATTCTTTTACTTGTGTGCACAGTAGTGTTTTCCGAGCATAATTTATATTCAGCCAAGGCTGTGCGATTTAGAATGGGCCATGTCAAGGAACCACAACGAGAGAGATATCTTACGAGTGATTATGGCGCAGGTAAATCCATTGAAGATCATGTAGTGTGGACATACACCTCGAAAAAGTTCTCAATACTTCAGGTGTGTTTTGTTATCCTTAAAAATTTAAAATGCATTATGTGCAAATGGGATGAGGGTTACATAATATATGGAATACATATTTTAATGGTTGTTTGGTTTCCCATTGCTGTCATAACATTACAACTATAATGATTTTACCATCAAACAGGAAAGTTATTTGCAGAAGTTCAAGTTACCAAAACCTGTTCTTGCCATTGGTGGTCTTCTGCAGATTGAATTATTGGGTCGCGTCCAGCCTGGAGTGTATAATGGTTTATACTACTTACGGTTAGTTTTTTTTTTCACTCATGACATCCATAGATGCACTCTGCGTCTATGTTTTACTCTTTGCAATAATACAATGATAATGTTACTGATTCATCCCCTTTTATTACTTCGCTGGACTATGTTGAAAAGTGTGTCTCACGTTCAAGTCGTAGGACGCCCACTAACAGATGATTTCATTGCTGAGTTAATTGATTACTCTGGGAAATGTGTCTTAAAGTACAACCCAGAAAGAGCTACATGCAACTATTGGGGATGGAGCAGCTAAGTATTATAAGAAGTTTGGGACTCCATCCATCCCCTCCGCAATCCTCTGGAGCACTTGGGCATAACGAAACCGAAGAGTTTTTTCAGAACAAATGCCAAACCACAGATGAAGCCATAGAATCAGTGAGGACTCTAGCGTGTTTTGGGCTTCTTACAATGCAGATTCCTTCAAGTGCAGTAAAACATTTTTTTTACTCCTGGGGGATTTTGTTTTCGACTTTTTGCCACCCAAACATTTGTTTTAGTCTGTAACCCATGGGAAATTTTGCTTCTCTTACAATCCTTTAAAGCTTGTCTTCCCTGAAATTACTTCCATCTTTAGTTTTGACTCAATCAGATAAATGTTATACTTGTAATTGTTATTTGCATTGAAATATCTCTGCTTGCCTTGCAAAAGAAAATTATCCCAAGTAAAAGTGCAAGAACTGGTGTTAAAATAGTGGGAGAAAATGTTCTTTATGGAACTTAAAAAAGCTAGGCGCCTGAACCCCTAATATCATTAATTAAAAATTCAATCGCTTGTAAAGACAACAAGCGCATCTGGTGTAGTGGTATCATAGTACCCTCCCACGGTACTGACCAGGGTTCGATTCCCTGGATGCGCATTTTTTATTTGCTACTTTTTGTGAGACAATTCTCACCGGACTTCACTGCAGTACATGAGTTGTCACATATCTAAGTCATGCACCAAGACTTCGTTAACTGCACCACAAGTTTAGATAATCCACGCAAAGTAAATGTTTTGGTTTTCTTTCTTAGCTCCCCAATTCATTTTATAATTTCCTAGAGATAAACTTATGCACGCACTAACACCAAACTGCAACTTTCTGATCAAAACACCAAAAATGCAAGATACAGGAGACTCTATTAATGCTAGGATTCAACAGATTATATGAGGTATATATTCCATGTTCTTATAATTTAATCTTATGTTTCCTTATTAGCTTCGAAATCCTAAATTATAATCGCAATAATATTTGCCATCGAAACTGATCTTTACTAATTTCAGATCCCAGTATTCAAGAAAGGATCATCAGGAAATTCTATGAGACATTGGCGGAAACTAAAAACAACAACAACGGTGGCTATAGATATACCATCTTAAAATACTGATATTGCTTATCACAGTCAGAATTTGTTTCAGAAGGGCATCTTTAGTGCACTTGGATGGATTCCACCAGCAAAAACTATATGAATAGGAATTCCTTGGATTATGCTGGGTTGTATCACTGCCAGAACCTAATGGAAGATCGCTAGAAGAGATGTCTGTTGAGAACAAAGAAGATGAAACTGTTTCTACGACTGTACAAATAGTTTGTAGCGTCTTATAGTAGTATTAATTACTATTTCATTTTTGAAGCGTCTATATATGGCTATCAGAAAATTTTCTATTCTGCTTATAATTGTTACCTAGATAAGTTTCAATCTTTTTATTTCTTCAGGTTTCTGTTTTGCTCTTTAGATACATTATACATAACCTTGTATCGAAAATCCCCCTTGTAGCCCAAAAATTATTTAGAGCCAAAATGTATCACGTGATCGAAATCCCCCTCCTGATTAGAAATATCCATGACAACTCAAAAACAGCCATAGTTTAACTCCCTCCTGATAAGAAATATCCATGACAACGCGAAAATGTGTCAAACTTTACATGATCTTGTATGAACATGTTTTAGACTCCTTGTGGTACCGTAGTGTCACGCCTTCAAATACTCCAAGCAATTTTTCGCGAAGGTATAACCCGGCAATACAATGGTTCAGTGATCTCTTATCACCCACTTGTATTTCAGCCTTATAAGATTGCACCCATGCAATCAGCCAACTCTACCAAGAGTATGCAACGGAAGTCTTACTCAGATTTTCTCTACCAAACAATGTAGCCCATACTACAAAGAGGTTCTTGCCATGTTTATGCTTCACAGAATTTGGGGGAGTATAATCAAATCAACAGAGAACCAAAGCCAAACGCATAAGCCAACAAACTCACTTTTATTAGGTTAAGGGGAAGATACAAAAACGTCCAACCAATGGACTTACAAGCTTATTCTCTAAGCCTACGACAAACTCACTCTCTCTTGCAAAATGGTTCCTCAACACTCGAACTATTGAACAACACGATTTGTGTAGCTTCTCTGGCTATTTATAATGCCAAGAAGCTAGGGCCAATCCGTATGCAACTCTGTTGCACGCCCCATGAACATCCATCTGTCCATGGGCAGTTCCCTAACCGCCAGTCCCACTTTTTAACTGCTAGCTTTGGTGCTGGCTTGCACAATGGCGCCACACCTGTCTTCAACGGTTAGGATATGCCAAACTCGGTTATAAAGCACTTTATAACCGTCTCTAACTTGCTCTTCGACTTTGGCATGCGTGTGATGCACACACTCTTCGCATCTGGCACTTGCACTCAAGTTCCGGAACATCTCAACATGCAACTCAGCTTGCCCTTCTGCCAAATACTGCTATTATGGCTCGCGTTGTGCTATTATAGCTTGCATTGTGCTATTATGGCTTGCGTTGCACTATTATGGCTTGTGTTGTGCACTTAGCTCATTTGGATGCCAACATCCAAATATTATGCCAATTGAGTCTTGACTTGCTTAGTACAATCTTCATGCTTCATATGCATCACTTGCATCTCCTTTGGCGAGCAACTATTACCAATGGCGTGTTTGGCATCACCATTGATGCACATGCACAGTCCATGCCTTGGCCAAAGCTTAGGACCATGCCAAAGTCATTCCATGACTTTGCATCTCATCCTTTATTCCTTCCCTGAGCTGGGCTAACTCTGAATAAGGATATGCAACACTATCTCATAATGTTGCATGTGTCAAGTAACCTTTCTTGTCTCAACCATGTTGGCGCTACATCGTCGGATTGTGCAGCTCCATCTGCCAGGTTACATATTCCGTAACGCGCAATGATTATGCGTCACTATGCGGACCGGTCATACGTAGGCTGTAGCAAATCTGGATTAACCAATATGAGTCATTGAAGTCGCACAAGCCGTATCGCTTCTTGCAGCTCCCTCAGCCTTGGGCCGTCTCAGTCTCCATGGTGGCGCGCTTGCCCATAAGGTGCCTTAACTCATTTGTTCAGTGTGTAATAATAATCACCCAGGGGTACTTATGTCATTTCAGTGTGTAAATTGAAATAGTTCCAGTATACTTACTTTTTGTTCATTCAAAGAGTGAGAGAGTCTTCTTAGGTCTTACCAAATTAATCTCATCATCTCCTCTTCCATTAAAAAAAAAAAACAACAAGGTCTGTATATATTTCTTCTTGTAATTTTTTTTTTTTTTTTTTTAATTTTCTTTCATTCAGGGTTTAATAACTTACTGTCTGTTAAAATCTCATTCAGGGTTTAGTCCTCTGCAAAGCTTGCTTCTGTTGATTCGAAATGGAGGGTTCTTCAATTGATTTTGCAATTGCTTGATAGTGACTTATCCTCAAAAATTCTCTCCAATTTGGATGATCCATCTGACGTTGTTCGTGTTGCTTCTGTTTCACATTCCTGGCGCCAATTTGGTGAGCTCTACTGACCTCATTTTACCCTATTTGTTTGTTATTATATTGAAATTGAAGTTTGTTAAGCAAAAACATAGGAGAATCTGACATTCAACACTTGGAATAAGAGATTTGGTGAGCTTCTTTATCAATACAATCAGTCAACCTAGTACAAAAACTGAAGTGAATTAGGTTGACTGAGGTTTTACACAAATAGGACTGAAATTGGCAGTTTGCTGCCCACCTCCACAGCGTTGAGAAGTACCAAGGCCTCTGCATTGTCTAGTGAGACTTGAGCATTCTAGAAGATCTGGAAGAAGCAATAATAAAATGATATGAAATTCGGGTAACCATGTGAGTTGACAGTAGGAGTATGCAGTGGCGGAACCAGAAAATGAATGTTTGGGTGGCTTGAAAACAAATTGGCTTGACTTGGGCTGGCTTAAACCTAGTGTTTAGACTTGATTTTTCATAACCAAACACAATTACACTACAAAATGGAAGTTTTTCTTGGACTTTGGGCTGGCTTAAGCCAGCCCACGTCACTACATAGATCCACCCCTGGGTATGTGGTATGCTAGGTGGATGTGGAAAGAGAGCAAGTATAAGGAGAGGCATGTAGTCGATTATTTGTTGGCCGACCGTAAATTAACCGCTATTGCTAAGAGACTGATGAACTTAGCGTCTCCCTTTTTGGGGATACTAAACTGAGAAATTTTCTGAATTTGAGGTTATGGATGAAATGTGTGATTTAGTAAAGAACATGAATTTCATACATCTCCAGTCAAAGCTGGTCTATGGCCGTCTAGTACTAGTTGCCTTTTTATCTTTTAGTTGTTTCATTTAGTATTTGGAGAGTTCTGCTTAACATATCTAACTTGTTTCAACTGGTACTTGTTTTAGTAGTTTGTTTGATGAAATCTGGTTGATAGGATGGTCCAGCATACAGTACTTCATTCTTTCTTATTTTGTGCGGGGCGACTAACGATCTTTGTCACCCCCGTAATAGATTAAGTAGAAATATTAATAGAGCTAGATGAGCAGTTTCAAGTGTTTTTATTGTTTCCCAATACTGTATTTGACAATTTGACATACGGGTTCAATGTGTTCTGCAGTGATTGCAAGTGGTTTCTCTAAGATTGTTTCCAGAAACATCAAGCGTTATTACAGCCATTGAAGAATAGTAGAGCCTTTGGAGGTCGAGACTGCCGTTAGTGTGAAAGCGGAGAAGCTGAAGAAGAATCATCAAGTTTATGCTTTGCTAGCACGAGGTCTAGCTCCTTTTTTGACAAAACATTGCATTTTCGAGGCTATAAGTGCGTCTAGCACTGATCATTATCCAGAAGAAATGATTCAGCTCACTTTGGAACCTAGTGATAGGGTGTACGGGAAGCCTTCTTACTGGTCAAGTATGGCAGAGAGTAAGCCGGAGGTGCCTCAGACATTAACTTACAAATTGGTATCCAAGTTGTGTTTCATTACTGAGATCAACATCCAACCGTTCCAAGGTTATTTTCATTTTATTGTGGTTCCTAATCATGTCATTTGACTTAATTTTCTGTTTTTTCATTTGTTCTGATGAAAAATACTTATATTTTCCTACCCAGTGTTTTTTCGATGATGATTGTCCTGTATGGACATACACTTCAGAAAAGTTTCCGATGGTTCAGGTGTGTTTTATTTTCCATTTAATGAATCAACATCTCTCATTATCTATTTTGCGAATGGTTGAGGGTAAACTGCAGAACAGGTTTTTTGATTGTTTAATTTTCGTTTGGAATCTGGATTCTCAAATCTTGCCAACTCTAATTGATTTTACCATCAAACAGGAAAATTTGCTTGCGAAAGTTCAAGTTACCAGAAGCTGTTCTTGCCATTGGTGTACTTCTGTAGATTGAACTGTTGGGACGGTGGTGCTTGCAATTGATGACCTATTCTACTTTTGGTTAGTATTCAACTCTTTTGTTGTTAGTTAAAGAGGAACCACACTTGTGTCTCAAAAATTTATCTGATATATAATATGTGACATCCATGGATCTACTCTAGCACTTATCGAGATTATATTCATCTCTTACTTGGCAGAGTTCGATAACAATGTTTCTAATTCTTCCTATTTGTCACTGGACTACATTGTAGTTTTACTCACGTTCAAGTTGTAGGACGCCCACTTAGAGATAATTTTGTTGCTGAATTAATTAATCACTCTAGGAAATGCTTCTTGAAGTACAACCCAGAAATAGCTACTTGTAACAATTGAAACATATAACTATCTCAAGTTTGTGCATCAGATATGGTGTAAGAGTGTGTGAAAACTATATTTCTCTTTTTATCTTTTGCCACCTTTGTTATCTCTGTGCCTGTATCTAGGACAGGATCAGGTGTTTTATAGAACTGTTCACTCTAATAGTTTATTACTATCAGAACTCCATGGAAAATACCTTCAATATTATTAGATATTCAGACCGCAAACAAATACTTCGAAAAACAGTTTCGTCACATTCGATACTTTTCAATCACCTTCCCAATACAAAATTTCCACTTATCTTTTCGGATATATAGATGGAGCAGTTTAACAACCTCTTTCCTTTATTACTGTTGATGGTAAGGAAACTGTATACCTGGGGTTTCTGATGAGCTGTTTTAATGGAACCTTCTCAGATTCTGGTTCTTCTGCTATTCGTGGCTTAACAGTGGCTGGTGATTTTTCTCTTCACTGGGATACATCATCTTCTTATCAAGGTAATGATCAAATTCTAGTTGGTGACTGATTTTGTTTCAATAACACATACTTGCAATGGTTCTTTACTGTACCCTGTTTGTTGCATATTTTGCGATATATGGTTCCCTCTTGATGTAGAGGGATGCACATAGAAAAAGATTATTTGCTTAAGTTTCCTGTCATTTGCTTGATAGAGCTTATAAATTTGTTTAAGACTTGTCCATACCATAACTTGTAATTGGAAATAAATGACAAGAACGAAATTAGGTTTACTGTTTCCTTATATTTGGCAGATTCTGATATTGTTTTCAAAACTCAAGAGTTCCCGTCTCTGTTAATAATAGTCAATACTTGATATTTTTTGAATTCAAATCGAATAGATGAGACTGATTGTTACGTTGTTGAACTTTAAACTTCAATTTTAATGTGGTTTTGACAAAAGAAAATAAATTACAAGTACGTTCGATTTTTCACCTTGAAATCATATAGCTAACTAAGTCCTTTAATTGGTAAGTCAATGCATGGCTAACTATGTCCTTTAATTGGGGTCGTTCTTATTATATCTCAACTTGGCAGTTTAGAACATGATATGCATGATACACAATAAAACCAATCCATGAGATTTAAAAATTAGAAACATTATGCAGAATAAAGCTTGTTGTGCTTTGTAGGAAGAAGAAGAAGATGAAGAAACATTGTTTTTGTTTATCTAGCTAATGTGTATTTTCACGTGTTTCCAACCACTTTGTCAACTCATATCCACTTGGAGATGTTCTTAGGAAAGTCAAACTCCCAATCTTCCCAATGGGTAAGATGATAAGAAACCGTCTTATCTGACGGTGATTCCTCAAGGAAAAACTATATAAATGTTTGGCTTGGATTATTTGTCTCCACTGACATTCCTAAATTTGGTTCGTGAACAGACTGAAAGAGGTCTCTTATTGTTACATAGATTTTATCTCATTTTCCACTATAAACAGAAGGTCAGCAAATTAGGAAAAACGTCTTTAATATGTTCACTTCTGCTTTGTTTGATCTTCTTTCGTTGATAATTTAGGCCTCCTGCTATGACTTGAGATATCTGAACTTGTTGATAATACATTTCTGTGGAATATCTTCTCCAAAAAAAAAAATTTGTTTCTTTTTGGTTAAATATTTTTACTTTGTTCAATTTGTTATTAATATGAAAAGGATTTAAAATTCAGTGACGATATGTATTGTATTGGAGCATCTTCAGTGCTGCCAATTTAGTTCAATCCTGTAATTTGACATTGGTTAGACTTCCAGTACTTACTTTGTTTAAATCTCATTCAGGGTTTGGCTCTCTACAAAGCTGTTGTTTTGAATGGAGGCTTCTATGGATTTTTTACAGTTGCTCAACCGTGACTTATCGTTGAAAATTTTCTCGTATTTGTATGAACCAGCTGATGTTGTTCGTGCTAGTTCTGTTTCGCATTTTTGGCGCAAATTTGGTGAGTATAGTGACCTTAATGGTTTAATTTATCTGTATGCACTCACCTAATTTACTTTTTTTGTGTGTGTGGTTATGCTATGACATAGTTAAACTATAGGTAATTGGTGCAGTACATATGAACTAGTTTAGGGTTGGTTTAAGAAATCCAAGCTTAAGGTTTAATAAAATATTTGTAGCCCAATTATAAGCAGTAATACAAATCCAAGGTGATGCTGTCACTGTTTAAGGAGAACTTATTGGATGTTTCACTTAGTATATGACTCGATTCTTATATAATTCCCTTTCGATGTACAAGATCATTGCAAACTATTTGTTTTACTTTTCTGTCATTATCTCAATAGAACTTACAAAGAATTTGTTTGTTGGGTGTCCAATGCACCCTTAATTTCTTCAATTTAGTAGATAGGACGGTCCTAAATACTTCATTGTTTCTGACATCAATACACGTCAACTAAGTTTTCAAACACGTGATTTTTTGTTATTCCCTACAAAAGTATTAGCAGAACTGGATGAGCAGTTAACTGTCGACTTATGTCCAAATCTTAGTTTATTTATGTTTCTGGAAATGAATAACAATAACGAAATGGAGTTGATAGTCTTCAAGTATTTGGAAATTTTTAATACGGGCTTTAATATGATGTTCTGCAGTGATTGCAAATGGAGTCTCTAAGAGTCTTTGCTTAAGATGCTGTCCGGAAACATCATGTGCTATAAAAGCCATTGAGCATGACAATATAATAGAGCCTTTGAAAGTCCAGAGACTCCAGACCAACGGTAGTGTGGAAATGGAGAAGTTGAAGAAAAACCATCGAGTTTATGCCTTCCTAGCACGAGGTCTACATTACTATGTGACAAGGGATTGCATTTCGTAGGCTATATGTGCGTCCAGTACAAATAATTATCTGAAAGAAAATATTCACAATACTTTAGTACTTAATGGGGGGCTTCTTACTGGTCAAGTAGAGGAGAGATTAATCCTGATGTGCCTGAGACATTGACCTATAAATTGGTACCGGAGTTGCGTTTTATTACTAAGATCAGAATCCATCTAATCCAAGGTTATTTTCATAATATTTTAGTACCTTGTTATATGGTTTGACACTTTGACCCCATTATCTGGTTTTTAGTTTATTCTGATGACAAGTCCTTGTATTCTCTACCCAGCTTTGGCCCAGGCTGTGCGATTTCGAATGGGCCATTTCAGGGAACCAGAACGAGAGGCTGATCTTGCAGGTGACGATGAGCCATATCCTACATCCTTTGAGCATCACGTTGTATGGACATACACCTCAGAAAAGTTTTCACTGGTTCAGGTATGGTCAGTTCCATTATCCATGAAATGCATCAGCCTCTTCCTTTTACCCATTATGGAAACGGATTGATGGTATAATCGAGAGCAGATTGTATCTGGATTCCCCAAGATTTAACAACTTTGACGGATTTTACCATTGGCAGGAAAATTGCTTACAAACGTTCAGTTTACCAGAACCTGTCCTTGCCATTAGTGGATATTTGCAAGTTGAATTTCTGGGTCGGCTTCCTGGCTTCTTGCGGTTAGTTTTCGTAACTTCTTGTTTGGTCAAAGAGGATCCACTCTTTTGTCATGTAGATCTGTCTAATACTATCTCATCATGAAGTTTACACTAATATCTCACTAAACGTTACTTCAGTAGTATAATGTTACTGATGTCTTGCCCTTTGTTATTTGCCTGGACTACATTGAAGTGTGTCCGAAATTGAAGTCTTGGGACGCGCACTTACAGATGATTACATTCTTGAGCCGATGGACCATTTTGGGAAATACTCGCTGAAGTATAAACCAGCTAAAGCTACTGGTGGCAAATATTATGAATGGGGAGACTCTGGGCGATGCTGTCAGTGACACAGAGACTCTTCTTACCTTACATCTCGTCTTTGTTACACAATTTGTATGCTGTATTATTTGTAACCTAACTGTTATCATAGTATCATAGTATGCTTCAATGGTTTTTTTCTGCCTTGAATTGCATTACCATGGGATTATAAGTGCCATGAATGAAAAACAGAAAACTAAGCCAATAAATTGTGTAATATAAAAACCAACAACAAGCGCATCTGGTGTAGTGGTATCATAGTACCCTCCCACGGTACTGACCAGGGTTCGATTCCCTGGATGCGCATTTTTCTTTTTGGTTCAGTCGCATTTGCTCATAATTAATCACCCAAGGGTAATTAGGTAAGTTCAGTGTGTAAGTTGGAATAAGTTCTAATGAGTGTAGGTAAAAAGAGGGTTTTTTTTTTTTTTTTTTCTGATTGATTTAGAGATTTCTACTTCTTAGATCTTGTCATAAATATCATCATCTCCTCTTCCATCCATTAGAAAAGAAAAACAAGGTTTATATATATTTTTCTTGTAATTCTGTTTATTTTTACTCTTCTTCGTTCATTTGGGGTTTAATAACTTAGTGTCTGTTAAAATCTCTTTCATTCAGGGTTTAGTTCTCTACAAAGCTTGCTTCTGTTAATTTGAATGGAGGGTTCTTCAATTGATTTTCTTCAATTTCTTGATAGTGACTTATCCTCTAAAATTCTCTCCAATTTGGATGATCCAGCTGATGTTGTTCGTGTTGCATCTGTTTCGCATTCCTGGCGCCATTTTGGTGAGCTCAACTGACTTCATTTTGCCCTATTTGTTTGCCATTACAATGAAATTGAAATTTCTTAAGCAAAAACCTAGGAGAATCTGACATGCAACACTTGGAATAAGAGATTTGGTGAATTTTTTAGTAAGAGAATCAACCTAGTACAAAAACACAAGTGAAATAGGTTCACTAAGGTTTTACTATATAACACAAATAGGACTCTATGAAATTGGCAATTTACTGATGAAGCTGGCTGTAAATTTACCACTATTGGTAAAAGACCAATGAAGCTTATCGTCTCCCTTTTCGGGAATACTAAACTGAGAAATTTTCTGAACTTGAGGTTATCGATGAAATGTGTGATTTAATTTTAGTGCAGAACATGAGTTTCATACACCTCCTGTCAAAACTGGTCTATGGTCGTCTAGTAATAGTTTCCTTTTTATCTTTCCGTTGTTTCATTTAGTATTTTGAGGGTTCTGCTTAACATATCCAACTTGTTTCACCTGGTGCTTATTTTAGTAGTTTGTTTGGATGGTCCTGCATACTTCATTCTTTCTGATTTTGTGCGGGGAAAAACATGACAATCAAAAAAAAGACTTATGATCTGTGTCACTCCCGTGATAGATTAACTAGAAATATTAATTGAGAGCTAGATGAGAAGTTTCAACTTTCAAGTCTTGTTATTGTTTCCCAATATTTGAAATACGGTTTCAATGTGTTCTGCAGTGATTGCAAGTGAATTCTCCAAGATTCTTTGCTTAAGATTGTTTCCAGAAACATCAAGCGTTATTGCAGCCATTGAAGAAAACAATATAATAGAGCCTTCGGAGGTCGAGACCACAGGTAGTGTGGAAGTGGAGAAGCTGAAGAAGAACCATCAAATTTATGCTTTGCTAGCACGAGGTCTGGCTCCTTCTTTGACAAAAGATTGCATTTTCGAGGCTATAAGTGCGTCTAGTACTGATCATTATCCGGAAGAAATGATTCACCTCACTTTGGAACCTACTGATAGAGTATACGGGAGGCCTTCTTACTGGTCAAGTTTGGGAGAGAGTAATCCTGAGGTGCCTGAGACGTTAACTTACAAATTGGTGTCCAAGTTGTGTTTTATTACTGAAATCAACATCCAACCATTCCAAGGTTATTTTCATTTACTGTGGCACCTAGTTATGTTGTTTGACTTCATTTTCTGGTTTTTCATTTATTTTAATGAAAATATTTCCGTTTTCCTACTCAGTGTTTTACGATGATTTTCCGATATGTTCGGCCAAGGCCTTCCGATTTCGAGTAGGACATGTCAGGGATTTTCAGCGAGAGAGATATCTTATAGGTGATTATAGGGCAGGTCGTAGATCCATTGAAGATCAAGTAGTATGGACATACACTTCAGAAAAGTTTCCAATGGTTCAGGTTTGTTTATCCATGAAATGCATGTGTCTCTGTTTTTCTATCTTGGAAATTGGATGAGGGTAAACTGGAGAAAAGATTCTGTGATTGTCTAATTTCCCATTGGAATCTGGATTCCAGAATCTTGCCAACTCTAATAGATTTTACTATCAAACAGGAAAATTGTTTACAAAATTTCAAGCTACCAGAACCAGTTCTTGCCGTTGGTGGACTTCTGCAGATTGAACTGTTGGGACGAGTGGCGCTTGCAGTTGATGACTTATTCTACTTTTGGTTAGCATCCAACTCTATTTTTTTATTTAAAGAGGAACCACTCTGTCTCAAAAATTTATTAGATATAATCCGTGACGTCCATGGATCTACTCTATCACTCATCGAGATTATAGAAATCTCTTACTTGGCAGAGTTCGATAACAATGTTACTAATTCTTCCTCTTTGTCACTGGACTATGTTGTAGTATCACTCACGTTCAAGTTGTGGGACGCCCGCTCAGAGATGATTTCGTTGCTGAGTTAATTGATCAGTCTAGGAAATGCGTCTTGAAGTACAACCCCGAAACAGCTACTTTTAACAATTGAAGCCTATAATTATCTGAAGTTTGTACATCAGATATGGTGCATTTGGAGTGTACGAAAACTGTCATTTCTTATTTTATCTTTCGCAATTGTGTTTTCTCTGTGCCATTATTTAAATCAGAATCAGGTGTTCTCTAAAACTGTTGTAATACTTTTTCCCAATAAAATTTGACATCTTTCATGGAATGATGGAAACTCAACTGGAATCTATTTCAAGTACTAATGTTTTTGGAATGTAGATGAAGCAGTTGAGCAAACTCCTTCCTTTCTGATGAGCTGCTTAAATGTGGATTTGGAGGCAGTTCTATAGATTTCTGATGAGCTGCTTAAATGTAACCTTCTGAGATTCCGATTCTTCTGCTATTCTTGTCTTAACAGTGGCTGGTGAGGTATGAGTTTCTCTTTTAATTGCAATCAAAAATTTTATGCCGCACAACCCATGTTAAGAAATCAGTAGAGGAGCTCGTACTATTGCTAATTATCTTCATGAGATTAAAAGTAATAGTTGATTTTTCTGTTTGGTAAGTCAATGCATGATGTAGCTAACTTAGTCCTTCAGTTGCGGTTGTTCTTATAAGTCAATGCATGATTAACTTAATAAGTCAATGCATGATTATCAATAAATAAATAAAACCAATCAATGGGATTTAGAAAATATAAAATTTCCCAAACCATATGTCACTTGAAACATTTTAGCAATATACATCCAAACTTGAAACTTGCAGAATAAAGTTTGCTTTTCTTTGTAGAAAGATGAACACGGGAAAATATTAGTTTAGTGTTTGTTTATCTAGCTTATGAGTGTCTTTTACGTGTTCTTAACCGCTTTGCCAACTCATCTTCATTTGGAGAATCTGTTAGGAAAGTCAAACACTCAACCTTTCCAATAGGTAGGTGATAGGAAACCGCCTTACTAGAGGGTGTGGTTCCTCTAGGCAAAACTGTATAAATATCTGGCTTGAGGTATTTGTCTCCACTAACAATTCTAAAGTTTCATTCATTTTATAAATAATGAAAGAGGAGATCTCTTGTTGTGTTACCATGGATTTCATCTTCTCTTGCATTATAAACTCTGCGGGTTAGTAAATTCGTCTTTAATCTGTGTGCTTTTCTTAGTTTGATCTTCTTTTGTTGATAATTTAGGCGACTTCTCAAGACTTCAAATATGTGAACCTGTTACTAATACATTTCTGTAGAATTTCTTCTCAAATTTATTTAATTTCAGTTAAATGTTCTTCCTTTTTTGTTTATTATGTTAATAATGTGAGGAACCATCTTTTCGTCATATAAAGATATGTTTGTCAGGGTTTTGGAGCATCTTAAATGCTGCTCAATTGACATTAGCAAGAGTTCAAGCACTTACTTTCTATGGAAATCTCATTCAGGGTTTGGCCCAAAGCTGTTGACTGAAATGGATGATTTTCTACCACTGCTCAACCGTGACTTGTCATTGAAAATTTTCTCGTGTTTGGATGAACCAGCTGATGTTGTTCGCGCTAGTGCTGTTTCACATTCCTGGCGCGCATTTGGTGGGTTATGGTGACCTCAGATATTTGATTTATCTGCATGCATTTACCTAATTGACATGCCTTATTATTTTCTTTAAAACATTTTACAGCCTTATAAGCATTGCAGAAGACTATTTGTATTACTTTTCTGTCATGTATACAATAGAATTTACAAATAAGTTGTTTATAGTTTGTCCAATGAATTTTAATCTCCTCAATTTGGTCAATAAGATGGTCCTGAATACTTTTTGGTTTTCCGACTTCAAAACACGTCAACTAAATTTCGGAACACACTTACAGACATTGTTACTCCCTAAAAGGTAATAGCAGATATACTGATTGAGAACTGGGAGCAGTTTCAAATTTCAAGTCTTTTCTGAATCTTTGTATATTTATTTTTCTGGAAATGAATGACAAGAATGAAGCTGAATTGATTATCTTCCAATATTTGGCGAATTCAAATACAGATTTTATATGTTTTGCAGTGATTGCAAATGGAGTCTCTAAGAGTCTTTGCTTAAGGTGTGTCCAGAAACCTCATGCGCTATAGAAGCCATTGAAGGGGACAATATAATAGAGCCTTTGAAAGTCGAGACCAACGGTGATGTGGAAATGGAGAAGTTGAAGAAAAACCATCGAGTCTATGCCTTCCTAGCACGAGGTCTGGATTACTTTGTGACAAATGATTGCATTTCAGAGGCTATATGTGCGTCTAGTACAGATAATTTTCTGGAAGAGAATATTCGCAACACTTTGGTACTTGATGTGGTGGGATCTTACTGGTCAAGTGCAAGAGAGAGCAATCCTGATCTTCCCGAGACATTGACGTATAAATTGGTACCCGAATTGCGTTTCATTACTAAAATCAGAGTCCAGCTATTTCAAGGTTATTTTCATGATATCTTGGTACCTAATTACATATGTGGTTTAATTCCATTCTCTGGTTTTTTTCATGACAAGTATTTATTTTTACTATCCAGCTTCGGCCAAGGCTGTGCGATTTCGAATGGGCCATTTCAGGAAACCAGAAGGAGAGACTGATCTCGTGGGTAATTATGAAGCACATCCCAGATCCATTGAAGATCACGTAGTGTGGACATACACCTCAGAAAAGTTTCCAATGCTTCAGGTGTGTTTAGTTATCCATTGAAATGCATCAGAAAAGTTTCCAATGGTTTTCTTTTATTCATTATGGGAACGGGATGAGGGTAAAATTGAGACAGATTGTACTGATCAAACAAAAAAAAAAAAAAAAATTGAGACAGATTGTATGATTGTTTAATTTTC
The DNA here is from genome assembly GCA_023531295.1 of Papaver armeniacum. Taxonomy (NCBI): domain Eukaryota; kingdom Viridiplantae; phylum Streptophyta; class Magnoliopsida; order Ranunculales; family Papaveraceae; genus Papaver; species Papaver armeniacum. The sequence continues at coordinate 265,108 of JAJJWW010002450.1, forward strand.
CTTGCATCAGAAAAGTTTCCAATGGTTTTCTTTTATTCATTATGGGAACGGGATGAGGGTAAAATTGAGACAGATTGTACTGATCAAACAAAATAAAAAATAAAAAATTGAGACAGATTGTATGATTGTTTAATTTTCCTTTGGAATCTTGATTTTCTTCAAGACACTTAACAAACTCTGTTTGATTTTACCCTCAACAGGAAACTTGCTTACAAATGTTCAGGTTACCAAAACCTGTTTTTGCCATTGGTGGACTTCTGCAAATTGAACTGTTGGATCGGGTTCCTGGCTTCTTACACTTGCGGTTAGTTTCTTAACTTCTTAACTCTGTTTGATTTTACCCTCAACAGGAAATTGCTTACAAATGTTCAGGTTGCCACTCTTGTGTCTTATAAATCTCGAACTAATATAATACATGAACTCATCACGAAGATTATACGAATTTCATTGATTGTTGTTCTTTGTTTTCTACATGGACTATGTTGAAGTGTGTCTCAAGTTGAAGTCCTGGGACGCCCACTCACCGGTGATTTCATTCTTGAGCCAATTGGTCACTCCGGGAAATACACGCTGAAGTATGACTCAGCTGAAGCTACTTGTGGCAAATATTATCATTGTGGAGACTGTGGGCGATGCTGCCAGTGACAAACCTATAATGAAGAAGAAAGACTGATGACCCTATGTGCTTGTGAGAAGACTTTTTTTTTAGTAATTTTGTGTATTTTGGTGGTAAAAAGAAACAAGAAAAATTGAAGAATCCAGATTTCTATTCATTATAATTTGAATTTCTAATAGTGGAAATTGAATTATTGTCCTTACTTCTGATGGGCCTTCACAAATATACCTAACAGATTTTATAAATATCCCTAGTGGCATAATTGAAAATTTCAATAAAAATATAATTCATAATATCCCTTATTTAACCTTTCCCTTCTTTCTTCCCCTTCTTCGTTTCATCAGCAGATAAAAATCACCCGAACCGACGACCACCAATTCCATCGCTGCAACCACCACCATCGTCTCTATCTACGCAACGACAACCAACACCACCAGAACCACCACTACCGTCTCCATCGTTACCATTCGGATTTGAGATTTAAATCAATTGAATGTTTTAATTAACAAATTTCAGATCTGAAATTTGTGAAAACTAATTTTACGAATTTCAGAAAAAGCGATCGATCGGGTTTGTATCAGAAATCCTAGAAATCACCATTTAATTTGATGGAAGTAAGTTAATGGATGCTTTGTTAGAGATTGTGGGATAGTGTAGGGCGTTTCCTACAAAACCCACTTTACTAATTTCTCAAGTCTTTTTTGCTAGCTGTGTTCGGTGATCTTTCTAGTTCATTCTTTTGTCTCTTATCAGTTTCTTTAAGTGCTAAATTGGCTGTCGTAAAATGATTGCTGGAAATCTTGAGCCTGCAAGAAAAAGAAGTGGTGGATTAAGAACGAAACAAGCTGGAAGAGGATCTTGTCGTGGAAGTTAGACTTTTTATTAGTTAACGCCGGGATAATGTACTCTACTGTTCGGTACTGAAAAATCCAAAAAACTATTTTTTTTTTCTTTCTTCTTTTGATTGTTCTTTTGTTACTATCTCTCTACTTGGTTGTATCCATCTCTAGTTTTCTCTTCACCGCCACCGCCACCGCCACCACCACCTGAAGTGAAATCTATCATCATCATATGGCAAGTTTTTTCAAAGAGGCTTTGAAATGTCTTTGTGGAGATAATCAATGGTTTTATGCTATTTTCTGGAAGATGGGTATTCATAATCCAAGGTCAGTAATCAGTTCATTACATTTTCATTTTTCTAGCTTCAATTATGTTTTTGTTGTAATTTTGTGATTTTGATTAAATTTGGTCTCTTTTTAGAGAAACTATTGGAGATTGTTTTGTTCCTTAGTGGTAACTTTTTATCCTTTTTTGAATCTCTCTGTGATACTTGGTGTCTTTTTCTGGTTTCGGATGTTTGTGGTGGAATTTGAGTGTGATTGTGGTGGAGATTGGGTGTGATTTTAGTTGCATTTGTTGATGGTGTTCTAGGTATAGAAATTGTCCTTTCAGTAAACCTACTTGCTTCAGTTTTTACGGGATCAACTATGGTTGTTGATCCATCTATGGGATCAACTCTTGTTGTTGACCCAATTTTTTATGGGATCAACTACGGTTGTTGATCCATATATGAGATCAACTCTTGTTGTTGACCCAATTTTTTATGGGATCAACTACTGTTGTTGATCCTTTCAACTCCTATTGTTGACAATATTTCCTTGGATAAGTATAATCATGCTTGTAGATTAAATCTTGTTTGTAGGTTAAATCATGTAAATTTCTTCCAATGTTGAACTTGTGGTGCAATGGTAGCATGGTGACTCCATGTCGGATGATGCGTGTTCGACTCACGCCAAGTTCACTCCATTTTACATGGATCAACTATCATTATTGATCCAATTTTACATGGATCAACTTCCATTGTTGATCCAATTTTAGTGGATCCAATTTATCCAATTTTAGTGGATAAATTGGATCAACTTCTACTGTTGATTATTTTTTTTTGATCAAATACTGTTGGTTCTATTTTTATTTGGATCAACTACTATTGTTGATCCAAAAATATCTAAACCAGCGGCGGTGGCGACGGTGGCGGCGGCGGCGACGGTGGCGGTGGTGGTGGCGGCGGCGACGACGGACTAGTGGTGGAGGAGGACTGTTGGTGGTGTAATGGTGGTGGTGGAGGACTAGTGGTGGTGTAATGGTGGCGGTGAAGGAGTGGTGGTGGAATATTAGTGGTGGTGGCGGTTGGTAGGTGGTGGTTGTTGAACGGTGGTGGTGGAATGGTGGTGGTGGAATGGTAGTGGTGGTGGTGCTAGTGGTGGTGGTGAAGTAGAAGAAGAAATTTGTTGTATTTTGAAATAAAGAAAAAATATTATAGAGTTGAGGGTGGTAAGGTAATCTAATATTAAATGGATAAGGTTATAAAAAAGTAGGGACATATTTATTATTGTATAAGGACATATTTATTGGGTGTTGGGTGTCAAAAGTAGGGACATATAAATAATGTACCCTTTCTAATATCAATAAATTTTTATAAATTTCATCAAGAATATAAAAAATATTTCCCATTTTAAACCAGCAAAGCAATTCCCAAACCCATCATCAATAAAACTCCTCCAAATCTTGAGCTGCTGCTGATAGTAGTAGCACCACTAGTTGGAGAAACAGCTGGTGCATCAACTGGTGAAGGTGCAGGTGCAGTACTTCTTGGTGCCATGACAACAACAATCAATTTCTGGCCTTTCTCACAATGTCCTTTAGCTCCACTGATAAAATAATAAGGACCAGATTTGTTGAGTTCAACTTTTGTGTTTTCTCCATCTTTGTATTCAGCAATTGGTTTTGTCAAAACACAGTTTAAGTAGCTCTCTCTTGTTACTTGCAACACGGAGTCTTTTCCTGTTTCATACTCCCATACTGGAATAACAAAAACAAAAATGTTGATTAATTTAAGAAATTAAACAGATTATTATATATGAAAATGAAGTAGTAATTATTTTTTTACCTAGAGAATCCCCAAGCTGGAAACGAGAAGATTGAGCCCAGTAATTTAATGGTTGAGATTGAGGTGATGATGGGATTTCCCACCCATTTGATTTGCCTCCAACCAAGAAATCTTTAGCTTCTGAGAAGTTGCTGATCATAATCAGATTAACAAGAACCAAAGACATAGACAAAGCTACATATCTTGATGAAATTGCCATTGATACTACTGGTTTTAGTATAGAGCTCAGAAATTTTGAGCGAGTGAGAGAGAAGAGAATATAAGAGAGATTTGTTGAGTGAGTGAGTGAGTGAGTGAGTTGTGGGTTTCTCAAGTGTTGAGTAGGTAATTTATAGAATGGCGGAGCAAAAACTAGCCGTTTGGTAGGTAGGTGCAGAGAAATGAGTACACGTAGTGGAAGAGTTGTTTTGAGCAACGGTCAAATCACAAAAAGTTGTTCTTTCCTGTCAAATCCGTTGCTTAAGCAGCCCATTGCTGTTGGTACTGTGTGGAGACGTCTGGTGTCTAAAGTCGCACCTCATTCCCTGGGCAAAGACATGTGTTCGTACTTTGAGGATTTCCAGTTTGGGGTAGGGGTCCATGCGGAGGGGAGGCTATTTTACATTCGGTAAACAGGCTCATTCTAGAAAAAGGTAATTCTCGTTCTATGACCATGTTGTTTGTGGATTTCAAGAATGCATTTGATTTGGTGAGTAGGTCTGTTATGCTCCAAGAAGTGAGAGCGGGGTGCCCATCCATTTCTAAGTGGATGGAGTTTTGTTATTCTCGACCACGGAGGCTATATTACAATGACTCCACTTTGTCGTCTTCCCAAGGAGTTCAGCAGGAGATCCTCTTAGTCCCCTTCTTTTTGCTCTTACTTTACACCTTTTGGTCAAGAAGATTGCGGTCAGTGTCAGTTGTATTTGCAAGCATGGTATTTAGATGATGGCACGATTATTGGGGATATTCTTATGGTTTCCAAGGCGCTGAACATTATCCAATTTGGGGGTGGGGGGTGGGTGGGTGGGGCGCTCAGTTGATCCACGAAGACGGAGGTTTTCTGGCCCTCAGTTGATCCACGAAGTCTTGATGCCTTTCCTTCACATATTGGAAGACCAGCATAAGGGGTTAAATTTGGGGTATATTAATTAAATACCCTTAGATTTGGAACCCTTCAAAAATACCCCTATCACATTATATATATACCCCTCCTCTTATATATAAATTTTATCCATTTAGAAATAAATTATTTTAGTAATCTATTTCACATGATATTTTTGTTTATTTCAAAAAACAATAATTTTCTATCTCGATCACTCCATCACCGCCTCAAACTCCACCAACGGTAATCCACCACCACCACCACCACTCGACAACCATCACCACCGCCACCACCACTTCACAACGAGTGCGAATTCGTGCACAGTACTCCTTAACGAGTGTATGTTTCACATTTTTATCTCTACCCTTGATTTAATTTAGGGAGTTATGTAACGAGGGTTGTGATTCTAAACATGGAGGGTAATGGGGTCATCAGTTAAATAATCAACCAATCAGAAGAATATGTGAAATATACACTCGTTAGAGGAGTGTGAACAGATTTGGACTCCTTCACAACCATCACCAACATTCCACCATCACAACTCCACCACTTATCGTCACCGCCGCCACTACCGCCACCGCCATCGCGACCACCATCGCCTCCAAATCCACTACCGTTGCCGCCAAGTTGATAACAAAATTGAAAATTTAGAAATAAGTTAGGTCCAAATTTTTGTATCAACAACCGAAGTTGATCCAGATTTTTGTATCAACAACCGAAGTTGACACCAAATTTTGATGTCAACAACCCAAGTTGTTACCAAAATTGAAAAGTCGGAAATTTGTTAGGTTAAGATTATTTGTTAACAACCCAAGTTGACACCAAAATCTGGTGTCAACAACAAAAGTTGATCCCAAAATCTGGTGGCACCACCACCTCCACCGCCGGCATCACCACCACCACCACCAGCATGTGAGATAATAAATAAAATATTTTTCATCTAAATTTTATTAATATTGAAAAGATATTTATATTTATATGATTTAAAATTAAATGAATTATATTTAAGAAGACAAGGGGTATAATTATTGATGCATAAGGGTATATGTGAAATCTATGAAAAAAGACGGGTATTAATATAATTTCCACTTAAATTTTTAGGTGGGCTTGTGAGCCTTGATCATGGGTACTGTAGTGATTTAGTCAAGGCCAGAGTTCTCAAGACTATGGAGTTGATGGATGCTGTGAAGAAGTTAGAGGATCCTCGGTGTGAATTACATTTGCTGAGAAGCTATGCAGGGGTTTCTAAGCTATATTTTTCTATGCGAACTAATATGTCTGAGCATTTATCAGAGGCACAGGGCATCTTTGATTCGCACTTGGCCCATCATGTGCGTCATATTATTACGAATGATCGACCTGGTATGGGTTTGTTATAGCTTCGACTTATCTCTTTATCTCTCAGGCATGGTGGTTTGGGCTTATTTTTCATGGCTGATGCGATCCATTATTGTTATTTGCCTTCGGTGATCCAGACATCCCCTTCAGTATGTTATCTTGGCAACACTTCTTTACTGAGTCCTGATCTTGGTATTCAGATGTCTATGGAATTATTTTCACGTGTATGTCCTGGTGCCAACGTCGATCATATTTACCCTCATCCCATGAAATTTCTGGCGGTTAAGTATTTTAGGTTGTTATGGAAGAGATGCCTGAGAAGTTCTCCGTGACTGCTCGCGACTGTGCCCTATGGCAATGTAACAAGTCCAATCATGCTTCAGACTTTCTCAAAGCACTACCCATTGAGGGGCTTAACCAAAGGCTTGGGGCGCGTCAATTATAGTGCAGTTCTTTGTTATCGTTTGGGTATTCCCCTTTATACTGTAGATAGTCTTTGTACCTTTTGTGACCGGGATATGGGTTGTTTTGGATATCACGCTTTGCACTGTGCTCATGAGGTGGGGCTCAAATTTTGGCATGACCTTGTCAGAGACATTATTGCTGATATGTGTTATCGTGTTGGGGTGCCTGCTAGGAAGGAAGTCGCTTTGGGTTTCTTGTTTAACGATGATGGGGCTCTGAGACCTGCGGATACTCTGGTGATAAGGGTTGTGACGTCTGTTTAGAAGTGACTGGGGCGTCGCCTTTTACCGGAGGAGGAGTTCGTGATTTTCAGCCAGGTTTAGCTTTGAGGAATGTCATTTCACGTAAACATAAAAAAATGCTTCGATAAATGCTTGGCTCAAGGTTTTTGTTTTGTCCCTTTAGCTTTCACGAAATTTGGGGAACTTGGTGAGGACTTTTTGGATCTTTTGAAGAGGCTGCACAATCACTTGTCTAGGTTTGATATTAGCGCAAAGAAATATAATTTCTTTTTTCATAGATTAGGTATTGTCATACAGAAGGGTGTTGGTGCCCAGCTGGTGACAAGGATCCCTACCAGTTATTGGTAACGTGAGTAATTAAGAATTTAATTATAAGTTCAATACAAAAAAACATGAATGAAAAAGTTAAAATATTCACAATTTTTAATATAGCCGTTTGTGGCCAAATAATGACTTGGAAAAATAATTTCGGCTATCCAATAACCATTTTTTCATCAAAAAAAAACCTCATAGTACGCGAGTTGTCACTTACCTAAAATTTGCTCCAAAAATGAGTCTCGTGACTTATAGCATAAGTCATGGCATAAAACACATGATTGCTAAAGGCAGATACCGTTATTACTAGAGTGGGTACCAATTTAGAGGTTTAATGGTCAAAATTATTTTATTTTATATGGATTGGTACATGCTTTCAGCAATCGTGTTAAAATTTGATTAGTGGTTTGAACATTGTCGTGTGTTAGATATGTACATGTGAACTAAAATTTGTTTGATCACCAGAAAGCTTTCCTGTCGACTCAAAAACTGAGAGTATAACGATGAATATGTATTTTAACTCAAAAACGATGGAGTAACTCAAAATCCATTGTGATCCAACGTTAGCCTTGTGACCTAAAATTTTAGTGATCCTATATAAAGTCATTTCTGGACATCCTAGACTTGTGGTAATTCTGAATTGCAGATATCATTCACAAGATGTGCCGCTTCTTGCAGCTCTTTTTACTGGAAATATCTATTAAAACACAAGAAGTCCAAGGATTGTGTCGCATCTGCTGGTAGGCTCGGAAACCTACAATAATAATACTGCAAGTGCACAGTGTCTAACTAGTAGACAATGGCAAGTACAGGTCGTTCCCACGAGGAGTGTGAAATACCCTACTAACTAATACCAAAAACAAAGTAACCAAATAAGGTGATGCTCAAAAATTTCTCAGATGTTCGAGACGAAATGAAATGATAATAAAAATTTTAACAGCAAACAAAATGGAGATAGGTTATTAGGGTATTCGATTTCCACCAATTTAATTATATAAAACTCTACTAATTTCTATTTATCACTCAAGACAAATATCGAAATCAATCTCATGTCCCGGAAGATGTTATATTAAATTCTAAAATATAGTTTAACCGTTGTAACTTCCTTCGCTTCGTATGTAGCGATCCTAAAGCATTACCTATCTATCCTTGCATGCCACGTCTAGGGATTTAACCGAAGCACGAAATATCAATTCAAAAGCATAAATAATCAGAAAAATCACATGAACGATAAAACACCAAGCTATATGAAGAGAAATCACTAATCAATGAATCATTATTACAAATATCATCGTAGAGTTTATATAAATAAATTGGTTTCTATCTAAACCCTAATATGGTTCTAGCTAGACATGACTTTCTCAAAAGCCATAAACATATTCATGGATTCACTAGCTAAACCAAAAATGAAATCGAGAGTATGAAACTTCAAACCCTCGTCTCCTCCACAGCTCTCGGCTCTGTAGCCGCAGCTCCACCCGTTCTCTGGCCGTCGGCCTCCTCCTCTTTTCTGTTCTTCTCGTAGTTTTTATGAGTGCTGCGAAGAAGTTCACATTGGGCCTAGTAAGACACGGCCCAGTCCGGAAAACAGAACCCATTTTCCAAATTCAGTTAATTACGAAACTCCAAGTCTCCAACTGCAAATGCTCCTTTCTATTCTCCTCAAGTCTTCTGAATCACGACCAGCTTTGGTCGATCTCACTAGCACCTTCACCTTCCTTTGTAACACACTCGAGACAACACTAGCAAACCCAAGCTGCCCGACTATCACCAGTTCTATCACCACTGCCAACACCATTTCAGCTTTCCTATAGCCATGATACGATGGCACTTCCACTGATTTGGAAACTCGATAATAATCCATCCTTTTGCTTCTGCTGTCAGCTGAAATTCTATCTCAACTGCAGCTGCTCGAATCTCTACAACACCAGCACTGTCATATCCTCCATTCGAGCAGCTGCATTAATAATCAAGTCCCCCAAAATCTATTGCCTATATCATCACGGAAACTGCAGGTCGATAAACCCCGACAGCAACACTGTTGACCATCAGAAATCACCCACTTCATTCGAACACAGCTCCACAGTATTACTTCTCTACCGATTGCAACTAGCTCGACCAACAACCAACTTCTTCCCAGAGGCAAACGTCAGTACTGTCCATCTATTCTCAGGCCTTACAACACCTTCGTCTGAATTTCCATGGAGCTGATTCCATCTTCTTTTCAACCCGTGTTTTATTAGTAGAAATGATCACCGTAGACACCACAGATCGTAGCCCCACAAACCACGGCAGTAAACTCTTCTTCTTGCTGTTCCAGGCATGATATATTGGCCGAAACCATCTAAACTGCACTAACTTCTTCCTTTCCCATTCGCAACCACAGTAGACAATACCACCTCTGCATGCAATCAAAGAACCTAACTTTGTTTGCTGTCATCTTCTTCCATTCGAGTGCCCAGATACAGCTCCAGCCTCCATTCTGGAATCACCTGAATTCCGGCCAAAACTTTCAATCTTCCTGCGACTCGAATGCTTTCTTAACTGAACCATGTCAACAACGACCTAACTTCAGTTGACTGCACTTCAGGCCAAGAGACTCAAATCCAGCAGCATCACACTAGTCGAAAGCACCACTGGCATCGGCAACCAAAATCCACCTTCATTCTGTCTTCGAACCTCCATCGTACTCGAGCTCTCAGGTGCCTGCTCTCACTCATTTGTTGCTCTTAGTGGACTGAAGTGTCTGCTTAAAAGTAAAAGTATCAAGTTCTTTGTTTGATTTGCCACTATCTCTGGCTGTGTGGTGGCTTAAGTGGCACAACATCATAACTGTTGGCTTGACAGTCCACCATCTCATTCATTAAGTTTTGTCTCCTTTGGTTCACACTTTTGGGCCTCTGGCAGTGAAATGTCTTTCATGCTGCTAATATATATAGATACCAGGCCAGCTGTGGTTGCTGATACATGGAGATACCAGGCCAACCTCATTTTATTATTCTGGTTGCTGATACATGGAGATACCAGGCCAACCCGGCTGTTGATATATAGAAATACCAGGCCAGCCCATTTCATTGCTGCTGATATATGGAGATACCAGGCCAGCATAATTGATCATTGGTTGCTGATATATGGAAGTACCAGGCCAACCCCATTTATCATTATGCTGCTAATATATAGAAATACCAGGCCAGCATAATAACTGCTGCTGATATATAGAAATACCAGGCCAGCTACATTTCATTGCTGCTGATATATGGAGATACCAGGCCAGCATATTTGATCATTGTAGTTCTTTGATACATGGAGATACCAGGCCAACCACATTTTGCCATTTTAACGCGCAAACACCATTAAGTCTCACATTTTCTTCATTTAATCGTTGGATGATCGAATTCACTTGTACTTTCTACAAAAGCACTAAAATAGTATTAGTAACTAAAATATTGTATCCTAGCTAATATAAATATGGGTATAAAATGTAGCATTTACATGCTTATCATCTGCCCATAAGAATAAGGTGACTTGATTAACTGTTGCTTCTTTTGATTTACTAAATTAATTTCCGGAGATTATGATGTTAAGTGGAATCGTCAAGTATCACATTCCTTCAAAACACTTGGAATACTCGAACATCCCACCTTGGGGCAGAAAAATTAAATTCAAAAAACCTTCCATGGTACTGCAAGATATGTTCGTAGTTTTACTTTACTCTCTTTCTTTTTCTTGTCAAATTTTATACTTACATAGGATCACCGATTTTTGTCTAAAATAAAGATCAATACTTAGCAAATCCTAATATTTATTTCAAAACTCAAGAATTTTTTATTCTGTTAACAGTAACCAATACTAGATATTTTTTTTTAATTTAAATGGTGAGATGAGACTAATTGTTATGTTGTTGAACTTTAAACTCTAACATTGTAATTTTGAACAAAAAAATAAAATACAGTAAATAATCACGTTCAAATTTTCACCTATAAATCATATAGCTAATACCTTAATAAAAGTTTGTCGATATATACTTGTTAGAGCACTGCTCGGTCAAACTTACAAGTTATCTCAAGCCTGTTATCGATGTTAGATGCACAAAACTATAGCTTCATCAACAAATATGTATGTGAAGACTGAACCAATGTATTTATCACAAGTATTACCATTCTATGTATATGAGATCATGTCGTATGATTTCTAGCAGATTAATATTGCAAAGAAGAAGTTTCAAGTCAAGCTTGCCTTGTTAAACATATCGAAATATGATTAAAGCAATGGATGTTCATATGACTTTAGCAATCTTAGTTCGAAACAATTTATTATTAAAGAACTATTTTGGTTTCAAATGGATCATTTAGAAATTGCCCAAGCAATTAATTATATTTATATCTATGGCAATTGGGAATATTTCAAAACATCAAAAGGGAGTTTCAGAACTACTGAGTTTTGAATTCGTGAATGGGGTAGGTGCGCATACCCAATATGCACACCTCAAGGGTCTGAGTTCATGAATAGCCTAAGGGTACACATACCCGGTGTAAGTATCTTGGCTATCTGAATTCACGAACTGGTTCATAGGTACGCTTACCATTCCGCGTACTTACCCAGTATGAATTAAGTAGATTTCATGAATTATTTTCACAAATATGCTTACATTGCGAAAACCATCATGAACACCTCTAATACATCTTTGATCACTAAGACACCTTGTGTATGTGTATCATGATTCAAGTCTTAAATGTTTAAATGAACACGATTTTGCTTATTAGTTCTTAAGGCATACTTTCATGAACTATCATTGTACATGGTCCATGGACCATAGTGTATATTCTTCTATGTAATTTCAAGACGAATTTTCACATGCATGAACTCCCAACAAGAGTTTCATCTAAAGAGAGAAAGTGTTTGCTTGATTCTCAAGTTATCGTAGCTCAAATTCAAAGCAACCATTAGTCTTGAAAGTCTATAAATAGAGAGTCTCAAACAACTAGGAATTTTAATCCTAACACTTGTGTGTCCTAGTTGTATGCTAGAGTCGTCCTTTATTAACCTAGGTTTCCTCTGAGAAACATAATTAGTTTAATTACTTCACTTAGGGATTCGTGAAGCCATGTTCGAATATCTTTACCTTGATAGTTCATTTATCCCGATCTTGTTCTTTTTTTTCGTTGAGGTTTATGTCAATATCCTTCAAGAACAAGATAGATATAAATCACAAAGTTCTCTTTGTCTCAAACTTTTTTATTCATCAATAAAGATATCTAAAACTCTTCTTTATTGATAGGTTTAAGATTCTTCTCGAAAGATGATTAATAATCCAGTCTTCTCAGCTAATTGAGTGTAAGTGTTCTGGATTTATGAGGTTTGCCAGCTATGTCTATTGCAAACAGATTACATGCCTTGATCTATTCGATCTAAAGGGAAATCAAAGAGGCTTATCTGTTAGAGGCAGAACGGTATCAAAATCTTCACTTAGGTTGAAGCAACTCTTTTCCTGTAAAGGACATCAGCTACCCGAATCAATTACGTAAGGAACATGACTGCAACTGAATTGATTGGAGGGTGAATTCAGTCTCAACTACATTCCACTCCGAAGTATGATAGTAGGCTAGTGTCTTTAGTGGCTTAATATAGTTTGGTGTTCAAATATGAACGATGTCTGGTGTTTTTTTTAGGTGCAGTTTTCCTCGGTAACTAAAATTCTGGCGTTTTGTGTTTTTCCTTTTCCGCATTATATTGTATTATATTTATAATAATAGGATTAGCAGAGGTAATACTTAATCAGTCTTAGTAGATAATTTTATACTAATTGTGATCTACTACGAGGTTCGTTCTTGTAGATTTCGTATCTTGAAAGATAGATAACAAGTTTCTTACTTAGAAGAATTCATATCATTTTTATTTGGATATGAATAGATTGATATTGGATATTAATTTTTGAGATCGTCCAAGTACTTTTCTATACAATCAGGTTCTCGTACTTTGTTGTCTTGACTTTCTGATTGTGAAGAGAAAGAGATATAAAATATATATACATATTGTTTAAGGATTTTTAATTATATCTACTTGCAATTGTATTAGGTTTTGTCCATACATGTTGCCGAACGAAAAAGTTGGTGATGTACTTGGTACCCTCTTCTTTTCAATTTGTATCAGAGCAGGTAAAAAATTTTAAACCTAACAAGTTTGTATTTGTAGCGATCTGAATTTATGGACAAGAGTGTAATCTCTATAAACATACCACCGACCTTCGATGGCACAAATTACTTACGATGAAAAATAACTATGTTCTCCTTCTTAAAAGCCCGTGATTTTCAAACATGGATACTTTTTGTAAAGGTGTATGATCGTCCAATAGTTACAGAAGGCGAAAGAACTATTGCGAAAGAGATAGTTAATAAAGCGAATCTGAAATAAGTGATGCAAAGCATAATTATGATGGATAAATATTATTATCCATGCCATAATCCAAGACCTTCAACATCATATGTCTACATGCACGACATCGAAGCAAGCTTGGGATATCTTATACGACGATAAATTTGAAACCAACTTTCTGATGATATGTTCCTGTTACAAAACTCTACATCCCTACCAAAAGTGAGGACAATCCGAGACGTATAACCTCATTATTTACCACTTTGAAAATCATACTCTTCTTCAATGACTTTTCTTCTATGTTGGGTCACATATTATAGGCCTAATGTCACGGATATAAGTTGCGCTAGATAAGATATGAAGAATTTCCTACCTCACAAATCTTGAAATACATTTTTAATCACTACCGAAAATAATATCACTTAAAGTCTCTTTCTTAGTATGGATTTTATGTTATAGCAGTTCACCTACCTTAGATTTTCTTTTTACTATGGGGAAGGTGCAAGATAATACTTGCTTACTCTGTAATGTTTAACCTGAGACTAGCAAGCACTTATTCTTGCACAATAATATCACACTCAAAATATGAGCCTATTTCTTAGAAAATTTTGGTATGAATTTAGATTTTGCCGGAAAGATATACACTAACTTATGAAAATGGAGACCTAAGAAGAACGCTAATATAGTGAAACGAATATGGAACTTGTTACTTTTTGCAATATGGTGAAGTTTGTGGAAATATAGAAATTACAGATTGAATAGAAATAAAACAAGAAGTGTCAAGCAAATTATTGTGGAAGTCAAATTTTTATTGTTCAATTGGGCTATTAACTTTGATATTAAGCAAATATTAAATGTTTAGTGTGGAAAACTTCTATAGATTACATGGATGATAGTAAATAGATTGATGTGAATAATAGCACAGTTTATATTGGAATTTGAGTAATTAAATTAATATTAATATCAAAGTTATGGTAGATAACATTTGAATAACAAAATTAGATCAGATATATGGTGAAATTTATATAACAAAATATGGAACTACGTCAAATTAGTACTAAATTGTGAATAATATTTATATATTCAACATACCTTAGATGAACTGGATTCATTCTCATTGGGTACGAATGAGCAACACTTACCCCAAGATGAAGATAAAGTTTTCTCTTAAAGGTGGGGAGTTTTGAAGGCCAGAGGAAACGTTTTTAATTTTCGTGGACGAAAATATTATAAGGTGGGGAGAACGTAGAGAACCATAAGCTCGTCAACGCAATTTGACCGACCAAGAGACGATTTAGCCGCTAATAAGTCGATTAACTAAATATGAACATTAATTAATAGAAATTAATCAAAAAATAATCTGGCTATGTAAAAAAGTAGGGGTACAACAACCTCACCCAATAATTCGCTTAGAAATTTGTATGGACTAACTCCAATATACTGTAAGAGAATCAACTAGACAGTCAGACTCAATCTTAATAAAAAGTATATCAAAGAGTTATATCTCAATTTCTCAATTCAATACTTACTCAAGCAAATAGAAATCTACGAGTCTAATTGAATACAAGAGAAATTAACTTGAACGGTACCAAAGACCAATGTTCAAGTATCAATCAATTTCAATCAACAACCAAAGGTTGGATTTACCAATTGATCGATTCAACGCACAACCTGTGATATATCAATTATATAACAAGATATAAAGCGGAAAAGAAATAACACAAACACCAGAAGTTTTGTTAACAAGGAAACCGCAAATGCAGAAAAACCCCGGGACCTAGTCCAGATTGAACACACACTGTATTAAGTCGCTAAAGACACTAGCCTACTACAAACTAACTTCGGTATGGACTGTAGTTGAACCCCAATCAATCTCACACTGATCCAAGGTACAGTTGCGCTCCTTACGTCTTTGATACCAGCAGGATACTATGCACTTGATTCCCTTAGCTGATCTCACCCACAACTAAGAGTTGCTACGACTCAAAGTCGAAGACTTTAATAAACAAATCTGTATCACACAAAAAAGTATAAAGGAATAGATAAATCTGTCTCCCACAGAAATACCTACGAGTTTTGTTCCGTGTTTTGATAAATCAAGGTGAAGTGGAACCAATTGATATACCGGACTTATATTCCCGAATAACAGCCTAGAAATATCAATCACCTCACAATAATCTTAATCGACTAGCGAAACAAGATATTGTGGAATCACAACCGATGAGACGAAGATGTTTGTGACTACTTTTCTATCTTGCCTATCGGAGAAATTAATCTCAAGCCAATCTTACGATTGCACTCAATCACGATAGAAACAGCAAGATCAGATCACGCAACTACAGAGAAAATAGTTGGGTTTGGCTTCACAATCCAATGAAGTCTTCAAGTCGTTAACCTACAGGGTCTCGGTAGAAACCTAAGGTTAAAGGAGAATCGACTCTAGCTTATACAAATAGTATCACACAGGAGGTGTGGGGATTAGGTTTCCCAGTTGCTAGAGTTCTCCATTATATAGTCTCCAAATCAGGGTTTGCAATCTAAGTTACCTTGGTAACAAAGCATTCAATATTCACCGTTAGATGAAAACCTTATTAGATTCGAGCTAATATCTTTCAACCGTTAGATCGAACTTAGCTTGTTATACACAAATGAAATGCACGTTCATTTAGGTTTGTGTAACCGTACCTAAACGTGTACACCTAGTTGGCTCAACACTAGTTTACCAAATGGTTAGCCATATGAGTACTTTCATATCAACCTTATTCATCTTCACCATAAATAGTTCAAATGACTCAAAAGAATTAGTTAGAGAGTTGTTCAATTGCTTAGATCTCATAGAAGTATATAAGACACAATCAAAGCAAAAACAATTTTGATTCACTCGAATCGATTCATGAACATTATAGCCACGGTTTGCAAATATGCATTCCTTAGTTTATATATGTCTTAGTTCACAAATAAACCGTTTTTAGAAAATAACCCACTTAAGTATGCATACCGTTATGCATACTTAAGTACCCGGTTTGAGTTTGTTTTCAGTTCACAAACTCCAGCAGAAATTCACGGGATGTGAACTTTCGGTAGTACACGTACGGGTACGCGGACTTAGCTTCCGGACTTCCAGAACTAGTAAAGTACGCATACTTTAGTTCAAGGATTTTGGACTTACACACGTATGAGTTCACATACAATGTTTATATCCATTCAAGGTTATATATTCTAAACTCTCATTTCAATCATTGAAACATTCTTAGAGGATGTTAAATAGAGGTTATTCACACACTATTTTTCATCAAAGAGATTTTCAAGATATTGAAATAATCAACATGACTTTCGTCACTTGTAAAGATGAACTTGGCCAAAGCGAAAGCTTACCAACACATATTTCGAGAAATAGATAAGTGAGATAAACAAACTCGAAATAGCAAATGTGTATAATCGAAGTCTATATAGCAATACGACTTTTGTCTCAAGATAGGAGATAGAGTAGATAGACTTTTGAGTGATAGATAAGCTCAATTCTCCACATACCTTTTAGTCGATGAAGTTCCACCAGTTCCTTGAGTAGTTCTTCGTCTTTGGATGATGAACGTCGTGGAGTCTAGAGCTCAACTACACTTTCTATCCTAGTCCGAGACTTAGCTATAAGTAGACTAGAAATCAATACATATAGTTTTGGCAACTAAACATGACAAACAAGCTTGAGATAGCAACGCTTGCGAGTTCGACCGAGCAGTGCTCTAAAAATATCCCCATTTGTCAATTTTAGTGACAAAACTATCAATACATATGGAATACAAAATAAATAAACTTTGCAGCTTCTCTTCCACATGCATGATCTCCTTGGTTCTTCAACATTACTCGAAATCTTCGTCACTTCCAAGTACTCCAATAATTCCAAAGATATTCAAATCAGCATCATCGTTGTTGAAGATCTGTAGCCATAACAATGAGAAAACAAAAGCTCTCAATCATTATTATACAGTGTCATAGTATTATTACACAGCATCAAAGTTTAATTGTATCACAACTTTGACAACAATACTATGGTGATATGTATCACTCCCCCTTAGTCAATACTTCATCTCACATGAAAACCACTCCCCCTTACATAATGATCCTAAAACCATATGTATTTGTAGTGTGAACTACACATTAATTCTCCCCATTTTTGTCAATAAAATTGGCAAAGGTACGAAAACTAGTGGGATCCTAACGAAATTTCCGTAGAGACACTTCATGACCAAAAGAAAGCACATATCAACTTTTTAGATGCAATCATATAGCCGAAACTAAATGCATTCATGAAGGAGTTTATAAAGATACAAGATAACCCCTGTAATATTCCACAGCCGCACTCCCCACAAAGATTTGACAATTAAGCACAAGTTCAATTAAGAACTCTCCCCCATAAAATGCCATTCCCGAGAGAACAAAAAGAGCGACCTTACTTTCACAAGAAAATAAGGATTTTTTTGGACATTGCACTACGAAACCTGACAGAAAATCAATTACTGAAACAAATGTAGAATTGAAGCTAAGACTTACTGGAATTCTAAACTCAATTTCCCTAAAGATCGAGATAAGCATAGGGGCAAAAGTTTTAGAAATGACTAATGAACCGAAACAACACCAATAGACTACCGTAAGTGTTGAAATGTAGCAGTATCTAATGGTTCGGTGAGAATGCCATCCAATTGTTGTTCGAAAGGCACAAATTCCATATTTATGATACCATTTTCATATAGATCTCGAATAAAATGGTACCTTATATCAATGTGCTTTGTTCTTGAGTGCTCAACGGGATTCTCAGTGATTCGAATCGCGCTAGAGTTATCACAAAAGATCTTCATTATTCCAGTATCAATTCCATAATCAGCTAGCATTTGTTTCATCCAGAGGAGTTGAGTACAACATGAGCCGTCAGCAATATATTCTTCCTCACATGTGGACAGGGATTGTGAATTTTGTTTCTTGCTATGCTAGGCCACAAGATTCAGTCATACATAGTAGAAACCCCCTAATGTACTTTTTCTGTCTTCTACACATCCTGCCCAATCAGCATCTGAATAAGCAGAAATATTAGTGTTAGTATCAAAAGTGTAAGATAAACCATACCCGACCGTGTGATTCACATATCGTATGATCCTTTTTGCAGCTGCAAGATGTAATTCCTTTGGATTAGCCTGAAATCTAGCACAACAACCCACACTAAACGCAATATCAGGTCTAGTAGTTGTAAGATATAAAAGTCTACCAATAATAGATCGATACAGTTTTTGATCCACATTTACTCCTTTCTCATCTCTATGTAGTTTACCGGTGGTGGGCATAGGTGTCGATTTTGGAGTTGACTTATCCAGACTTGAACCTTGAGACAAGATCCATGGCATATTTTTCTTGAGATAAGTAAATTCCATCCTTATGTTGCTGAATTTGTAATCCTAAAAAGAACTTCAATTCACCAACATTGCTCATTTCAAATTCTTTGCCAAGAGAGACTTGAAAATCTTTTGCAAGTTTTTTCAGAAGTTGAACCATAAATGATATCATCTACATAGACTTGAGCAATGGAAACATCTTTCCCACTCCATTTGGTAAACAAGGTTTTATCAGCTCCGCCTCTCGAAAAACCTTTCATAAGAAGAGAAGTAGTTAGTTTTTCAAACCAGGCACGAGGTGCTTGTTTTAACCCATATAATGCCTTTTTAAGCTTAAAGACATGATCTGGGAAATCAGGGTTTTCAAAAACCTTAGGTTGAGCGACATAGACCTCTTCCTTCAAATTTCCGTTTAGGAACGCGGATTTTATGTCCATTTGAAATAGCTTAACCTTTATAAAACAAGCATGAGCTAACAACAACCGAATGGACTCAAGGCGTGCCACAGGAGAAAAGGTTTTGTCAAAGTCGATACCCTCAATCTGTGAATATCCTTAAGCGACAAGTATGGCTTTATTTCTGACAATTGTGCCAAATTCATCATACTTATTCTTGAATATCCATTTGGTACCAACAATATTGATATTGGAGGGACAAGGTACTAGTTCCCATACGTCATGTCTTTGAAATTGATTTAAATCTTCATGCATTGCATTCACCCAAAAGGGATCGCTAAGAGCTTCATCAATATTTCTCGGTTCTACTTGTGAAAGATAACAACCAAAATTGCAAATATTTTGAAGTTGTCCTCTTGTCTTAGTAGTAGAATCTTTACCTCCAATAATACTGTTGGGATCATGATTCCTTTGAACCTGGAGGTGTCTAGGAAGGACACGTTCTTTTTCGACAGGAGCAACCTGATCAGTGCTCTTCTCCTCGTCACTAGAAATATCGGGATCGATGCATGATTGGGATGACTTCATTTGATTAAGGATTTCTTTGACTTTCTCAATTGTCTGTTAGAGGCAATTCAACGGAGAGGATTATCATGATGAAAATTACTAACATCATCAATGATAACATTAGCAGACTCCATCATAACTTGGGTTCTGAGATTAAACACTCGAAAACCACGACTATCAGAGGCATAGCCAAGAAAGATACCTTCATCACTTTTAGTATCAAATTTCCCTCTCTGTTCTCGATCTTTTAGAATGTAGCACTTACTTCCGAACACTCTGAGATAGTTTAAGTTGGGTTTTCTACCGTACCACAACTCATAAGGAGTGTTTAGGGTTTTAGACCGTAGGTAGACATGGTTGATCAAATAAAATACCCTGAAGACAGCTTCTCCCTAAAACCTTAAAGGTAAGTTTTTGTTATGGAGCATTACCCTAGCCATTTCCTGAATGTTCATATTCTTTCTTTCTGCAACTCCATTAGCTTGAGGAGTAATGGGTGGTGAGTATTGTTGAATAATCCCCAGTTCTTCACAAAATTCAAACACCTTAGAGTCCTTGAATTCAGTTCCACAGTCGCTTCTAATTTTCTTTAGTTTGCGACCTTGTTCGTTCTGGATTATATTAACAATAATCTTGGATTCATCAAGGGTTTCATTCTTATGAGATAGAAATGCTACCCAAGTGAATCTGGTGTAATCATCTACCATAACTAAAGCGTATTTCTTACCCGCAACCGTGGGTTGTTGAATAGGTCCGAAGAGGTCCATATGAATTAAATAAAGTGGAGCTTTAGTGAGAATATCTCGAGATGATTTATGGTGAACTTTCGTTTGTTTACCCTTTTGACAGGCACCACATACACCATCAATCTTTGCATTGATTTTGGGAACGCCTTTAACAAGTTCTTTATTAATGATCTTAGTTAGAAGACGATAATTGATGTGACCAAAACGCTCATGCCAAATATGTGTAGATTTCACCTTAGTCAAGTTGCAACAATTACTGAACTGAGTATCCAGAAGATAACAATTGTTTTTACCAGGAATTCCCTGAAAAATTACTTTTCCAGCTTTGTCTACAATGTCACATTCATTTGCATTGAATACAACTCTATGGCCTTTGTCACATATTTGACTAATAGAAAGAAGGTTTGCAGTCATACCTTTAACATATACTACATCATGGATTTCGGGAACGCCGTGAAGTTTGATCGTCCCATTCTTGCTTATGTAGCAGCAACTCCCATCTCCAAATGTTACCGGACCTCCTTCATAGTCGATTGAAGTTACAAACCACGAGAGATAACTAGTCATATGTTGGCTACATCCAGTGTCAAGAAACCATTGAAAGGGCGATGTTGATTTTAAAGCAAAAGCTCCCATGCTAACACTACTATCTTGTTTAGGATTTCTTGTTAGTTTTGTACATCCCTTCAGAGAAGTAAACAGTTATTCAGCTTTCTTATGAAGATTACTTGCAACTTTTAAAATTTTCCGGAAGGACATACATGTATGTTGAAAGTGATTGTAGGAGTCACAAAACATACATGGAACAACATCTTTAATTTCGTTTGAGTAGTTCTGAGTCCTATCAGATTTCACAAAGCCTAGACCTCGTTTATCACCTGACTTACGACCATTCTTGAGTGAAGAATGAACAGAGTTATTCAAATCCATTGGAGGAATTTTGACAGATTTCAAATCCTTATACATTGTAATTTCTGCAACAAGATCAGAGTTGATTTGGATTTGTTCATCCAACTTTTTTCTGGAGAATAACAAGTTTTTCAGAACTTTTTATACGATTAGGATTTAATCCTGGTGAAGCGTTTATAGAGACTTTACTGTCCATACAGTCAGATCGCTTACAAACACAGACTTATGAGGTCTTAAACGTGTTTGCCTTCTATGATACAATTTGAAAGTGTGGGGGTACAACAAACTCACCTAATAATTCGCTTAGCAATCTGTATGGACTAACTCCAATATACTTTTAAGAGAATCAACTAGACAGTAAGACTCAATCTTAATAAAAAGTATATAAAAGAGTTATATCTTAATTTCTCAATTCAATACTTACTCAAGAAAATAGAAATCTGCGAGTCTAATTGAATACAAGAGAAATTAACTTGAACGGTACCAAAGACCAAGGTTCAAGTATCAATCAATTTCAATCAACAACTAAAGGTTGGATTTACCAATTGATCGATTCAACGCACAACCTGTGATATTTCAATTATATAACAAAATATAATGCGGAAAAGAAATAACACAGACACCAACAGTTTTGTTAACGAGGAAACCGCAAATGCAGAAAAACTCTGGACTTAGTCCAGATTGAACACATACTGTATTAAGCCGCTACAGACACTAGCCTACTACAAACTAACTTCGGTCTGGACTGTAGTTGAACCCCAATCAATCTCACACTGATCCAAGGTACAGTTGCGCTCCTTACGTCTCTGATCCCAGCAGGATACTACGCACTTGATTCTCTTATCTTATCTCACCCACAACTAAGAGTTGCTACGACCCAAAGTCGAATACTTTAATAAACAAATCTGTATCACACAGAGAAGTTTACAGGAATAGATAAATCTGTCTCCCACAGAAATACCTACGAGTTTTGTTCCGTCTTTTGATAAATCAAGGTGAAAAGGAACCAATTGATATACCAGACTTATATTCCAGAAGAACAACCTAGAAATATCAATCACCTCACAATAATCTTAATCGACTAGCGAAACAAGATATTATGGAATCACAAACGATGATACAAAGATGTTTGTGACTACTTTTCTATCTTGCCTATCGGAGAAATTAATCTCAAGCCAATCTTACGATTGCACTCAATCACGATAGAAACAGCAAGATCAGATCACACAACTACATAGAAAATAATTGGGTCTAGCTTCACAATCCCAAAGAAGTCTTCAAGTCGTTAACCTACAAGGTCTCGGTAGAAACCTAAGGTTAAAAGAGAATCGACTCTAGCTTATACAACTAGTATCACACAGGAGGTGTGGGGATTAGGCTTCCCAGTTGCTAGAGTTCTCCTTTATATTTTCTCCAAATCAGGGTTTGCAATCTAAGTTACCTTGGTAACAAAGCATTCAATATTCACCGTTAGATGAAAACCTGATTAGATTCAAGCTAATATCTTTCAACCGTTGGATCGAACTTAGCTTGTTATACACAAATGAAATGCACGTTCATTTAGGTTCGTGTAACCGTACCTAAACGTGTACACCTATTTGGTTCAACCGTAGTTAACCAAATGGTTAGCCATATGAGTACTTTCATATCAACCTCATTCGTCTTCACCATAACTAGTTCAAATGACTCAAAAGAACTAGTTAGAGAGTTGTACAATTGCTTAGATCTCATAGAAGTATATAAGACACAATCGAATCAAAAATAATTTGTATTCACTCGAATCAATTCATGAACATTATAGCCATGGTTTGCAAATATGCATTCCTTAGTTTATATATGTCTTAGTTCACGAATAAACCGTTTTTAGAAAATAACCCACTTATGTATGCATACCGGTACGCATACTTAAGTACCCGGTTTGAGTTTGTTTTCAATTCACAAACTCCAACACAAATTCACGGGATGTGAACTTCCGGTAGTACGCATACGGGTATGCGGACTTAGCTTCTGGACTTCCTGAACTAGTAAAGTACGCATACTTTAGTTCAAGGATTTTGGACTTACATACGTATGAGTTCACATACAATGTTTATATCCATTCAAGGTTATATATTCTAAACTCTCATTTCAATCATTGAAACATTCTTAGAGGATGTTTAATAGAGGTTATTCACACACTATTTTTCATCAAAGCGATTTTTAAGATATTGAAATAATCAACATAACTTTCGTCACTTGTAAAGATGAACTTGGCCAAAGCAAAAGCTTACCAACACATATTTCGAGAAATATATAAGCGAGATAAACTCGGCTCGAAATAGCAAATGTGTATAATCGAAGTCTATATAGCAATACGACTTTTGTCTCAAGATAGGAGATAGAGTAGATATACTTTTGAGTGATAGATAAGTTCAAATCTCCACATACGTTTTAGTCGATGAAGTTCCACCAGTTCCTTGAGTAGTTCTTCGTCTTTGCATGATGAACGCCGTGGAGTCTAGAGCTCAACTACACTTGCTATCATAGTCCGATACTTCGCTATAAGTAGACTAGAAATCAAGACATATAGTTTTGGAAACTAAACTTGACAAACAAGATTGAGATATCAACGCTTGTGAGTTCGACCGAGCAGTGCTCTAACACTATGAAGCTGGATATGAATCTAGTACCATTGGATAGATCTTGAAAAATATGCGGATAATAGTAGAAAGATTGATGTGAATAATAGCACAGTTAATAATGAAATTTTAGTAGTTAAATTAATATCAAATTTATGGTAAACAACATTTGAAAAAAGTGTATGTAGTAATAAAAAATTATTACCATCCTCTTTTCAATGTGTAATGCTAGCAAATAATGTAAAGATTGAAACGATATTGGTAGTTAGAATGAATCCAAGGATACACCGCATTCATTTATGAATGTTGTTGGATTTCTTTGATGACATTATGTAGTTGTTTGACTTTCAATTTTCTTATATGTTTATCAATAGAAGTCTTTGGACATTGTATAATAGGGTTGTCGTGCAAAACGTCGATAGTAGGGGAAAACATGTCCAGATTTGAAAGTTTGTCAAGGTATTCAGAATTTGGCAACAAGCATAGATGAAAATTAAAGAACTTTGCACACTCAGATAATTTTTATAGATGAATGTTTGCAATACAAACACATGAGACCGCTGAGCAGTGAACATACATGAGAATTTGGAAAAATTCATATTACCAAAATTTGAAAGAGTGTATTCATAGTATCTTAACTTGTTATAATAATAAACTATTTACCTGTGAAACATGCTCATATTAATTGCTCAAAGGGCAATGGCCATCTAATTTATCATATAATTAGAGCAAAATAATGAAAAACAATGATAATTTGTCCAAGATTTTTTTTCTCAATTAATTATTTGCTCAATTAACTAAATTATATAATAATTTGGCCAATAATGGAAAACAATTAATTTTGCTCCAATTAAAATGAGAGTATTCCGAAATACGAAGCTTCACTATCCACAAATTTTAATTTCAACCATTAATCTTCAACGATTGATATTCAAAATGGTAGATGGTGGTCTTATACAACTCAGAATTCTCTCATTTTTGGTGGGAGTGTATAAATTTATAATAAGAACATGTTGTCAAAAAATTAGCTTCAAATTCATTTCCTGTTGGGTTTGGTAGAGAAAATGGCGCTAAAATGTCAAGATTATGTCATTATAACCATGTCAACGTATCCTTCCCCATTAATTAAATGTTTAGTGTGGACAACTTCTATAGATTTAGTTACCATATCTGTATGTTTAAAATCAACCCAAACAATACCAGAACAACTAAATCTTTCAAGATTACCCTTACCTTGATCTTCGGTTGGAGAAATGGTGAATATTCTCTGTGTTGTATTCAACCTCTTGGAATACTCTTTAGCTACTATCAAGTGATAAAATTGTTTGCATACACTTGCATTGGGAGATTAATTTGAGGGGAAATTATAGTTTGGTCCAGTGGGGAAAAACGTTTTTTGTTTGGTCCATAATGAGCAACTACTAGTTTCATACGATGTCACGATTGTAAATATATGTTAATAAACACCTTCTTGAACAAGATTGTAAATATATGTTAATATTTATGCTTGATTAGATGAATTTAGATATTGTTTTATTACTTATATTATCAGGCATACTTTTTATTACTCATATATATAAAAAAATCGAGGTAAGAGGTGCTTACCCAAATTACAAATTCTAAATTATTCTTTACACATTAAAATTCTTTTATAAAGAGTTTCTTACATTTCTGTAAAATCTAAATCGATTCTCAATTTAGGATTTTGAAAACCCCAAATTTATTTATATATATTCAGATTGCGCCACTTTTAAATTGTCGAAGAAAAATATTGTATCTTAAAATAAGTTAGTTTAAAAATGCGAAATTCGTAACATCATTTGTTCTCTTGCATTTGATTATTTGCATATGAATAGTTTTTTTTTACGTACAAAATGTAAGAGTATGATTACACTTAGTATTCCCAGTACTACTAATTTAATTGTCAAAATATATCTCATGTGTTGAAAATACAGTGTGTCAATATATGAACTTTTGTTTATGTTGATGAATACCTTTTTACATATACTTTTTTTAGTGCAATATGATTTATTTTTTTTCCGTATAAAATTATACAATATCGTTAAGAATTTGGACATTTTGTAACCATTTTTAAAAAATATTTTGATTACTTGAAATATTAATTATTTTCTCTAAAACCAAGAAACAGAGATTTAAAAAAAAAAACGAAATGAGAATGATAATTCCTTGTAGACAATAACGTTCTCATGGAGCTTCTTGATCCCACAGAAGTCTTTAAACGAGCGAGCGTAAGAGATTTCGCCTAATTTGGGTACTTTCCTCTCCGGATAGACGGCTTCACCAGAAACAAAATGAATAAAGTTTGCCTGGCTTTTAGGATATATAGTTTGAAAGAAATGCAAACTCAACTATTTATGGACCAAGGTTGTTTGGACAACAAGGAAATTCCAAAACCGAAAGATTCTCAAGATATGCAACAAAGTACCTCATTTCGGTTTTTATATTTCCAACTAATATCCAACCAGTAATTCCGAAATCTCTCATTAGAAAATATATAATATTAGTTTAGCACTTAACT
Organism: Papaver armeniacum; assembly: GCA_023531295.1. Lineage (NCBI taxonomy): Eukaryota > Viridiplantae > Streptophyta > Magnoliopsida > Ranunculales > Papaveraceae > Papaver > Papaver armeniacum. Next base: position 291,642 of record JAJJWW010002450.1, read on the forward strand.
AAAATATCTTTTCAAGAGATATGTTTGATTGCTGGAAAATCAAAAATATATAATTCGAAAATCTCAATTAAAAGATTCTCAATATTTCGGTTTGGGATCACCTTGAGTATCAAGGAATATCTTGAACAATGAAAGATGAGAATTATACTCATGTTCAAATTATGTCGACATGTGGAACTTTCCTATTTACCAAACCCTAATTCCAAACTCACACAAAACCGTAAGTAATATGTGAATGTTGAAAGTCGGTTTTGCTTTTGGGACCGGTTTTACCATGCCTCCTAACATAGGTTAAGATCGGTTCTACCAAGTATCCAAGTATAGGTAAGGATCGGTTCTACCATGACTCCCAACATAAGTTAGAATCGGTTCTACCGAGTATTCCAATGTATATAAGGATCAGTTCTACCAAGACTCCCAACAAAATCTAGGATCGGTTCTACCATGTATCCCAATATAGGTAAGGATCGGTTCTACCAAGATTCTCACCTTAGGTTCAAATTGGTCATCCAATAGATCTTTCATAGAAAAACGGAACAAAATGCATATTGATTTATTTTCGATTACGAAATAAGTTTCATATATGTACTTCCTTTAAACATATGTAATCAAACATAGTTTCCTAGGATGAAATCGCACCTATGTATATATATATATATATATATATATCCAATACACAATACACAATTAAGTAATGAGTTACATAGATTTTGTCAATGTCGCATTTACGAAGTTCAAAAGATAAACGTTATACTTCGTAATCAAATATTCTTCCTTTACACTTTGATCATAATGAAATGACCAAGTCTAATATTAGAGTATTAAATATAACCTCGCATGTTATGTTTTCAATCTTAAATGACTTGAAAGTAACAATAGTAATTGAAACAAGTCAAGTCAATATCACTAACCTCAAGTGGAAGGATGATGTCTTCATTGTAGTCGATACATCTTCACGATCTTCAGGTCTTCAAGGTAATACTTGTATGTCTTAACATTCCTAGACTTTCTGGTCTAACCTAAACGAAATTGACTCTAGTATATTTAATCAAGCGTCTCTAATTGAGTTTTGATACTAAAATATGACAACTAAACTTGACATACAAACGCTTGGTGGGTTCAACCGAGCAATGCTCTAACATGATGGGTCTTAATCGAGCAACCAGAATTTTAGCAATAACCTTGTAAATCACATTAAAAAACCAATAGGCCAGAACTGAGATAGTTCTTTTGGTGTTGAGATTTTAAGTATGAGGGTGATGTTGATTGGGTATACCTGCTCTGCGGGTTGCCCAGGCTTCGCGCGCCGGCGGAAAACTTAGCTATACTTTTGGGACTTAATCTCCTGCCCTACCTCGACTTTCTCGGGACTACAGGGCTATGGTTTCTGGTTTCTGGTGATGTTGATTGGGTGTTGTATAATAAATTTTTTATCATTGCAGTTAATTAAGGCCCAGCTAATTGCTAAATGTGTTTGTAGAACTTACTTGTGTACCCATCCTATCCAGGTAACTTTTCCAACCCAATTGACTCCATGGCTAATCCGCTTTCCTCATGGGTGATAGTTTTGGTTAAATTGTTGTGTTGATTAACCGAGAGTCTTTGTTAAATACATTCATACAATTGCATATCGATCTTTGTTGTTGGTGCCATGTATTGGTTGCAAAAATAATATATAATTGGATTCATTATTTCAGTAGGTGATTCAATTCATATACCTTGGTCTAATTGTAGTTAGTATATGTGGTTGATCGATTCGCCTATGGATTGTAGCCTGGGTATGAAAATATGTGGTGTTCAAATCTCCTTGTTGTATCCATTATATCCTAGATCGTTGTTTTCAATATATTTCATGGAAGTGGGCCAGAGCTAGGTGTGTGTTTCTAATTTTATGGCCTCCTCCTGTTGCAGCTAAAAAATCAGGCTTGGTCATGTTGTGATGACACATTGGTGTTGGGCCTATTAGACTTTGACTTCTGCAGATTTGATCAAAGACAGTAGGTGCCCAAAAATAGTATGATTCCATTATTGAAGTACTCTAGCCGTTGATGATGAGGTTTTCCGGAGGCATAGGGTGACGGATTAGTTCCAAGCTGATTCCACAATTTCTTTGAAATATAGGTGAAAGAACCATGGGTACTCAATTTTAAAGGTTCTCGACTTTGGTTTTTCCAGTGCTTTTTGAATGAGTAGTAGAGGTTCATGGTTCAAAGCGATTCTTGGTAGGTATTAAATTAATGCATGTGGATGTTAATCCACATTGTTGATTGCATAACCCTTAATGTAGTCGTTCTAAGATAAAGTTTAGTCCAACTTGTCTGTTGCACCAAATATAGGGGTCACCTTGAAATCCAAGACTAATGAAGCCATTGGTATTTATTAGTTTGATGAAGTTGTGGGTTTGTGAAATGGTAATAGGATTGCTTTTTTTTTTTCTCTTAACAAATGATTTCGTTGAAATCTCCCACTAGTAGCCTAGGTAAGTTATGAGATGGTACAAGGGAGTTGAAGTTATTCCAGAAATCTTTCCTTACTGGTTGGTGGGGTGAACCATATATATATATATATATATATTATGGTGGAAAACCATTGTTTTTATGAGTAATCAGATGAGATGTAAGCGTGAATAATATTTTTATTTGCTACAAGGATTTGGACTTTAAGGTATGCTTTCCACATTAGACATAGCATTAAAAAGCATTCATCAAAACCAAAAGTATTTTTCAAAGTACACATACGCGAATTAGAAGTTAAAGTATCAAACAAGAAAACTAAGGGTGGATGATATGTGCGTGTATACTCACCTATTTTATGAAGTGTCAAGGGTTTCTTGGTACCTTTAAAGTTCCATGCTATTATATTCAGAATTCTGGCGAGTGTTGGTCATCATTAACAACAACTCACTTGCATGCATTTATGTCTCTCCACGGCTATTTCAGTCTCTTCATCAAAGGATAGATGCCATGCTGGTTTGTTTGTTTTGAGTGATTGGTTATAGTGTGTTGGAGGATGCTTATTTTCTGAAGGAGATGTCTTGTTGAGTGAATAATGTTGTCTCCCAGGTATAAAACCTTGTGGATATGGGTTTGTGGATTCTTACAGTTGGGATTTTATGTTGAGGTTGGGGGGATTTGGTGGATTCTAGATGGAGTGAGGAAATGGACAAGAGTTTTCTATATTTTGGTAGGAGAGGTGGTGCAGCAAAATCAGGAATCGATGGTACGTTGAAATGTCGTGGTATGTTATTTGTAGGATGCTTGTTCCTCCTCTTGTAAGTTCAGAGAGAGGTTTGTGGTTTGGGGGAAGTTGTTATGAAGTGGTTGTGAGTGACTTTAACTTGTGGTACTCCACCTTATTTAGTCACAACTAGGTTAATTTGTGCATATTTATTCTCCATAAATGACTCGAGCAACTGAATGTATTGAGGGGTGAAGAAATGAGTTAGATGGTTGCTTGGCCAGTGGTTAGAAGGGTTAAATAATTTTTGTTAACCTCCTTGAAAATGACTTTGAAAATGTTGGGTTGGTCTTAAAGTAAGTGTTGCACTTTCCTTATGTTAAAGATGCTTGACCTGCTAGCATCTGGCACGATTGTCTCTAACACTGGACCCCAAAGTGAATTGGGCCGCCAAAATATGTGTGGATGTCAAATTAGGTGCTTGGTCCTACATCATTTGGAGTGGGACCTTGTCGGGATAAAATTCTTGGGGTTCTTGTGTTTCATCATTTTTTGGTCCTATAGCAGAGAAAAAGCTACAAGTTCTATGAAATGGATATGCAACCATGTTAGAAGGTACTTTTGCAGTGCAGCTGTCTTTTTTGGCTGATTTTGTGGGACTGGGGTCCAGTAGAGTCCGAGTTGGATGATGAAACTTTCTAGCGTTGGAACCTATTTTATATATGTATTTTGGTTGTTGAATCGGTGTTGTCACTTGATATAGCTCGGTTATTTGGTGATCAACCTGAAGATGAGATTTAATATTGGGATGGTTTGTTTCAGGTGGAGCATGGGTGTTGCGTTGATGATGAAGCGCTCCTGAGTGGTGTTGATGATGAAGAGGTGATGAAACTGATATGATTTGGTCGGGGGTATTGAGTTCTCATCTTGTTCTTGAGTCTATGATAGAGGAAAGGGGAAGTCCGAAATCCTGTAATTCATGGACCCACATCTGTAGCATAGAGTTGGTAAATATTCATATGCAAATTGGACTCCTCTTGAACCAAAAATATTTAAAAGGATACCATGCATAAATGTTCTCATAAATCCATTTCCATTTTTTCTCTTGCAGGTTTGCAGTGGAGATCAACATATAAAACTTTTCCTATATCTTCCAGAAGTTTTTCTGTTGAAATTTTGTGTTCAAGATGTACTGGCAGGTGACGTAGTTGGGACCAAAAAATAGTTTTGATGAAACATGCTTTAGGGTTTTATTGGTACTTACTTAAGTATTCAAACAAAATCTCATGGAATTTGTGATGATTTACGACTGATGAGCAAGTATCATATCCTTGTCGCTTGGATAAAACATAGTAAGTTGATACACTTGAGAGTTTGGAAGCGTTTTTATGTGCTTGAAGGAGAGAGGATGACAATGTTTTTTCAAGGCTGATTTCAGGATTGGTAAGTTGACGTTACCGGCTTGCATGATGTAGTACATCTACCTGTTTTCAATGTGTCAACTGTTCCATTTGACCTACTTGGTCCGTATCGACAATACTAGTTGATCCCTTTACATATATATATCAACTATTACAGTTGATCCTTAGGGTCTGTTTAGACTTACTTGTTTTTCTTTCCTTTCCTAGTTTTTGTATAATTCCTTTTTATTTTCTCTTAATCGGTTCATGTAACTTATTTAAAGGTTATGCCTTCTTTGTTTTGAAGTACAATCTATTATTATCAAGAATATCATTATCAACATTAAGTTCTTCTCTTAACTTCTTCTTCAAGTTTATCAATTGTCATCCGTTACTTCATTCTTTTCTCATCCCTACAATCTCCGTATTGTCTTCCTCTTTATTGTTCTACACTAGTTGGTATCATTCGATAGTAGATTAGATTTTTATTCTTTTCTCAGATCCTGTTTTCGCTTCCGCAACCCTAGTATGGGAAGAAATCAAAATGCCACCATTAAATGCTAGTGTTGAAAAAAATATGGGAAGCTATACTCTTGATGGAAAACATACCTGCGCCATGGAACATGGGGAATGAGCCACCACCCAGTGATAGAAGTCACGAGTTCTGTTCTTACCACCGTTTTCATGGACACTTAACAAATGACTGCAGAAATATAAAAAGAATCATCCTCAGAATGATTGACCAAGGAAAGCTAAGTCATTTTCTAAAAGTGAAGAGAAAGTTCAGACATTACCACCACCGCTTTAAATACCTGTAACAAATTCAACAAAGGGAAAAGAAACATTAGTAATAGAAGTTGGATCGAAAGCTAAAAATTTGTTTTGAATGGTGCAGAGAGGCAGAGAGTAGCAGGAGAAAAAAGTGTAAGAAGTGAGTAATCATCAAAAGGCAATAACAAAAGCTTGTTAAGGGTAAGAGGAAGAAAAAATAATTGAAGAAGAAATATGCGAGATCTCGCCATCAAGAATGTATGACAGTTTGATTGAAAAATTGAAAAACAAAAATGAATAAACAATGTAAGATTCCGATAGTTTCAGCAAACAAAATGAATGATTGAATGAATTAACAAAAATTAAAGAGTAAGTGAATGGGACGAACCTTTTGGCGTAAACTTAGTTCGCGAATGTTGAGGAAAATATAAGACCTAAAGTTAGTCATATAAGGGGTATCTCTTGACATGGCTCGGTGAAAAGGTTACACCGCTCCTGGAACTCGAGTCATGGAAATTTGGGGCCATGAAAGCCTATCCAGGGAGATACTTGGATTTCCAACTATATATATATGGTTATAAAACCGAAGTCGGTGTATGCTCAAGGCGCCGGGGTACACGGTTGAGCCAAGAGTCTGTCTCGGCCATTCTTGGCAAGTCTTGGTATAGATTCCACTCGTCAAAAGAAAACTCCACAGGGTGGAGTCTCGTAACCATAAACCATATAGGTATAAGGGATAAGACCGAAAACAATGGTTGTTGTTAAGACCGGATGGGAGGAGCTAGTCTTGTAAACGATGTACGCCTAGGAAGGGGCAACCGGGGAGAAGATAAGGCGGCACCCTCCATTAAAGTGTCAAAAAACAAAATGTCATGAGACTTATTTTCTCAAGGAAATTTAGGCTTGTCATATTTGTGCGATGATCTGTCAGAGGCAATAATACTAGACAAGGATAAGGCGAGATCAATGGGTTTTTACATGAAAAGGATTTCGTCGCTTGAAGACGGCAATGTCATGGGATTTTACATTCGCAAGAGTGTTTAAACCTATCATATTATCGCAAATAAAATATCTATGAGAGGCAAAATACTTAAGAAATGATAAGACAAGGTCAATGGGTCATTACATGAAAATGTAAAGACGTCTGCGATTTTGTCGCAACAGTGGCGAAATAAGACCTTTAATTGGAAGGCAAAATAAGACCGCACAAGAAATGTTAGGCAAGATCAATAGATTTCTTCATTTATGATGATATCCTGCGACGATGATGAATTCAAAATAAATCTCTCATTTGCAAATAAAACTAGGCAAGTATGGGAATGCATGTGATGAAATTTTGTTATTTATTTTCATATGATAGATTTATGCATAAAGGAAACAAGAAAATAAATGATAATGTACTACAAAGAAGAATTGCTTGATTAGTATGTAAATAAAGAAAAAAACAAAGGTCGAATTCATATTTAGTAATCCAAGAAATTTACAATGAAATTTTATAGAAATAGAAGATTAAAAGGATATATATGATATTACAAGAAATGAAAGAAGAAAAGGAAGTTATTTCTTGGAAGATTCTTCTTCTTTATCAGATTCTTGATTTCATCCTTCTTCTCATGAACTTCTTCTTCACTAGCTTCGCTATCGGAAACGTCAGAGAGAGGCATATCTTCGGGAATATTATCAAGAAGACAAGGGTATGAATTAAGAGGAATCTTGTGGTCATTGCAAATTGTCTCAATAGTTTGATTGCGAAAGCGAACAAACATAGTTGTTGAAGTTCTCCTCGTAGCTTACTTGATTGTTTCTTCAACTTAGAATACTTGTTGTTGCGAAGAGAAAAGTCTTGTGAGAGTTGTTCTTTTTCAGACTCAAGTTCTTCAATCCTTGTTTGAAATCTCTTCTCGGATTCTCGCAAAACATATGACAATGAGTTAACAATTCAATAACAATACTACGAAGTAAGGAGCGGTAAAGTATAATAAACAACCTTCTCTGTCGAGATATCATATCTTTAACCAAGGCAAATTATGCTCGACATGAAGACTAACATCAACACCTAAGTTATTCACGGCATTATCTAGAACCTTCGCAGCCCAAGCGAACTCATCATCATTATTTATAACAAGAAGCTTAACGAACTTGCTATTCTCGCTCGATAAGTATGGCATTCGACGAAGGGATTCATCTCGTTCAATTTGTACTTCGAGAAGAGAATTTTGAAATTTTGCTAATGCCTGTGCACCTTTATTAGCAATGCGGTCTTTGTCATCTATGAGACCACTAATTTTCTTCCTTAAGGTTTTGGTTTTCTTATGGGAATCACGATACATTTGTTTAAATCGGTTGGCTAAACCTAAACTAGATCTATGTTCAATCTCTAAAAGATGATATTTGGTTTGAAGTTCATTTAATGGAAGGGAATTAACTTTGTTTGATGAACTACTTAAGGATTCGTTGAGGTGAGTAAGAAGAACATCATTGTCCATAGGCTCGGGAAATGAATGGAAAAGAATGGCTTCTACAAGAGATTATATATATGTAATGAAATAATAAATCTAGCAAAGAAAAGAGGATGATAAAATAAAGACGACTTGAAGAGTAAAAGTTTTATACCATAAAGTTGTTGATTTGCACTTTGGAGAGTAGACATTTTAGTTTTTCGGAAAAGACTCAACTTCCAACTGTTGAATTCTTTCATCTTTCTTGCGAGACAGACTCAGCTTTCTAGTTCTTGGATCTTCTTTTTGAGTTGGAGATTTTTCTTTTCAAGGTTGTCGCGTCTTTTTTCGAGATCCGAGACAACAACAAGGAAGCTCTCCCAGGACTATAAGGAAAATAAAGAAATTGTTAGAGAAAGCTTATAATCAAAACTGAAAGCAAAGGAATATGAACATACCAAAGCAGTGAGAGCATTTAAGTGACTGGAAGTCAATGTTCGTGAAACTCCGCAAAAAGATTCATTATCCTCTAATAGTGGGGCATCGCAAATTCAAAAGCGAGAGCTTCGCAATAGCGATTAAATGATCATTTCCTAATCCTTGCATAGAGTCGGAGAAGACACTAGATAGTGCGCCATAGCGAGAAATTGTCAGTGATTCTCTCCTCGGGAAAGAAGTACCAATCTCATTTTCATCCTCTCGAGCTTTCGGTAGTTCGAGAACTAGAATGAGAAGAGGGTTGGGTTTTAGTTTTTAAAACGGGCGGAAGATTTGTCCTTGTGAAGAGTGATTTTATTTTTGCCCTTAACCTTCCAGGGGATGTTTGTTTCTTCAATAACCTTCGCATACGAATGAAGATAAGAAATAGAGGCAACAATATTGTTAAAAATAACAAAATAAAATATTTCTTACTTCATCCGTGATCGATATCGCAGTACTCGCCTTTGGGTTTCTTTCATAAATCTTCCTCGGTTGTCAACTGTAAACTTTATGCAAACTCATTAAATATAAGAAGAAGGGAATATCGTAAAAGCAAAGCCTCGAAATAAGAAATATACCTCTTTGCCTTCTCGGGCCACTTAAATTCCCAAGGATGATAGTCTGCGAGATTCGCAGGAGTGTGTGAGAACTGCGATATAGGGTCCATTCAAAAATAAAGGAACAACCCACCATTTCTCATCTTTGGAATGACGAGAGTACTATTCACCGAATGCGAGTCAATATCTTGCATGAGCAGTTTATCGCATCAACATTATCTTTTTCTTGATCGAGCACCCAAATGAGATTTATCATTTCTCATATTTATAATCAAGCATAATTCACAAAGAAGTTCTCTACTATACTTCTCAAACTAAGCTATCTTTAAATTTACAAATCTAGAATCTTTGACATCATGGATATAAAGATCCTTTACCAGGCTTACGGTTGGCGAATTCAAGTATTAAACGGATGCATCAACTCATTTCCACCTCAAACTAAGAGAATTTTTCAATTAGCAAGGATTTCATAGAATAATGGTATCTCGGGATTGTATAGAGGAATGGGGAGTCCTGCGAGGAGTTGACCTAAGCGAGACTATGATTTTATGATCATCACATTGATGATCAAGAAAATAATTGAGTGAAAGTATAGATTAAGATTCTTGATCGGGGAATGGTTGATAAGGTGAAACCTTTTTCCTGTAACTTTTTTTGAACTTTATTGAAAAGGGTGTGTATGTACGACCAAGTGAAGCCATTATTAGAGTATGGGAATGAAGGGAGAAGTGAAAATCAAGAGAAGGAAAAAGGATTTACAGTGATGAGAAATGCAAATTGCGGAGGAAGGAAGTCAAGGAAAGTTGTAGAGAGAAAATAAAAGAGAAGAAGAGAAGGGTGAGAAAACTATATATAGAGAAGAGAATCCTCGAGAAAACAAATGCATTTAATGCGAGATAGACGCGTGAATGGTCAAGAATAAGCGGTTGAAAGAGACGTGTCAAGAAAAGAGTGGAAGAAGAAACACCCGTAATAAATTAAGTACATGAATAAAACCGATAAAAGTGAACAATCGCGAGATAAAGATGAGCAATTGCGGCATTTTAAAATATAAATTCTCATGATATTTTCTCCTTGATAAAAGACATGAGAAGAGGCAAGATGTAGGATCGAATATCGCGACATCAATACCTTGAGATCAATAAACGAGATGCGAAGGTGTCGCAGGGAAGTAATTTAAATGACGCATTAGATGACGACAACCAGAACATGAGAAAAGTGTGAAGACTTGGAGAAAGTTAGGAATGTCGCGAAGACAAACACTTATGAAGCGATACTTCGCGAAGGATTCGAAAATAAAATTTTGTCATCCACTATGTAATACCCTATATAAAGGGTCGAGTAAGTCTGTTGTAGAGAGATCTTTTTTGAATTGTTAAGCAAGTCATTAGGAGAGAGAAAATTTAGAGTGATTGTAATTCCTTTAGCTCTGATCTATCTTTCTTTGTAAACATTTCAAGAGAATAATCAATAAAATCTATAGCAATTCATATTCAAATGGATTAGTTGCGTAAAATCTAATGAGGGGTGTAGTTTGGGATTTCCTGCAACTACATTTTTATAACAAAGTGTTTTATTGGTGGCAAGGTCTGTGACATGATTATTGACAGTGGCAGTGTAGAGAATTACATTGCGTCTATTGTTGTGGAGAAATTGGGATTACCAACTACACCACATCCTAATCCTTATTTTGTAGGTTTGGTGAATAGTTCATCAACACAACGTATTACACATCAATGTGTTATTATTTCTCTTTTGTTGGATATGAAGAATCGGTGCTCTGTGATGTTATCGATTTGACTGCAACACATCTCCTCCTTGGCAGACCATGGCAGTATGATATAAGAGCAGTTCATAACTGTTTTGAGAATACTTATACTTTTTACAAAGATGGTAAAAGGATGACTATGTTTCCCTCAAAGTCTTCTTCAGTGATTAAAGAACTTAGTGATTGCAAGACTACTGCTTTGGTGACTACTATCTCTCGTTCTTTACATTCAACTCACACTTTGAGTTCTCATGAAGACACCAAACCTATGGTGGACATTCCTACTCAGGTACAACCTTTATTATCTAAATATCATGCATTATTTCCTGAAGAAATACCTGTGAGTTTACCACCTTTTAGAGATGTTCAACATTGCATTGATCTTATACCTGGAGCTTCTTTACCTAATCAAGCTTATTATAGGTTAAGTCCTACAGAACATGAAATTTTATATGGTCAAGTTACTGATTTATTGACTAAGGGGTTAATTAGACCTAGTAATAGCCCTTGTGCTTGTCCTGCATTTCTGGTACCTAAGAAGGATATGGAGAATGTGTATAGATTGCAGAGATTTGAATCGTATCACCATTCCTTATAGGTTTCCTATTCCTCGTATTGAGGATATGATTGATCTTTTATTTGGGTCTATTATTTTCACTAAACTTGATCTTCGCAGTGGTTATCATCAAATTAGAATAAGAGAGGGAGATGAATGGAAAGCTGCTTTCAAGACAAGAGAGTTCTTCTCTTAACTTCTTCTTCAAGTTTATCAATTTTCATCCGTAACCTTCATTCTTTTCTCATCCCTGCAATCTCTGTATTGCCTTCCTCTTTATTGTTCTACACTATTGCACATGAACTGCAAGGCAATTATTTTAATGAGCATGCATGAGGTCTTTCATTCTCGTATTGAGCTGGAAAATATTAGGATCCTAAAGATTCTTCCTAGGATTTGGATTTGCTGAGCTTTTAGTGAAAAGGATATTTCTTCTTTTTTTGAAAAGGTGTAAAATGCTTTTGAGGATGATCTCTGGTATGAGTACAACTTTGTTCTATTAAAAGGACAAATGAGTTCTTTTCCCCCTTTTTGGTGAAGAAAGAATTGGTAGAAATGAAAGAAGAAGAGGATGTTGATGATACCGAAGTGGGGCATTGGTTTTTTAAGTGGTGTGTGGAAGGTACAAAAGGAGCGTTGGCAGGGGAAAAATCATTTCCTCTCAGTTGTGGTGTGTGTTTTGGGTGTTGTGAAAGTATTTCACGCGTGGTTGCTTGATTTTTTGGTGATGTGACATCCTGAGTGGTTGAGTTGGGTAGCCATGAATTGGTGGACGTGGACAGTGATGGTATTTATACTGGTGGGATACGAAAAGTTTATGTAACTAGCTAGAGAGTGAGAAAATTATCTTTACGTTATACTTGGTGAAGGAGGTGATCAACACAAAAATCGAGCTTCAAGGTGTTTTTTTGTTGGGTGGGATGTCAGTTGCCAGTGATTGAATTTGATTATCAGAGGTGTTGTTGAATGAGAATCAAATCAAACATAACTGGAACTACAAACAAGATCACTTGAGAGGCAACTGAGATGCGGTTTTTGGATTTCTTGACCAAAGTCAACGGGACGGCCTAATTCGTGACTTACTAGCCTAGTCATCTCAACTTTGCCGGCCACACTGTGCGTTTTTTAGTTTTTTTCTTTTTTTTATGCAGTGTGTAACTTTGGTTCTTCCAAAAGAGCGAAAGAGATTTCATCTCCAAAGTCTGTATAATTCTTCTTGTAATTCTGTTCATTTCAATCTTCTTTCATTTGGGGTTTAATTGCATACTGTCCATTTAGATCTCATTCAAGGTTTTGGTTCTCTACAAAGCTTGCTTCTGTTGATTTTGATGGAGGGTTCAATTGATTTTGTGCAACTGCTTAATAGTGACTTATCCTTCAAAAAATCCTCTCGAATTTGGATGATCCAGTGGATGTTGTGCGTGTTGCTTCTGTTTCGCGTTCCTGGCGCCATTTTGGTGAGCTCTACTGACCTCATTTACCCTATTTGTTTGCGATTACATTGGAATTGAAGTTTGTTTAGCAAAAAGTTTGCGATTACAAAATTGAAGTTTGTTTAGCAAAATATTAGCGATCTTAAAAGTTTTGGAAGAGAAGCAATAATAGAAATGATAGTGTGTGGTATGCTAGTTAAAGGGTACTGCAGAACATGGTATCTCCAGTCAAAGCTTGTCTTAGGTCATCTATTACTATAGTTGCCTTTTTAACTTTCAGTTGTTTCATTTAGTATTTAGACTTAGAGGCATCCGTGTAACACTTTTTAACATATGGTTCCAGACCACTTCCCTGTAGAAGTTCCCATCAAGTTGTTTTTGTAGTTTGTTAGCGCAATTTTAATTTCTTCTATCTGGTTGGTTAGATGGCCCTGAATACCTCATTCTTTCTGACTTTTTGTTGGGCAAAACACGGCCATTCAAAACAGACTAAAGATCTTTGTTACTCCTGTAATAGGATTAAGTAGAAATATTTATTGATTTTGTTATTTTTATTCAAATATTTGACAATTTTTGAAATATATGTTCTGCAGTGATTGCAAGTGGGTTTTCTAAGAGTCTTTGCTTAAGATTGTTTCCAGAAACATCAAGCGCTATTGAAGCCATTGAAGAAAATAATATAATAATAGAGCCTTTGGAAGTTGAGAACGCCGGTAGTTTGGAACTTGAGAAGCTGAAGAAGAGCCATCGAGTTTATGCCTTCCTAGCACGAGGGCTGGCTCCTTCTTTGACAAAAGATTGCGTTTTGGAGGCTATAAGTGCGTCTAGTACTGATGATTATCTGACAGAAAATATTCACAACACTTTGGAACCCAGAGATATAGTTGACGGGAGCGCTTCTTACTGGTCAAGTATGGGAGAGAGTAATCCGGAGGTGCCTGAGACATTAACTTACAAATTGCTATCAAAGTTGTGTTTCATTACTGAGATCAACATCCACCCATTCCAAGGTTATTTTCATTATAATGTGGTTCCTAGTTATGTTGTTTGACTTCATTTTCTCTTTTTCATCTATTCTGATGAAATATACTTTCCTACTCAGTGTTTTTCGATGAGGATTTTCCTATATGTTCGGCCAAGGCTGTGCGATTTCGAGTGGGCCATGTTAGGGAATCACATGAGAAATATCTTGTGGGTGATTATGAGTCAGGTCGTAGATCCATTGAGGATCACGTAATATGGACATACACTTCAGAAAAGTATCCAATGGTTCAGGTGTGTTTTGTTATCCATGAAATGCATTAGTGTCTCTCTTATCTATTTTTGAAATTGGATGAGCGCCAAATGGAATGGAGAACATATTCTTTCATTATATTTCTCATTGGAATCTGGATTCCCAAATCTTGCCCGCTTTAATTGACTTTTATCATCAAACAGGAAAATTGTTTACAGAAGTTCAAGTTACCAGAACCTGTTCTTGCCATTGGTGGACTTCTGCAGATTGAACTGTTGGGACGGGTGGTGCTTGCAGTTGATGACTTATTCTACTTTTGGTGAGTATTCAATTTTTGTTTTAGTTAAAGTTACTAAAGAGGAAGCACTCTTGTGTCTCAAAGATTTATCTGATATAATTCGTGATGTCCATGAATCTACTTTAACCCTCATCGAGATTATATTAATCTCTTACTTGGCAGAGTTCGATAACAATGTTATTAAATCTTCCTCTTTGTCACTGGACTACGTTGCAGTGTCACTCACGTTCAGGTTGTGGGACGCCCTCTCAGAGATGATTTCATTGCTGAGTTAATTGATCAGTCTAGGAAATGCGTCTTGAAGTACAACCCAGAAACAGCTGCTTCCTGCTTGTAACAATTGAAGCATATATTTATCTCAAGTTTGTGCATCATATTTAAGAGAGAATCAAGTGTTTTATAACTTGATATTAAGAGTGTGTGAAAACTATCTTTTCATATTTTATCTTTTGCAACTGTGTTATCTCTATGCCTATATTTAAGACAGAATCAGGTGTTTTATAAAACTGTTGTAATATTTTTCCTCAATAAAACTTGACATCTTTCATGAAAACTCAATTGGAATCTATTTCAAGTACTAATCTTTTCGGAATGTAGATCTGGAGCCAGTTCTATAGATTTCTGATGAGCTGCTTAAATGCAACCTTCTGAGGTTTCTGTTTCTTCTTCTATTCTTGGCTTAACAGTGGCTGGTGAGGTATGAGTTTCTCTTTCAATTGCTGTTGATCAACAATTTTATGCCAACAATCCATGTTAAGAAATCAGTTGCAAATTTGTAGAGGAGCTCGTACTATTACTAATTATCTTCATGAGATTAAGAGTAACATTAATTTTTCTGTTTGGTAAGTCAATGCATGATGTAGCTAACTAAGTCCTTCATGGGGTTGTTTTTATAAGTCAATGCATGATTAACTTAATAAGTCAATGCATGATTATCAATAAATATATAAAACCAATCAATGGGATTTAGAAAATAGAAAATTTCCTAAATATTACGTCTCTTGAAACATATTATACATATATATCCAAACTTGAAACTTGCAGAATAAAGTTTGCTTTTCTTTGTAGAAAGACGAGGAAATATTAGTTTAGTTTTTGTTTATCTAGCTTATGTGTGTCTTTTACGTGTTCTTCACCGCTTTGCCAACTCATCTTCACTCGGAGATTCTGTTAGGAAAGTCAAACACTACCTTTCCAATAGGGAGGTGATAGGAAACCGCCTTACTAGAGGGTGGTTCCTCTAGGAAAAACTGTATAAATATCTGGCTTAAGGTATTTGTCTCCACTAACAATTCTAAAGTTTCATTCATCTTATAAAGAGATCTCTTGTTGTTACCATAGATTTCATCTCATCTTACATCATATTATAAACAGAAAGTCTGCAGGTTAGTAAATACGTCTTTAATTTGTGTGCTTCTACCAGTTAAATGTTTTTCCTTTTGTTTATTGTGTTAATAATATACAGGAACCATCTTTTCATCATATAAAGATATGTTTGTCAGGGTTTTGGAGCATCTTTGGTGATGCTCAATTTTGTTCAATCCTGTAATTTGTCATTAGTTAGAGTTCAAGTACTTACTTTTGATGGAATCTCATTCAGGGTTTGGCTCTCTACGGCGCTGTTGACTGGAATGGAGGGTTCTAGGGATTTTCTACCACTGCTCAACCATGACTTATCATTGAAAATTTTCTCATATTTGGATGAACCAGCTGATGTTGTTCGGGCTAGTTCTGTTTCACATTCTTGGCGCACATTTGGTGAGTTATAGTGACCTCAATTGTTAAAGTATCTGCATGCATTTACCTAATTGACATGCCTTATTATTTTCTTTTAGTTATGCTATCACATAAATAAACTGTTGGTAAAGCCATGCAATACATGTGAAAATAGTTTGTATTAGGGTTAATTTAAGTATGCCAAGCCTTAAGGTTTGATAAAACATTTACAGCCTTATAAGCATTGCAGAAGACTATTTGTATTACTTTTCTGTACTTTTTACATTAGAACTTACAAATAAGCTGTCTATACTTTGTCCAGTGAAACTTTAATCTCCTCAATTTGGTCAATAAGATGGTCCTGAATACTTTTTTTTTTTCGACTTCAAAACACGTCAACCAAATTTCGGAACACACTTACACACGCTGTTACTCCCTAGAAGGTATTAGCAAATATAGCAATTGAGAACTGGTAGCAGTTTCAAATTTCAAGTCTTTTCTGAATCTTTATTTATATATTTTTCTGGAAATGAATGACAAGAATGAAGCTGAATTTATAATCTTCCAATATTTGGCAAATTCAAATGTGGATTTTGTATGTTCTGCAGTGATTGCAAATGGAGTCTCTAAGAGTCTTTGCTTAAGGTGGTGCCCAGAAACACCATGCGCTATAAAAGCCATTGAAGAGGACAACATAATAGAGCCTTTGAAAGTTGAGACCAACGGTAATGTGGGAATGGAGAAGTTGAAGAAAAATCATCGAGTTTATGCCTTCCTTGCACGAGGTGTGGATTACTATGTGACAAATGATTGCATTTCAGAGGCTATATGTGCGTCTACTACAGATAATTTTCTGGAAGAAAATATTCGCAACACTTTGGTACTTAATAGGGGGGCTTCTTACTGGTCAAGTGCAAGAGAGAGCAATCCTGATCTGCCTGAGATGTTAACTTATAAATTGGTACCAGAGTTGCGTTTCATTACTAAAATCCGAGTCCAGCTAAATCAAGGTTATTTTCATGATATTTTGATTCCTAGTTATGTGGTTTTGACTCCATTCTTTGTTTCTTTGTTTATTTTGATGACAATTACTTGGTTTTCTCTACCCAGCTTCGGTCAAGGCTGTGCGATTTCGAATGGGCCACTTCAGGACACCAGAACGAGAGACTGATCTTGTGGGTGATTATGAGGCACGTCCCAGATCCATTGAAGATCACGTAGTGTGGACATACACCTCAGAAAAGTTTCCAGTGCTTCAGGTGTGTTTAGTTATCCATGAAATGCATCAGCCTCTTTCTTTTATTCATTATGGGAACGGGATGAGGGTAAATTTGAGACAGATTGTACTGATAAAAAAAAAAAAAAAAAATTGAGACAGATTGTATGATTGTTTAATTTTCCTTTGGAATCTAGATTTTCTTCAAGACACTTAACAAACTCTGTTTGATTTTACCCTCAACAGGAAACTTGCTTTCAAATGTTCAGGTTACCAAAACCTGTTTTTGCCATTGGTGGACTTCTGCAGATTGAACTGTTGGATCGGGTTCCTGGCTTCTTACACTTGCGGTTAGTTCTCTCGTGTCTTATAAATCTCTGTAACTAATATAATACATGAACTCATCACGAAGATTATACGAATTTCATTGATTGTTGTTCTTTGTTTTCTACATGGACTATGTTTGAAGTGTGTCTCAAGTTGAAGTCCTGGGACGCCCACTCACCGGTGATTTCATTCTTGAGCCAATTGGTCACTCCGGGAAATACACGCTGAAGTATGACTCAGCTGAAGCTACTTGTGGCAAATATTATCATTGTGGAGACTGTGGGCGATGCTGCCAGTGACAAACTGATGACCCTGTGTGCTTGTGAGAAGACTTTTTTTTTTAGTAATTTTGTGTATTTTGGTGGTAAAAAGAAACAAGAAAAATTGAAGAATCCAGATTTCTATTCATTATAATTTGAATTTCTAATATCAATAAATTTTTATAAATTTCATCAACAATATAAAAAATATTTCCCATTTAAACCACCAAAGCAATTCCCAAACCCATCATCAATAAAACCCCTCCAAATCTTGAGCTGCTGCTGACAGTAGTAGCACCACTAGTTGGAGAAACAGCTGGTGCATCAACTGGTGAAGGTGCAGGTGCAGTACTTCTTGGTGCCATGACAACAACAATCAATTTCTGGCCTTTCTCACAATGTCCTTTAGCTCCACTGATAAAATAATAAGGACCAGATTTGTTGAGTTCAACTTTTGTGTTGTTACCATCTTTGTATTCAGCAATTGGTTTTGTCAAAACACAGTTCAAGTAGCTCTCTCTTGTTACTTGCAACACCGAGTCTTTTCCTGTTTCATACTCCCACACTGGAAAAACAAAAACAAAAATGCTGATTAATTTCAGAAATTAAACAGGTTATTAGATATGAAACTGAAGTAACAATTTTTGTTTACCTAGAGAATCACCAAGCTGGAAACGAGAAGATTGAGCCCAGTGATTTAATGGTTGAGATTGAGGTGATGATGGGATTTCCCATCCATTTGATTTGCCTCCAACTAAGAAATCTTTAGCTTCTGAGAAGTTACTGAACATGATAAGATTAACAAGAACCAAAGACATGGACAAAGCTACATATCTTGATGAAATTGCCATTGATACTACTGGTTTTAGTATAGAGCTCAGAAATTTTGAGCGAGTGAGAGAGAAGAGAATATAAGAGAGATTTGTTCAAGTGAGCGAGTCTGTGAGTGTGTTGTAGGCTTCTAAAGTGTTGAGTCGATAATTTATAGAATGGGGGAAGAAAACTAAGATGCAGAGAAATGAGTACACGCAGTGGAATGGTTGTTTGAGCAACGGTCAAATAACAAAAAGTTGGTTTCTCTATCAAACAAAAATGCTTCAGAAAAAAATGAATAAAAAAGTTTAAAATAAAAATGATTTTTAATGTAGCCGTTGGTGGTCAAACAATGACGCAGCAAAATAATTTCGGGTATCCAGTAACCGTTCAGTAGTTTTGGACGGACTAGGTTTACAGCTTGCTACAAGGTTTGGATTAGAGAAATTTCCTGTTTAGTCCACTAAACCCAGTTAATGTGTAGTCCGAGGCGGAGAATACATTTAATAGCTGGTTTTGCTAAAATTACTGCTAACCCTAACAACATGTGTGTTAGAGTCACTTTCATAAAACGGGAGAGAAGAAACGTTGGTTTTCATCGACAAAATTAGGCACTTTTTCAATCTTCTCTTCTTCTTCTTTAGTTTTCCAATCTTCTTCGAGAAAACAAAATCCACAAAACGATCGAAAAACTAAATCAAGATTTACGTTTTTGTTGAAGTGAAAAAATGGTTACTAATCGAAAAATTAAACGAACAATTACCGAAGAAAAAAGTGATTCACCATTAGAAGAGAAGCGTGATGATGACCATGAAAAAACCAAACAAAAATCGCTAATTCACCACCAACAACAAGGAGTATGACTAAAGTTTACGTATCTCTATTCATGTACTACATATCTCTACATATTGGTATGCATGATGAACCGAGTATCGTTAGACACTACATATTGGTATGTATGTATGAACTAGTATTTGTCTACATATTGGTATGCACACATCTCAGATGTTGACAGTATATCCAAACACTACATATTGGTATGTAGTTGTATATACCAATATTTACAACTATTGATATGATATGTAGTCTAGGAATTACTGGTTTGGTGCTGCTGGTGGAGTAACATACAGATTAGTTATGGACTAAACATGAAATTTGATGATGTACATATCATTATGTACTGTATAAACCACCTAGGTTATGAATATGTACATCATCAATAGATGCAGTACATGTTATTATGCTTATTCAAGCATAAAAGAAACATTACATAGCAATATGTACTGCTGGATAGTTAGATTAGTGTTTTGTGTATGATATAACAATACTTAGATTTGTAGTTGCATATCATTTCGAGCATAAAACCAAATAAATTAGTGTTTTCATTTGTATGATCCTAACAATATGTATTGATGTGTGTACATATTGACATGTACCAATACTACCTTGTGAAAGAAAAATGTTGTTGTGCTTTGTTACTTTAATCCAACAATGTTTTGGTTCTTGTTAAGTGCATATTTCTCATCATTTTCGGTATATATTCTGCCGTTTTCTTTAAGAAGAATTTGGGTTTACATTGCTCCGAAGAGGAATGGTGATGAAGATGCAAAGGAAGAAGTCTCATCAATTATGGATTTTGATATGTAGTCATTATTGATAATAATGCGGTACCTTGTTTTTCTTCTATGGATTTTTGCCTTCATATTTCAAGTTTAATTTCCAAAATATGCAAGTTGCGAGCATTCTAGAAAGGTGTACGTTGAGGTTGTGTACCATGTATGTATCAACATTTGTTGAATATAATCCTTGGTATTATAATGGTCAAACTATGTAATGTACTCATTTTACAATACATATTGTCATGTATTGATGACTAGTTAAGCGCATGTGAGCTCCATATACATGTTGTTTGTGGGTTCATATTGTATTGCAAAACTTGACGCATATAAAAAAATTGGAACTTAAACTTGAGATTTTGTCAATACAAAACTAAAATAATATGACTTAGTATAAAAGACTAAGAAAAAGAGTATGAACCTTAAATACTTGCACTACATATCTCGCAAGATCAAAACTCGGTATACATAAAAAATTTTGCAAGAAACATATATAACTTAACGAACTTTAGTACATATTGAGTAAGAACCCGGTCTGGATCGATATGGACATATCGATATTTGCGAGTAAAACCATAGTACATATGTATATATACCGAGTATCGGACTCTTCAATTTGTATTGAGCAAGTAACCAGTACATATGTATATATACCGAGTATCGACTCTTCATGCGCTATTATTTCTTCTTTGAATTTGATCTTATTAAACAAAAAAATCTCAAAGTTCTTGAGAAATGAGTGGTATTGCCCCCTCGAACCCCGTAAGCATTTGGATGGACACTTGCGTACCTTTGTGTTTTTTGATATCCAAATTTATATAAAAAATCAAGAGTTCAAGTTTACAAACTCACTTATCTTTTGTTCTTCAATAGCAGTACATGCAAATATGTATACAAAAATCGCACGAAATATGTGTAGCGTCAACGAATATTTTGTGAAAAATCAAACTACTTCTATTGATCAAAGAAGAATATTAATGATCTATCTCGAACAAAAATAGGTCTATTACAAAATCAAGATTTTAAAAAATAAACAAAATTGGAATAAAAACGGAATTAAATTTGGCATCATAGAAAATCGATTATTTACTAATGGAGAAAGAGAACAACGGAAAAAAAACTGATTGTAGCAAAAGCTAAACCCTAGAAATTTTATTACTTGATTTGATTTTCTCTTAGTAGTTGATGCGGAAGGGTAATTTAGGAAAAAATAAAAAAGGATATTTGGGACTCGCACGTGTCTTTGGACGAGAATAAAAAAATCTGGTCCAAAAACATGTTTTGGACCTCAAGGTCTTTGGACTACGATAACCGGCGGATTAACTAGTAATTCCCGAAATTATTATTGAAGGGGGACGCCAAATGTTACTGCAGCTGTCCTTGGAGAAATATTTGGTATACCATGGAGTATTAGATTGGTCATCTTAGAAATTAGGGATATGGTTGTTTCTTTTGTAGATGTTAAGTTTCGGTCTGTACCTAAAAGTGCTAATAATGTAGCACATGTATCTTGTCAACATGCTATTGTGAATGAAAATTTGTGGTGGAATGCGGATTCTCCACCCCTTTGTATCCCTTCAAACCTCATTCCTTGAGGTCCTTTAATAAAGTGGAGCTCTTCAAAAAAAAAAAAAAAAAAAAAAGTAGTTTTGGACGGAGTGCCTCAAAAACCATAAAAAAAAACCGCCTTTCTTACACGGGTGGGCCCCACCCATGAAGATTTATAGGGTGCAGGTTTTGGAGAGATATTATGTCTGAGGGCGGTTTTTTGGGCAGTCTGTTAATAATTTTCGATAACTATTTTGGTTATATATGTATATATCCCATAGTGTAAAGTGCGGTTTGGTTCCGGACGTGTACTGAAAAATTTATTATGTTGGTGGTTGTTTTTGGAATTGCCCAAAAATTTTAAAATAGTAGATTTGCTCACTGACCTAGAATTTGCTCCGAGGTTGAATCTCGTGCCAATATAGGTCATGGCCAAAAATACATGATTGCTAAAGATGGGTAACGTTTTTGTTAGAGTGGGTACCAAATTTAGAGATTTAATGATCAAAGATTATTATTTATTTTATACGGATTGGTACACGCATTCATCAATCGTGCTAAAATTTAATTTGTGGTTTGAATATTGTTTCGTGTTTTAAATATTTCAACTCTACTTATGGCCAACTTATCAACTTTAACAAATATGGAATTTTTCTTACTATGAATATCGATGAAATAGTAGCTACTTACATAAGCAATTATATGGGTGTGAAAATGATTGTTGCTGAGGATAAGTATCTACGATCCCTTCTGCTTCTTCAAACCCTATGTTCAAAAATTCAATTCAGACTTGTTGGATGGAAAATAACTCTCCCTTGCAAGAAAATCTATTATGTGATAACTAATATTACTTTCCACCTAAAGCATATATCTCTGATGAGGTTCTTCTAGCTTTCAAAACATATTTGTAAGATCTTAATAAAATTCAAAGGGAATGTGTTAGAGCAATGCTAGGTTGAACCCAGAAGTTTTTCTATCTCAAGCTTGTTGTGAATGTTAGATGATCAAAAGTATTTCTTGATTTCTAGTTTACTAAGTCAAGTCTCGGACTAGGTCATATCAGGTATGTATTTGAATCATTTTATTTTACTCACTATCTTACCATTCTATCTATTGAGACTATGTGGTATGACTTCTATTAGATTTACAAAGAAGAAACTTTGAGTCAAGCTTATCTTGTTAAAAATATCGAAATATGATTCTAGCATAGATGTTCAAAAGTCCCTAACAATATTAGTTTGAAACAATTTAATGTTTGAGAATTGATTCGTGGATCAATCGAAAATAGCCCATATAATTGATTTTATCATTTGGGAATGTTTCAAACATCATAAAGCGAGTTTCATGAACTTCGACATTTTACATTCGAGGGTAGGTGGCAAATCCTTTTACAAACCATGGATATTTGATTTCATAAATACAAGAAGGTTGGCGAACTCGTAGTTCACGAGGAAGATTGATCACAGGTTTGGGATAGGAACATTTCTTGCTTAGGAATAAAACGCTTGAGTAGTAGTTGAATCTCTAATTCAACCTCGGGCCGTCGATATTTGGTGACAAACCGTGTGGAACTGATTTTTTAATGTTTGAATAAAAGGCTTAAGGTTGTTGGCGAACCCCAATTAGCAAATTGTGTCCATCTGAGTTTATAAGACAAGAACGGTTGGCAAAACCAGTTCGCAAATTGTGTCTATTTGATTTCTCGAGTCGACTAAGGGTTGGCGAACCCGGTTCACGAACCGTACCCCCATACTCGTGAACTAGCCTTACTATTCACGAATAGTCTCACCAATTGTCCCAATAAATTTAGCAGATGCTCAAAGACTTATTTTTTAAATATGTTTAGCATTGCTATGACTCTCTATGACTTGATTGATCACTTAAACACTTATGTGTGCGCGTCATGATTAAAGTCTTAAGTGTTTTTATGAACATCATATTGCTTATTGTTCACATGGCATATTTGCCAAACCGAACAAGTCATTATACATGATTTCAGAACCGACCCACAATATATATTCTTCTATTGTATATTCAAGACCTAAAGTGTTTGCTTGATTCCCAAGTTATCTTAGTTTGTTTTCTAAGCAACCCTCAGTCTTGAGAATATATAAATAGAGATGTTACTTCTGCAAGGAAATTCAATTGTGTCCTAGTTGATCTAAAATCGCCTTCTATGAACCTAGGTTTCCATTGAGAAACAAAATTAGGTTTATGACTAAAAGACTCCGCTTTGGGGATTCGTGAAGCCAGGTCCGACTATATTTTACCTTGATAGTTCGTGTATCCTGATCTTGTTTTTCTGTTATCGAGGTTTTCGTAATCTCTTTCAAGCAAGATAGACCGAAATCATAAAGTTCTATTCGTCTCAAACTTTGTGATTCCTCAAGATAGATATCGGATAATTGATCTTAAGTGATATTTTGAAGATTGTTCTTGAGAGGTGGTTAAGAACTAGGCTGATCTTCGGGAGTTGTAAGTTCCAAATTTGTGAGGTTTGCTAGCTTGTCTATTGCAAACAGATTTCCACACGTTGATCTTTCGATCTAAACGGAAATCAAATGGGATTATCTATTAGATGCAGTTTGGTATCAAAAACTTCATGCGGCTGAAGAAACTCTTATGGTGTAAAGGACGTCAGCTAAGGAAATCAAGTGTGTAGAACCTTGCGAGGTTCAAGAGACATAAGGATCATGGTTGTAACTGAATCACTTGGAGGGTTGATTCGATCTCATCTACATTCCAGTCTGAAGTCTGACATTAGGGTAGTGTCTGTAGTTGGTTTAAACAACTTGGTGTTCAAATCTAGACGAGGTCCCGGGTTTTTTTGCGATTAGTAGTTTCCTCGTTAACAAAACTCCTGGTTCTTGTGTCTTTTCTTTTCCGCATTATATTGTTTATCTTTATAATTGGGATTTATAAAAGTTGTACGTATTCAATCTAAGTAGATAGTTCATATAATTCTGATCAATTACGAGGCTCGTTCTTGTAGAAATCATATCTTGAAAGATATATAACAAGTTTAATCACTTGGAAGAATTGCGATTAGATTATTTGGATACGATTAGATTGATCTTGGATATTGGTTTTTGAGATTGTCCAAGTACTCTCCTTCATAATCAGGTTCACTGACTCTTTGTCTTATACATACTGATGGAGAAGAGGTGGAGATATAAAATCTATTTACATATTGTCAAGGATCATTAAGTTGGTATACTTGCAATTGTATTAAGTTTTTTCCTTACAGGTTGCCGAACAAAAAATTGGTGGTGTGCTTAGTATCCCGCGTTTTCAGAATTTTTTCTAGGGAAAAGATCTTGGTCAATTAGAAGGTATATCAGCTTCAAGGCGTAGACTTATGTCTGCAAACCTAAGAGTCTTAGGATATGCGATTCATGAGTATGAAATTCTTCAATGACTATGATTATCAAAATTTGGCTGACTAAAGTGGCATAAAGAATATCTGAGGTCCATCCCAATGAGAGCCGGGTATTTCAAGGATGAAGATATCTTGAAAATAAGTACAACATCTGAATGCA
Source organism: Papaver armeniacum (assembly GCA_023531295.1). Lineage (NCBI taxonomy): Eukaryota > Viridiplantae > Streptophyta > Magnoliopsida > Ranunculales > Papaveraceae > Papaver > Papaver armeniacum. Next base: position 316,789 of record JAJJWW010002450.1, read on the forward strand.
TGATGGGGCTATAAGAAAATTATGGGGGGGTATCTCTAAAATGCAGGAAAACAACATTTGGAAAATTGAAGATTGCAAGAAGGTCAATACATTTATTGGGAGGAAAGATGAATAAGAGATTATAATGTTACTCTGTACAATCCTCCTAACTTCCCAATTGATCTAATTCTAGTTCATCATTTGTTGACACAAATGATACCTGGGATATTTGAAAAGGGGAAGAATGGTTCTCTCAAGATGAGTGAAATGTCATCTTGAGTACACTTTATGACTTTCAGGAGGAAGGCCGGGTGATCTGGAGTCTGACTTACATGTGCAATTTCACTGCCAAATCTTTATACCAACACAAGATAGATAACAACTACAATAGTTAGGCTAAAAATGTCGATTGGGTCAAAATATGGAAGTTATATAGTACTATAGTACTCCTTCATCCACGTGTTAATTTAAAAATGTGCCCATGGAATTCTTCATACAAATGTCAAAACTGCTTATCTTCATACGTACATTACATCCATTATATCTGCAACTTCTGTTGTTAGTGGTTGTTGATGGTGGTTTTTAGCTTAGGGTTAAAATCGTAAAACCTTACATCTGACATGACGTCACTATGACCACTAGCACATTTATTGAATCAATCAACATGCCTACGTAAGAATTACCAAGGTACCTTTTTTTATATATACATGTGTCATGTTCCACGGCAGAACCCTTAGTATTGACCGACATCATCTTCGTATATACCAAACCCTAATTCTCTCACCATCGTGCCAATAGCAAACCATGCCAGCCACGTCTCCGCGCCAAGGCATGCCAACCATGCTAGCCGCACCACCGTGCCAATGGAAAAACATGTTGCCACGTTTGCGCCAAGGCATGCCAACCATGCCAATGGAAAACCGTGCTAGCCACGTCTTTGCGCCAAAGCATGCCAACCATGCCATCCGTACCACCGTGCCGATGGCAAACCATGCCAACCACGTCTCTGCGCCAAGGCATGCCAACCATGCCAGCCGCACCACCGTGCCGATGGCAAACCATGCCTCCACGTCTCTGCGCCAAGGCATGCCAACCATGCCGCCCGCACCACCGTGCCAAAGGCAAACCATGCCAGACCACGTCTCCGCGCCAAGGCATGCCAACCATGCCGCCCGCACCACCGTGCCAATGGAAAATCATGCCGACCACTTCTCCACGCCAAAACAAAGGCTTGCAATAATAAGCGGATACCCTTCTTTTTGAGATGCAGATCTCGACAATCCAAGTTCTCCACCTAACGCATGGCAACTTGCGGCCCAAAGCCAAACACCACGGTTTGCACTAAACCCTAGTTTTGGTCGCGCTATACCATGCCAGCCTTTCCTTCACGTCCTTTGGATGCCAAAACGAAGGGTTGCAACGATCAACGGCAACATTTCCATCTAAGATGCAGATCTTAACCGTCCAAGGTCACCAGCTAACGCGTGGCAACTTTTGGCCCAACGCCAAGCCTTAATTGTGGTCGCGCCCAAACTACGCTAAGACCCCAGCTTTTGGCCGCGCCTAACTACACCAAAATCCTAGCTTGTCGGTCGTACTTTCAGGCCGCCAGCTACCAAACGAAGGGTTGCAATAATCAACGGCTACCCTTCTCTTTAAGATGCAGATCTCGACCACACAAGTTCGCCACCTAACGCATGGAAACTTGCGGCCCAAAGCCAAACATCACGGTTTGCGCCTAAACCCTAATTTTTGCCGCGCCTACTATATGACCAAGCCATGCTCAACGCTGGATGCTACAAACGAAGGGTTGTAATAATCAACGGTCACCCTTCTCTTTGAGATGAAAATCTCGACCACACAAGTTCGTCACCTGACGGATGGCAACTTACGGCCCAAAGCCAAACATCACGGCTTGCGCCTAAACCCTAATTTTGGCCGCGCCTACTCTATGACCAAGCCATGCTTAACGTTGGCTGCTACAAACGAAGGGTTGTAATAATCAACGGTTACCCTTCTCTTTGAGATGAGATGACCACACAAGTTCGATCTCGACCAAACAAACACCACGGTTTCGCCTAAACCCTAATTTTGTCCGCGCCTGGTAGAGCCGCATGGCTGCTACAAGCGAAGGGTTGTAATAATCAACGGTTACCCTTCTCTTTGAGATGCGATCTCGACCACCAAGTTAGCCACACGATGGCAACTTGCGGCCCAAAGCCAAACACCACGGTTTGCGCCTAAACCCTAATTTTGTCCGCGCCTACTCTATGACCGATCCATGCTCAACGCTGGCTGCTACAAACGAAGGGTTGCAATAATTGACAGCTACCCTTCTCTTTGAGATGCAGATCTCGACCACACAAGTTCGCCACCTGACGCATGGAAACTTGCGGACCAAAGTCATACATCACGGTTTACGCCTAAACCCTAATTTGGCGCGCCTACTCTATGACAAGCCAAACGGCTGCTACAAACGAAGGGTTGCAGTAATCGCGGCTACCCTTCTCTTTGAGATACGAGAATGACCACACAAGCCATGCTGGCAACAAAGCCAACATCATCGCGGTATGCGCGCGCCTACTCTATGACCAAGCCATGCCCAACGCTGGCTGCTACAAAAAAAGGGTTGCAATAATCGATGGCTACCCTTCTCTTTGAGATGCAGATCTCGACCATCCAAGTTCGCTATGGCAACTTGCGGCCCAAAGACAAAATATCACGGTTTTCACCTAAACCTTAATTTGGTCGCGTCTACTCTATGGCAAAGCCATGTTCAACGCTGGCTGCTAAAACGGAGAGTTGCAATAATCAACGGCTACCCTTCTCTTTGAGATGCAGATCTCGACCATCCAAGTTCGCCACCTAACACATGGAAACTTGCGCCCAAACCAAAACATCACGGTTTGCACCTAAACCCTAATTTTGGCCGCCTACTCTATGGCAAAGCCATGCTCAACGCTGGCGGCTAAAACGGAGAGTTGCAATAATCAACGGCTATCCTTCCCTCTGAGATGCAGATCTCGACCGTTCAAGTCCGCCACCTAACTTACGTCCCAAAGCCAAAACATCACAGTTTGCACCCAAACCCTAATTTTGGCTGCGCCTATTCTACGGCAAAGCCATACTAACTCTACCATGGCCTTTGGCATGCCACCATGCCACACGTAACACCATTCTACATGTTTTCCCATGAAAACACTCGAGACATCTAACACATGTCACAAAGCGGGGGATGCTCATAAAGGGTATTGGTTTGGCGGTTTACGGCGTGCGGCGTACACTACGCCTGATTACATGAAAGTGTCATAAAAATAAGGAGATTAGTAAATACGGGAGTAATGGTGAAAACGTTTTCCTTCATTATGGAACATTCCGGTTTACCACCTCCTCCCATTTACTCATCCGTTCTATTTCTTACAAGACCGTGAGTACGTTTTCACTTGGACTTGTATAAATAGGTCTTACCTATTTCCACCGAACAACAAGTTTTGGTCGGGAGCATACAACACTCAAAACCACTTGCTAGCTTTCCCATATGTTAGATTTCACTTTACGATACAAGTCAAACAACTACTCTTCCGGAATCAACTATTACGGTCTCAACACTTTCTTCGCTTCCCTCCCTAAAACCAACCATTCTCCTTCACTTTGTGACCGAAGCAAGTCTGGAACGGCCATTTATTGGTTTAGGCCGGAGTTGTACAGATTGATCTCTCGAATCTAAAGTACTCCCTTGCAGTACATTGTTTAGGGATTAGACTCAGTTTCTCACCACTCGCGCGAAATTACCGAAATCAGCAGAAATCGTTTTCACCCACAAACAATTGGCGACCACAGTTGGAGATTAATCTCTCGGTTACAATATCAATTTCCAATTCCCGATTTCATTCTTCAAGCCAGATTCTAAGACGGTGAAAGCAAACGATCCTCTCGGGATCAATGACTCAGTTACCAAACGGCTCAGTTACCAGTTATCACACGACAAGGGATGACTGGGAACTTCTAAGACGGTGAAAGCAAACGATCCGCTCGGGGATCAATGGCTCAGTCACCAAACGGCTCAGTTACCAGTTACCACACGACAAGGAGTGATTGGGGACTTCTCGCGGTCAGGACGGTGTTGCCCGTAAAACTATGGCGGACATACCTATGGCTAGGGTTTGCACCAACAACAGAAGATAAAACACAAATAAGAAACACGGAGATACGTACCTGGAATATGTTCGCCTGCTTCATTGATACCACTCTGCCGCTAGCACCAAGATATGGAAACAAAGCCCATAATACGAGCGCTAACAGCTTGCGTCCTTCCAGCGCCAACAACTTGCATCTTTCCAGCACTAACAGCTTCCACCCTTTCAGCGAAACTTCTCCTCCCATAGCCGGTTGCACCAACAGCTCTGCGTCCCAAGACGAGCCAACGACATTGATGGCTCACCAAGCCAAGATGGCGCACGCCGATCCAATGCTAGCGGCTCCACTTCAAAAACCAACACCAGCGGCCCCATGTCAAGACGACGCCGACAACTCGCAACCTAGCCAGCAGCACCATGGGCCATCCCTTAGACGGCCGGGGGTAGCGTCATTCCCCTTTCCAAAGCCAGCCAGAGCACCGTCTCACGAACCAAGTTGCAACGCCATCGGTACCGGTCAGTAGCCAAAGTTTCAGCGTTGACGCCAACACTCAATGGCCAAACCAAATTTACGCCAAGCCGCGAATGCAAGGATCACATACTCTTCCTGCCTCCTAACAAAGTGATATTAATACGCCACCTGTCGACACCAGCGACGCAGAAAATGTCCCCTCAGGCGTTACACCTCCGATCACCAGAGCCGCTGCTACTCCACCATCAGAACGAGAGACTAGGGGATCCAGAAGAAGCCGCCCTCCTTTTACCGTTGTTGATCCGATGAAAAGATGAAAGGATTTCGTAAGGCTCATACGGACATGGCTACAACTCAGAAAGAGATACATATTTTCCTCAAGACACTAACAGAGTGTCCACCACAAGAGTCACGTCAACCCCATACGGAGATGGCAAGGGATACTGTTAACATCCGGTGCAAGCACTTCAGCAGGACGCGTGTTTATTGACGAAGAGGCACGCGTTGCTCTTGAACGCCAAGTATAAGGGAATCAACAATACAATTTCATCACACGTGGAGATCATGAACGACTTCTCCAAAATCGAGGCAAAGAAAATCAGCAACCCTCCTGAGTTCACGAAGACCCTCTTCCCGTCAGGAGCTGCATGATTTCTGAGGACTTCGCCCACAAAATCGTGCAGTCTATAATGAAACACTTTATATGAGATTCTATATTTTTCCAAGGCGCAAAACGTCAAGATATATTTGCAGCCCTCAACCGGGATACATCAGGAAAGCAGCAGTCTCCAGCCAGGGAAGTTGTTCTCAAACCCCAATCTCTCCTGGAAAGCACGATTGATAAATGAAACTGGGGACTCCTAACCACTATTCGCGTGAAGGGTGTCCAATTTGACAGCACACTGATTGACGCAGCCGCTCTGCTTCAACGTCCTCCGGAAACTGCTCTGCTTAAGCATTCGCTCCAGTAGCCGCTCCGCTTCAGCGTTCTCTCCATAAGTTGCTCCAGGATCCGAAACCGAAGCTTCAGCAATTGGCTCTTTAAGTTTCAACGTCCTCTCCAAGAGCCGAAGCCGCTTCAACGCCACTCCTTCCTGCAAAGGGTCGTGCCACCACACTCACCATGTCAAGGATCATGATCGCAGCCAGCCAATCCGCGTAGTCATGGCCACCTTTTGATCCATCCCGCCAAAACTCGTGATCATGGACAGTTTGCTCGCTTACGTATCCATCCAATCCTTTTACTTCCATGGATGCCCATACAATTCCAGCCAACCTACTTTGTTCCCACGACAATGTAGTCTCGCCTCGATTACATCTACTACCAAGAACTCACTAGCTCATTTGTTGATACCGGCCCGGAGCTTCTGAAGAATGACAATCACTACAAAGGTAACCCGTAATCCTCCATATTTTAGTCTCACGTGGAAGAAGTAAAAAAATCACCAGTACGAACGCACGAGATGATGATATCTTTATCATGGTCAACCCACTGACCATACAAGATGGAAACATGTAAGCCATACTTGGGGACTGAGGATTTACACGGAATCCCTTCACTATCAAAGACTCATGAGAAAACTCAAGAGACGCGGCTGAAACATTTTCCTAAAGAAACAGAGGGAGCCACGCGTCACATCCATAAGAGTACAATAAGCTCGTATCAAATCCCGTAGACGTGGATTCAAGGTGATGCAATGAAAGTAAGCTACACATGGGGACTACCAGCATGGTACACTTTCACTCCCATCAACCTAGTTATGTATGATTTCAACATCATCGCTGCCGAAGTTTGACGATCCGCAAGAATTTCTCAACATGAAGCCGTACATGTGCATCGAAGACTCCAAAAGCACGCCACAAGGATACATTCACATATTCGACCATGCCATCGGATCTACCATGAGTATAACTGGGGACTGCTCACCGCATCCCATTCCATACGATAGTCCAAGATTCAGAAGCTGGTTCGAAGGATATCTTTGGGAACAAAGTCCTTGAAGACTTGATAGCAGCACATCGGCAACAGAATATCTCCCTACTTATCTATTTCATCTTATGGCTTTGGAAGATTTCTACCATACAATCATCCACAGCGTATCATCATTGTGATCAGAAGGTCCAGACACTGAAGAACCTAAAGTCAAGGATGGACCGACAACGCAACCACAATCTCCAAGATTAGCCCTGACATAATCGTTACCGAGCATATATTTCATCCATTCATCCCAAGAATACAATGGAGTTTGGTAAATTTTGGAATCCACTGGATAGACACTGCAAACGAAAGAACGGATCCAGATGAGCAACAGAAATCAGAAGAGGGTCGATACCTCTTTTCATGCGGGCGGAGTTTCTAGAGTTTGAACAGAATAAAGGTTCCTTCTTGATCCATGAATGGGAATAGATGACTGGGCGCGACTATGCCACCTCGGGCCCGCAACATCCCTCCTGATTTCTTCATGAGTTTTACTGTCGGGTTGTTTTCGCCTCCTAAACGAACTCAAAACCTAAATATTCCCGCGTGAGGAGATAGGAAATTATTTTCCGATCAGAATGGAGGGAGGACCGTCAAAATCCGAGTTCGTATGAGAATTCTACAACGATTTAGTAAAGGGCGTTAATTAGGGTTTCGGCATGCCAAACCCTAATTTAGACAAAGTTGCCATCATCCCACGGAACTGAAGCCAGTCGTCATCCTTCCACGGAACTGAAGCAAGTTGCCATCATTCCACGAAACCGGCGGTATAACATGAGGAGGAGAGCTAACACCTTTCATATGAACGTGATGCTTTGGGATTTGAATAAGGAAAGGATTTCCTATCTGAACCACGCATGGAAGGTGGAAACCAGTCTGCGTAGCAAGCGCTTCAGAACGCCAAGCATTCCGCGCCATGCAAAGCCAAGCCAGCGCCCATCCCGAGCCAATCCAACGTCTGAGGCTCCATTCCTAGCCAATCCAACGTCTGCGGCTCCATTCCTAACCAATACAACGTTTGCGGCTCCATCCCAAGCCAGTACAACGTCTGCGGCTCCATCCAAAGCCAATCCAACGTATGCGGCTCCATTCCTATCCAGTACAACGTCTGTGGCTCCATCCCAAGCCAATCCAACGTCTGTGGCTCCATTCCTATCCAGTACAACGTTTGCGGCTCCATTCCTAGACAATACAACGTTTACGGCTCCATTCCTAGCCAGTACAATGTCTGCGGCTCTATTCCAAGCCAATCCAACACGGACGGCTCCATTCCAAGCCAGGTCAATACCAACGGCTTGCCAAGACAAGCCAGCAACGCCAACGGCTCGCTAAGCCAATAACTCCGTGTTTCCTAGCCTAGCCAAGATGGCGCATGGCCAAGCCAAGTCAACGCCAACTGTTTGCATCACTGCCAACAAACGCCTCTACCACTCCACGGTCCAGCCAGTAACGTCGCGAGTAGAATTTACGCAAGGTCGCCAACACGAGAATCACGAACTCTCCTTACCTCTCGAAAAAGGTTAGCCGGGTCTTCTTGACCATTTTTTCGTGACTTGTCATTTCGATTTTGTCCTTGCTGTCACCATCTTATGCTTACCCGCAACAATGCTCTGTTAGAGCTAAGCGGGGACTTAATGTTGATGGTGGTTTTTAGCTTAGGGTTAAAATCGTAAAACCGTACATCTGACATGACGTCACTATGACCACTAGCGCATTTATTGAAATAAAGTGATATCAAGATTTAAAACTAGACCAAGACTCGGGATTCCACTATTCCTTTAACTGATTGGTTGATAAAGATTATTTCAAGAATTATTATTAAGCCCTTTTTCACATTAACTCACTAATATATGTATGGTCTCCAAACATTAAATTGTAATCCCTAAGCATGAATTATCAAAGAAATATTTCTGAGCGTAAGACATCAAATTGATTCACAACTAATTAAGAAAAACCATTTTCATCTCATAAACCACACAATTATAATGATCTTAGTGGATTAAGTTAAATTAATAATAATTGAAATTATGAAAAGAAATTACCAATCAAGCATAAATGAATAGTTTCCTCTGTCGCCTTGGTCATAGGAGAATTATCATCTCATCATGTTGGAAACACGCTCAAAATTCATTTTTATTGCTCAAAGGAGGTGTACAAATGATGAAATGGAGAAAAACTATTAAAAACCGTGTTTGTAACAATTATATTTGTTACAAACCGAACTGTTACAAATTACGATATGAATGAATTGTCGTTGTCACTATAGCAAATACGATTGTCCCTTGTGCGTCTTATGTTCTTCACAGCAGCAGAAACTGGCGATTCTCTGCAGCTTGATTTTCTCACTCTGTAATACTCTGTCTCTCTCCCAAACTCTTCGTACCCCTCAATGAGAGCCCAGGAACCTATTTATATCGAACAACACCAAGAAATCTCGCTCATTAACCCACAATAATCCTCCATTACTCGGTGTTTAAAGAAAATATTTTCTTTCCTTTTTTACTTCTACATTTCATTCTTGTCGAATATCTTCTACACGTTGTCACCGCCCGAACTCAAAGAAACTCGTGAAAACACTCACTTGCCACACTCAGTCTCAACCAAATCCCGAGTTATGTTCACGTAGACAAACAATTGCCCTGTTTTGTTATCTCCGACGAAATAGCCCAAGTTAATCTGTTTAAACAGACACACCAACCATGTTTAATAAAAATAGGATATTTTATGCTAGTTCCAGCTATTTAATCTCCTCCAAACCCGTCCAGAAATTGATTCACAAACTTCGCAGGTGAGAACTTCTTTTCCCGCCAAAATTAGAATTTGAATAATGAAGATGGTTTCCCCCCTAACCAGACTGGGGGTCCCTTTAGCAACTGGGGTGTCTTGGGTGCAAATAGCAGCTAGTGTTCCCCTTAGTAATTGGATGCCCCTTAGCTAAAACTGCGAGTCCGAATAGTATGTGTCCTCTGGGGTGCCTTTAACACTTTTTTTCGAGCAAATTTTTCCGAAAATGTTTATTTCCTAAAAATACATAAAAACACAATATTAATACAAAAAATCGAGTTCTAACAATACAAACATCGAGGACAATTCAGACACAAAAATGTGTCTATCAAATACCCCTAAACTTATTATTTGCTAGTCCCGAGCAAATCTAATCTAGAAAATAAAAATTACTACACTTAGCACGTGCAGTAAGCCGTTAAATCGCTAGGTGGCCCTAGCGGCGGAGTGTTGTCTCCGAAGGGTTTACCAGAGGTGTACCCACAAAACCTTTACTCCAGACCCTAGCTATCAACGCAAAACCTTGGAAGGCACTAAAGAATCTCCTTGGTTGGCATACTCTGATTGACTATAGGAGGAAGTACCCTGATGCGAAATTCCAATTATTGTACACGAGTTTGCACTCAAGCATACTAAAATTCATATATAAGTGTGAGCTCTCTCGGATAGTTTCAGGACATCATAAACCGTGAGTCAACCAATCACATGGAAAGATTAAGAAGATGGATGTAGAAAAACGTAGATGGTTTGACTAAGGTGAACGGTGTTTCCCATATCTGTCTGAAGGCCACTACTAGGATGAACCTATCCTAATGGACTGAGATACGAGTCTGACTAATATCAACACAGCTGGCATATACAAGGGAACCAGCGGGTGATAATCCTAACTCTAGGTCAACACAACAGGCATATACAAGGGTACCAGTGGTCGACTTTATTGAATTTATTCCGGTTGGTCTGATGGTCTGGTCTCAATTATCTCTTCTTCTTTTTTTCTTTTTTTTTTTGGTATCCCAATCACTCTATTTCACCCTAGCAATGGTAACAACTTGAATCATGTGCCCCACCAAATCACTTAAAAGAAAAGAAAAATAAAAACAGAAGGTGAAAAGGATTCAATGAGATATGGCGAAACTACCATGTTTTTTTTTTTTTTTAATTCTAACTTTGAGCTCTGTGCTTTTCTGAATAGACTCTTTAGATGTTTCCATCTAATCAGATTGGTTCCTCAACTCCTACAACCAAGATGTTCTCATCCACTTAGATTGGTTAGTGCCAACCTTAATAACCATAAATTTCTAGGCTCTGGAGTTTATTTATTGCAACTAAAAGCTAACAAAAAGTTTACTCCCCACCCCCAAGCTTAATTCTAACATTGTTCTCAATGTTTCTAATGAAAGAGCAATACCAAAAAGTAACATGAGGAATCAGTAAAGAGAGAAGTCAGAAAGATAGTACCTGGGTGAAGAGAGAAATCAAAAACTAATATACAACATACAATCGCCTCGATGGTCAATCAAGGGTAAGCAGGGTCCTCCAGAGGGACCTCCTCAACATCACCTGTAGGAAAGGGCTCTAAAAAGGGTTTCAATCTCTGACCGTTAACCTTCGAAGAACTACTACCATCTGGTGTCTTGATCTCAACAGCCCCATGAGGAAAAACAGTACGGACCACAAAAGGACCGGTCCACCGAGAGCGTAACTTCCCGGGGAATAGATGCAAACGGGTATCATACAGAAGATCTTTTTGAACTGGAGAAAATGACTTCCTTAAAATATTTCTATCATGCACAAGTTTCATTTTGTTCTTATACTCCTTAGCACTATCGTAAGCATCTATACGAATTTCTTCCAACTCATTGAGTGGAGTTTCCTATGGGCTCTGCCTTGTCAAGTGAAAAATTTAGATGCTTAACAATTTCAATAAGCTCTATGTTCTAACTCAACGGGTAAATGACATGCCTTGCCATACACAAGCCCGTAAGGCGACATTCCAATGGGGGTCTTAAACGCTTGACGGTAAGCCCATAAGGCATCGGTAAGCCTAGACGACCAGTCTTTCCGATTAGGATTAACTGTTTTCTCTAATATACGCTTTATCTCCCTATTATAAACCTCTGCTCGACCACTAGTCGCGGATGAGTGCGGGGGTAGCTACCTTATGTGTAATACCATATTTCTTCATCAGAAGCCTAAAAGGTCCATTACAAAAGTGCGACCCTCCATCACTAATTATAGCTCGCGGTGTACCAAAACGTGTAAGTATATTATTTTTCAAGAACTCAATCACAACCCTATGGTCATTGGTCTTACACGCAACCGCCTCAATCCAATTAGAGACATAGTCTACAGCGACAAGGATGTATAAGTTACCAAAAGAATTAGGAAATGGACCCATAAAGTCAATACCCCACACATCAAAGACCTCAAAAACTAAAATAGGGTTCAAGGGCATCATGTTCCTACAGGAAATGGTTCCTAATTTCTGGCAACGTTCACAAGTAACACAGTAACTGTGGGAGTCTTCAAACAACGAAGGCCAATAGAATCCACACTGCAATATCTTAGCAGCAGTCTTCTTAGCACTAAAGTGACCCCCAAAAGCATGATCATGACAAAAGGAAATAATACTAGACTGGTCACTCTCAGGTATACATCTCCTAATAATCTGGTCTGGACAATACTTAAACAAATAAGGATCATCCCAAAAGAAGTATTTAACCTCGGCTAAAAACCTAGAACGATCTTGTTTACCCCAATGTTAGGGCATTCGACCAGTAACAAGATAGTTCACTATATTCGCATACCAAGGTAATTGGGTAACAAAGAACAGTTGTTCATCAGGAAAACTATCCCTAACAGGAGGAGGAGAATCATCAGGGGTATCCGCAACAAGCCTAGACAAGTGATCTATCAATGCTACATTTTTGCACCTTTTTGTCTCTAATGTCTAAGGAAAATTCCTGTAACAAGAGGATCCATCTAATCAATCTAGGTTTAGTATCCTTCTTGGGAAGAAGATACTTCAAAGCAGCATGATCGGTGAAGATTATGACCTTAGAACCTAAGAGATATGGTCTAAACTTGTCTAAGGCAAACACAATGGCTAACATTTCCTTCTCCGTATTGGTATAGTTCAACTGGGCATCATTCAGAGTCTTGCTAGCATAATAAATCACATGAAGTAATTTGTTTTCTCGCTGACCTAGCACAACACCAATAGCATAATCTGAAGTATCGCACATGATCTCAAAGGGTAGGTTCCAGTTAGGTGTCTGGACTATGGGGGCGGTAGTAAGTAAAGTCTTAAGCTTCTCAAAAGCCTCTAAACAAGCATCATCAAAGACAAACTTAACATCTTTTGCAATTAAATTGCAAAGAGGTATAGAAATCAAGCTAAAATCCTTAATGAATCGACGATAAAAACCTGCATGCCCAAAGAATGACCTAATATCTCTTATGGTTTTTGGGACCGGTAAAGTCTTGATAAGGTTAACTTTAGCTTTATCTACCTCTATACCCTTAGAAGATACAATATGCCCCAAAACAATTCCTGATCGAACCATGAAATGACATTTCTCCCAATTAAGCACTAGATTCTTTTCCTTACACCTAGTCAACACTAATGACAAATGATGCAAGCACTCATCGAAAGATGAACCAAACACTGAAAAATCATCCATAAAGACCTCTAAGAACCGTTCTACCATATCGAAAATATGATCATCATGCAACGCTGAAAAGTCGCAGGGCGTTACATAGCCAAAGGCATGCGTCTATACGGATTGGTACCAAAGGGACATGTAAAAGTGGTTTTCTCCTGGTCTACAGGGAAATAACGATCCGATTATAGCCAAAGTAGCCATCTAAAAAGCAAAGAATGACTATGTCCACTAATCTCTCTAGCATCGGTAGATGAAGGGAAGGGAAAGTGGTCCTTCCTAGTGACCTTGTTCAATTTCCTATAGTCAATACAAACACGCCAACCCGTGGTCACTCGGGTTGGGATTAACTCATTATTATCATTCTTGACTACAAGTAGCGGATTTCTTGGGAACAACACGAACTGGCTGACCCACTTGCTTGTCTAAAATGGGGTAGATAATGCCTGCATCAACAACTTAAGAACCTCGGTTCGAACTACTTCTTTCATATTTGGGTTCAGTCTACGTTGCATCTCCTTAGAAGGTTTGGTGTCACTCTCTAAATAGATCTGATGTATACAAACAAAGTGGGACTTATACCCTTAATGTCTGTTATGGTCCACCATAAAGCTTCCTTGTTGTTTTGAAGGACGATTACTAGCCTACGTTCCTGATCACTATCCAAGTCGGATGCTACAATTACAGGTAAAGTTTCATATGGGCCTAAAAAACGCATACTTCAAGGTATCTGGTAGTTGTTTAAGGTCCAACTTATGGGGCTCTTCTAACGAATGAACTAGGGTAGACTTAGAAACTGGTAGTGGTTCGAACTTAGGTTTCCATCCATTACTAGTGTCTAACAAAGGGGTTGAATCTAACAAAGCATTCACCTAATTAATCACATTATCATCATCAAAATCAATCCCAAAGTGAGCTAGGCATTTCTGTAATGGATCTTCTAACAAAGTGTTTTGTAATGACTCCTCGACTAATGTTCCTATCATGTTCACCTCTTCTATGTTCGAGTCATCTTGTTTAGAGGGTAGCTTACTAATATTAAAAATGTTCAGCTCAATAGTCATATTACCAAAAGACAAGTTCATAATACCATTTCGACATTTAATGATCACATTGGATGTAGCTAAAAATGGGCGACCTAAAATCATTGGTATTTGGTTCTCTGGGTCAGGGACAAGTTGGGTATCTAGGATAACAAAATCCACTGGATATATAAACTTGTCGACCTCTATAAGAACATCCTCGATTACACCACGAGGAATTTTAACGGACCTATCATCTAACTGGAGTGTCATCTGGGTAGGTTTCATCTCACCAAGTCCTAGCTTAAGGTACACATGGTATGGGAGTAAGTTCACACTGGCTCCTAAGTCAATAAACGCTTTCTCAACACGGTATTTACCTATTGTGCAAGAAATGGTAGGGGACCCTGGGTCTTTATACATGGGAGTAGTGGTATTCTGACTAATAGAACTCACGTGACTAGCTAGAAAGGCTTTCTTCTGGACACTAAGCTTCCGCTTTCGCGTACACATATCCTTAAGAAACTTGGCATAAGAGAGAATCTGCTTAATTGCATCTAATAATGGAAGGTTGATAGTTACCTACTTAAAAACCTCCAATATATCATTAAAGTTGGACCCCCTCTTAGTTGGAACTATCAGCTGGGGGAACAGGGCTCTGGGAACAAAGCCGGGCTCAACAGGACCCTCATTGGCCTCTTTAGAGACTCTATCAGTCTCATCGGTTTCTGGTTCGGAAGGGTGAACTACAACATGTTCACTATCAGGCGTGGCAACCTTGTTGTCTATCACTCTACCACTCCTAAGGGTTTTAATAGCATTCACATGATGGGATGGTCTTTTACTTACTTGATGAACTCCTCTAGGATTGGGCTGAGTTTGACTAGGAAACTTACCTTTTTCCCTTAAAGACTCATTTATCTGACTAACCTGGGTTTTCAACTCGGAAATAGCCTGAGAGTTAGCATAACCTATACTCTTACTTTCTTATATCCCTTGCACAACCATTTGGTTGATCTTTTCAGAGCTTTTAATAAGCGAGGAGAGAGTCTCTTCTAAACTTGTGATCTTTTTATCCGAAGGGTTCTGAAACTGGGGTTGACCTGAAGAGTTCTTAGCATAACCAAAACCTGTGGGAGGCTAAGAATTACTAGACTGACCTTGATTCTGGCCCTTAGACCAAGAAAAATTAGGATGGTTTCTCCAACCAGGATTGTAGGTCTCTGAGTATGGGTCAAACTTCTGACGGTTCTCAAACCTAGCATTGTTATAGACAGCATGAGCTTGCTCTTCACTAACCTGACCTTCCCAAAATGAGTTATCGGGCTCTATTCCACAACTAGAGACTTGAGAGGTTCTATTAGGTTCAACAAGGGACCTATTTTTAGACTGACCCATTTCCAAAGCTTCTAACCTTCTAGACAAAGAAGCAAACTTAGCATCTGACGCAAAACTCGTATCTACCATATTGGTGCTACTTCTATTAATCAAGAGTCTTTTAGGGGATTCAAAACAAGACTCCCATTGTTGGGATTTCTCAGCAACAACTCCTAAGAAGGTAAAGGCATCCTCAGCACTTTTACTAGTGAACTCACCAACGCACATAGACTCGACCATGGATTTGGTCGAATAGTCTAAACTATCATAAATAATCTCTACAAGTTTCATCTTATCAAATCCATGGTGAGGACACTGGGATAGGAGATCATTGAATCTCTCTAAAAACCTATAAAGAGATTCTCTCTCTTGTTGCACTTATTTGGAACTAATTTTCTGCCTAACATTTTGCAGTTTTATGCTTAGGGTAAAATTTCATATAAAAAGCAGCAATAAGTTTCGCCATGTTTCAATGGATTAGGATGGTAGGTTTTTAGCAGTCTTGGCTTTATCTTTCAAGGAAAAGGGAACATCTTAAGTTTCAAAACTTCATCAGTAAGGTCTTTTATTCTAACTGTCCCACAAATTTCCTCAAAGTCCCTAATATGAAAATAAGGGTTCTCATCATCTTTTCCTAAGAATATAGGGATCATTTGAAGAATACTAGGTTTTATCTCGAAACTAGCCGTATTGGCTGGCAATTTAATGCACGAAGCTCGGTTGGTCCTAGTTGGGAACATGTAATCTTCCAAAGTTGCCATCGCTGGCACAGCTGAAGTACTAGGGATACTTTCCTCACGAAGAGACAGATTCTCAAAACTGAAGTTTCCAAAAACAGGGCTCTCAAAAGAAGAGTCTTTGATCTCCCCGCTTCCACAAGAAGAATTACTAGGTTTTTCACTAATCAATCGACCTAGATTGTCTCTTTTCCAAACACGCTCTCTAATAACCTTGGGCATACACTAGAAAAACAAAAGAAAAAGAAAAATCCTAAAAGGAAAGGAAGTTCTATGCAAACACAAACAAGGCTGACTCCACCACAGCAAACCTAATGATTTCTAGCAAACAAAAAGCATGATGGCTCCACTTAGATTTTTTCTAGACCAGCTTCTAATCTTTCGAAAAGGAACTCATTACAATCTGAGCAAACCTCTCTAGAATCAATCCGAGTTGAAGTAAGTTGAATAGAGGCGAGGGAAGCTGCGTGGAGCTTTGATACCCAAGGCCTCACCGGCATTACAAGGCGGCGCAGTCATGCATTCAACTCACATAAACCATCATGAACTTCCAAGTATGCTTAAAAGAGTAACCAATATTTTTCGAATGACTTTCCTATTAAGCTCGTTAACCTATCGGTCTCGTTCTATTCCAAATTTTAAAGCTTAGATTCGCGTTAAGTATTGTTTTCCTAAGGCGGGCAAGAAGAGAACGGTGATGAAATCCGAACCCTTATCTTGTATGGCCATTCCTTGCCCTTTACTAGGAAATTAAAGCAGCCGTTTTCAATTCCTCAGCATATATGCAAACGAAGGAATACAGTAACACGCTGACAGGGGATTCGCGAGTGTTTCGACAAACTTACCTCCCGTTCCAGACGGGGATGAACCGTTGTATTCAACTCGGACCACGACTCCTATGTCATGTACGAACCCAAGGGGCCGAGGCGATATCGTAATCGCCATCCTTCTCTGCAAACAGTTTATATTTAAAACTACCCTTCCGTAGGGTTTAAAAATAAAAAAGTGTCCAAATGTCCAAGTCCAAAGTCCAAATAGGGAAGTGCAAAAATAAAAAGAAAATTACAAAAATAGAGAAAATCCTAATACAATTTCTAAAAACTAAAAAAATCAAAAGGACAAAAAACAAAATCTAATAAAATTTTCTCTCTTTTTTTTTTATTTTCTTTCGCTCTTTTCGCTTTGTCTTTAACTCCAAATCTTTAAGTATTCACCAAAAGCTTTGGAAAATTTTTCTTTCGCTCCAAATTCCCAAATCTGAAATGAAAAGACAAAAACCCAAAAACGTAAAGTAGAACAAATATAATAAAAAAAAAAAAAAACAAGTAAAAACCTAAAAAAAATCTAAAAACTCTAGCCTAAAGACAAGTCCGCGTCGGCGGCGCCAAAAATTGATATGATTTTGAAAGTTGTAGTAAACAATAGGTTCGTTGATACTTGTGAAGGTTCGATTTTTAAATTAAATTTTCAAGCTAAACAAAGATAAATTCAAATAAAGTGATATCAAGATTTAAAACTAGACCAAGACTCGGGATTCCACTATTCCTTTAACTGATTGGTTGATAAAGATTATTTCAAGAATTATTATTAAGCCCTTTTTCACATTAACTCACTATTATATGTAAGGTCTCCAAACATTAAATTGTAATCCCTAAGCATGAATTATCAAAGAAATATTTCTGAGCATAAGACATCAAATTGATTCACAACTAATTATGAAAAACCATTTTCATCTCATAAACCACACAATTATAATGATCTTAGTGGATTAAGTTAAATTAATAATAATTGAAATTATGAAAATAAATTACCAATCAAGCATAAATGAATAGTTTCCTCCGTCGCCTTGGTCATGGGATAATTAGCCTCTCATCATGTTGGAAACACGCTCAAAATTCATTTTTATTGCTCAAAGGAGGTGTACAAATGATGAAATGGAGAAAAACTATTAAAAACCGGGTTTATAACAATTATATTTGTTACAAACCAAACTGTTACAAAGTACGATATGAATGAACTGTCGCTGTCACTATAGAAAATACGACTGTCCCTTGTGCGTCTTATGTTCTTTAGCTGTAAAGCGGCGATTCTCTGCAGCTTGATTTTCTCACTCTGTAATACTCTGTCTCTCTCCCAAACTCTCCGTACCCCTCAATGAGAGCCCAGGAACCTATTTATATCGAACAGCACCAAGAAATCTCGCTCATTAACCCACAATAATCCTCCATTACTCGGTGTTTAAAGAAAATATTTTCTTTCCCTTTTTTACTTCTACATGGCTTCTGCTGCTGTCGAATATCTTCTACACGCTGTCACCTTCTGTCGAACTCCATCAAACTCGTGAAAACACTCACTTGCCACACTCAGTCTCAACCAAATCCCGAGTTATCTTCACGTAGACAAACACTTGCCCTGTTTTGTTATCTCCGACGAAATAGCCCAAGTTAATCTGTTTAAACAGACATACCAACCCTGTTTAATAAAAACAGGATATTCTATGCTAGTTCTAGCTATTTAATCTCCTCCAAACCCGTCTAGAAATCGATTCACAAACTTCGCAGGGTAGAACTTCTTTTCCCGCCAAAATTAGAATTTGAATAATGAAGATGGTTTCCCCCTAACCAGACTGGGGGTCCCTTTAGCAACTGGGGTGTCTTGGGTGCAAATAGCAGCTAGTGTTCCCCTTAGTAATTGGATGCCCCTTAGCCAAAACTGCGAGTCCGAATAGTATGTGTCCTCCGGGGTGCCTTTAACACTTTTTTCGAGCCAATTTTTCCGAAAATGTTTATTTCCTAAAAATACATAAAAACACAATATTAATTCAAAAAATCGAGTTCTAACAATCCAAACATCGAGGACAATTCAGATACAAAAATGTGTCTATCACAATAATCAACGGCTATCCTTCTCTTTGAGATGCATATCTCGACCATCCAAGTTCGCTACCTAACGCATGGCAACTTGCGGCCCAAAGCCAAAACATCACGGTTTGCACCTAAACCCTAATTTTGGTCGCGCCTACTCTATGGCAAAGCCATGCTCAACGCTGGTTGCTAAAACGGAGAGTTGCAATAATCAACGGCTATCCTTCCTCTCGAGATGCGAGATCTTGACCGTTTAAGTATGCCACCTAACTTACGGCCCAAAGCCAAAACATCACGGTTTGCACCCAAACCCTAATTTTGGCCGCGCCTATTCTATGGCAAATCCATACCGACTCTACCATGGCCACTGGCATGCCACCATGCCACACGTAACACCATGCTACACGTTTTCCCATGAAAACACTCGAGACATCTAACACATGTCACAAACTGGTAGATGCTCATAAAGGGTATTGGTTTCGCGGTTTACAGCGTGCGGTGTACACTACGCCCGTTACATGAAAGTATCATAAGAATAAGGAGGTTAGTAAATACATGGAGTAATGGTGAAAACACTTTCCTTCATTATGGAACATTACTGGTTACCACCTCCTCCCATTTACTCATCCGTTTCTATTTCTTACAAGACCAGAGTACGTTTCACTTGGACTTGTATAAATAGGTCTTACCTATTTCCACCGAACAACAAGTTTTGGTCAGGAGCATACAACACTCAGAAACCACTTGCTAGCTTTCCCATCTGTTAGCTTTCACTTTCTGATACAAGTCAAACAACTATTTTGGTCTAAACACTTTCTTCGCTTCCCTCCCTAAAACCAACCCCTTCTCCTTCACTTTGTGACCGAAGCAAGTCTGGAACGGCCATTTCTTGGTTTTAGGCCGATTTGTACTGATTGATCTCTCGAATCTAAAGTACTCCCTTGCAATACATTGTTTAGGGTTTAGACTCGAGTTTCTCACCCACTCACGCGAAATTAAGAAATCGGCGAGGAACCGTTTCACCCACAAACAGTGGTGAAGAGACAATTTCTCATATCTTCATGGATTATCCCTTTGCAAATCGTTTTGGCAGGTGCTTCTGGGAGTCAACAACCAACTTTGTGGAGATACTAATGATTTATATACCTGGTTGAGTTCATGGTTCGTAATAATTTGACAACAACTGGGTTCATGTATATGCCACCACCTGTTGGTACATTTGGAAGGTAAGACGTGACGATATCTTTAAGAAAATTGTTTCAAATGTTGCCAGCATTGTGGGAATATTATCTATATATAATATCTATTTTGGTAGAGATACTAAAGTGATTTACTAACATATTAAATACCAATCATCTGCACTGAACTCGTGAATCCAAGATTCGCCAAGGGAGATGCTATAACGCCCTTCTTTCATGCCAATAAAAGAGAACATACGGTGCAAAAAGCGCCAAGGATTAAACTCAAAAGTGAAACCCATATGATATAATGGTGGGCGGTAACCTCTTTGTGACGCGTCATTCTAAATATAGCAAGGTAAGTCGTCCTTTTAACTTATATATCTCGACTTCCATTATGAGATGGCCACAATACGCGAACTTGTGAACCCAAGTCCGTTGGTGTGACAAGTGAGGAGAATTGTCATTTTTTCCTACTGCGAAAAAAAAAAAAACGAACTCGTCGTGCAAAGCGCCAACGATTTACTCTGCTTGTGTGTTCCCTACATAGCATGTACCTCAGCTAGGATAAATGAGTAGGTTGTGTTAAGACCAGGTGGTGGCACTTAGACGCGCGCGTGTCCAGAACAGACACATCGGTGACATCACATGCATATGTCACACACTATTTAATATCTGTTAAAAGTGTCCTAATATTTTATATATATATGTATTGTCTTATTAGTATACGTGCTTATATTCTTATATAAATTTGTTATTTATTAACAATGTTGAGAAATTATATTCATAACAGTACATTTTAGTGGGAGATATCACTAATTTTATAACGCGTAGCGTCCTAATTTATTGACTATTTGTTCGCGTTTGCTTCGTTTGCGTCTGTGCAACCCAGTTCTGGTATCAACTTGGACAAGGCGAAAGGCCTCTTTTATTCGCTGAAAATTAGCATCCTTCTGATCGGGCAGAACGGTGGACATGATTATCATCCAAGGGTAAATAGGTAACTCACTCAGTGTGCAAGTAGAAGTTGGACTTGGTTCATCCAAATTGAATTTCTTCTATTAAAAACCTCATTCAGGGTTTGGTTCTCTACAAAAAAAAAAAAAAAAAACGTGCTTCTGTTTCCTTTCTTTTTTTCTGAAATGGAGGGTTCTTCAATTGATTTTCTACAATTGCTTAATAGTGACTTATCATTCAAAATCCTCTCGAATTTGGATGATCCAGCTGATGTTGTTCGTGTTGCTTCTGTTTCGCACACTTGGCGCCAATTCGGTGAGTTCTACTCACCTCATTTTACCCAATTTGTTTTCGATTACATTGAAATTGAAGATTTTTAGGCAAAAACATAGGAGGATTTGACATTCAACATTAAGTACTAGATCTTGAGTTAGGAGAAGCTATGCCATTATATATGAATTTGTTTAGTCAGCCAATGTGTGCATGTGAAGATTAAATTGGGTTATAGAACTGCTAGGGTCTTGTTGTTTGTATTCAAATGCCTTCTGAGTTCGGACATCGGGTCTTCGAAATGAACTACAAGGTTACTGTCTTCGTGATGATGTGATTTTGTGTTGAGGAGGTAAGCAGATTAAGCTTGTTTGTGCAGTTAACTCTATAAATACATGTGAGACTTTTGCACACCAAAAAGCTCTTGCATAGGGGCAATCTTGATTGGTATATGTAATATGCTGCTGGATGAAAGGCTTTATTTGAAGTATTTGATAAATACATTCTCATAGAAAGATATTGACTTTTTGAGGAAAACTCACATGCCAAAGTCGAAGGCCATTGCTTTTGAGCTGAAGGAGAGTAAGTGTAAGCAGAGGCTTGTAATTGATTGTAAATTTATCACTACTGGAAAGACCTCAATGAAACTTTTCGTCTCCACTTATAGGGATTCTACTATAAGAAAATTGCTGAATTTGCAGTTATGGTTGATATGAGTGGTTTAGTGCAGAACATGAGTTTAGTTCATGTCCAGTTGTTTCGTTTAGTATTGAGAGAAGTACTTGTTTTACTTCTCTGTCATATTCTTTATAGAAAAGTTACAAAAAGTTTTTTTTGAAGTTTGTTTAATGCAGCTTTAATTTCTTCTATTTGCTTGATAATTAAGATGGTCCTGAGTACTTCACTCTTTCTAAATTACCGCAGGGAAAAACACGACAATTTAAAACAGACTTATGATCTTTGTTACTCCCGTAATAGGATCAAGTAGAAACTGAATTGAGTGCTAGATGACTAGTTTCAAGTCTTGGACAAATTAAATGTTTTCCAATATTTTGACGGATTCTAATACGGTTTTAATATGTTCTGCAGTGATTGCAAGTGGGTTTTCTAAGAGTCTTTGCTTAAGATTGTTTCCAGAAACATCAAGCGCTATTAAAGCCATTGAAGAAAACAATGTGATAGAGTCTTTGGGATTCAACACCACTGGTAGTGGGGATGTGGAGAAGTTGAAGAAAAACCATCGAGTTTATGCTTTCCTAGCATCAGGTCTGGCTCCTTCTTTGACAACAGATTGCATTGTGGAGGCTATAAGTGCATCTAGTACTGATCATTTTCCAAGGGAAAATATTCGCCACACTTTGGAACCTAGAGAGATAGTCGACGGGATGCTTTCCTACTGGTCAAGTATGGGAGAGAGTAATCCTGAGATGCATGAGACATTGACTTATAAATTGGTGTCCAAGTTGTGTTTCATCACTGAGATCAACATCCAACCGTCTCAAGGTTACTTTCATGAACCCTTGGTACCTAAATTTTACTCCATTCTCTGATTTTTAATTTATTCTTATGACAATTACATTTTGTTCTACCCAGAGCATTTCGAGGATGATTTTCCTATATTTTCGGCCAGGGCTGTGCGATTTCGGATGGGCCATGTTAGAGAACCACGACAAGAGAGATTTCTTTTGGGTGATTATAAGGCAGGCCGTAGATCCATTGAAGATCACGTAGTCTGGACATACACCTCAGAAAAGTTTCCAATGGTTCAGGTATGTTAGTTATCCATGAGATGCATCACCGTGTCTTTTATCTATTTCTGGAATGGGATGAGGGTAAAAATGAGAAGAAATGCTTAGATTTTCATTGAAATCTGGATTACAAGTCTTAACAACTCTAGTTGATGTTACCACATCAAACAGGAAAATCGTTTACAAAAGTTCAAGTTACCAGAACCTGTTCTTGCCATTGGTGGACTTCTGCAGATCGAACTGTTTGGAGGGGTCCAGCTTGATTGGGATGACTTATACTACTTGTGGTCAGTTTCTAACTCTTTTCTTACCCTCTTTTTATCTCGCTTGACCATTACTGATAGTCTGGTTAGAGAGTTACTGATTCTTACCCCCTGATATCTTGCTGGACTATGCCGAAGTGTGTCCTACGTTCAAGTCGTGGGACGCCCACTCACAAACGAATTCGTTGCTGATTTGATTAATAACTCCGGGAAATGCGTCTTGAAGTACAACCGGAAAGGAGCTATTGGAAACGACTCTGATGCATCAGAAGATGACTTGGCAGTCCCCGGTTTCAGCTGTGCTTTTACAGATCTAGTTTTAAGCCTAACATGAGCGACTTGCGAATGTGCATGGTGTTGGTTGTTATATCAATGTTTGTAAAAGATGCAGATTAATGGGATTGGAAAGTGATGAGTTTTTGTTTTTTGTTTTTTGTTTTTTTTTTTTTGAGGTTGGAAGGAATCTGGTGATAACAATGTCTGCTGGCGAGATGTGTTGTTTTAGTACTGATATTGAGACTTGTGATACCGATTCTTATCGCAGAGATCAGTTTTAATTGATTCAAATATTGCATTCCTGTAGAGAACGTTAGTGTGTTCCATTGAAGGTTCTTTTGCAGAATAGGAATTACAAAACTTGTTGCCCGATCGTGCTCATTATATTATTCAGATATGCACAAGAGTGACAAGACTATATAACCTTGCAACCAAAACCACAAGTTACATAAAAAATTTCTTTTAAAACTTCACTTTGAACTGGTACAGGGAGCAGTGTGACATCCAGGAACCCCCAATTCCTAACCAGTAATCACCAATTTTAAGTAGTGATTTTGCCATGGAGAGGAAGATTGTTTACAAATGTTTTGGTTACCGGAACCTGTCTCTGCTTCAAGTGCTTAACTTCTCCAGTAGCAGAAGCCAATTTCAGAAATCATAAGCAAAAGAGCTTATTTTAAAAGTTGTTCTAAAACTGAAACTAACTTCTGGATTTTCGACTTACATAAGTTAAAACATAACTTCTCATAGTTATCCACAGGCAGAAACCAACTGCAAAAGTCAGTAACCAAAGGATTTGCTTCGTATAAAATTAAACTTTTTTCTTTTTAGAAGTCATTCTGGATTATTTTGCCAAATTAACTTTTGACTTTTCGACATAGTTTTCTCAACTACTTACAAAGAGGGTCCACTCTTGTGTCAATTTCCCCCTAAACTCCCACAGTCCCACTCCTCCACCAAAATCTCCGATCACACCAGAATTTATATTCATCAATCTCAATCCAAAACCTTCATCATCGTCTTCAATTGATTCCATTTCTTGAACCCATTGAAGAACTTCCACACAACCATTGAATTCAAGATTCAAAATAGATGAGAATGAAGTTAAAAGGTTGTGATTCAAAGCAAAAGAGAATTTATTGTTTGAACTTGATTCTGATTCTGCTGGAAAGTGAAGGGTAACTAAGTCATTCCAACGGGTAAGTTGAAATTGGTGCTGTTGATTTTTCTTTCTAATAATAATAATAATCTGGTTATCTCTTGTTCTTACCACCATAAATCTCTTGTCTCCTCTTTTGTTAAGAAAAAAAGAAGTCTGCATATTCCTTTTTGTACAAAATAGTATGTGTTGAATATCTTCTCAAAATCTTCTAATTTGAACTTATTTTTGTGGGTTTATTTACTTACTATTTATTAAAATCTCATTCAGGTTTGGTTTCTTACCTGTTGTTTTGAATGGAAGGTTCCATTGATTTTGTACAGTTGCTTAATAGTGACTTATCAACTATAATCATGTTGAAATTGGATGATCCAGCTGATTTTGTTCGTGTTGCTTCTGTTTCGCGTACTTGGCACCAATTTGGTGAGTTTTACGGACTTTGTTTACCTTATTTGTTTGTGGTAACATTGAAATTGAAGTTTGATTATCAAGATTCAACACTTAGAACTAGAGATTTGGTTGGAGATTCTTTAATAATAGCATCAGACTACCTATTATAGGGGATCATATTACAGTTGCTAGGGATATACAATCGTTAACATCACTTAACACATCACTTGTGATTGCAAAATAATAAGTGAATAAGGTTCGCTAAGGCTTTACTATCTGAAACTAGAAAGGGCCTCGTCAAGCTGCCATTGTATCGTCCGCAATGTAGCATTGACGAGTTCCGAGGCTTGAGGCTTCTGCATGCTCTACTGGAGAGACTAGAGATTATAATGTTGGATCCACACCCTGCAGATTTAGAGATTTTGAGGCTTGAGCCAATAATAAAAGGATATGAAATTTGGGTAATCTTGTAAGTTGAATTTAGGTTTGTGTGCTATGCTAGGTGTATGCGGAAAGAGAGTAAGTGTAAGCAGAGGCCTGATAAGAGACCGATGAAGATTATTGTCTTTATAGGGATTCTAATTTTGAAGTTTGTGGAATTTTTATGGTTGAAATGACTAATGAGGGATTTAGTGCAGAACATGAGTTTGGCTCATTTCCAGTCAAAGCTGGTATGTGATCATCTATTACTAGTTGCCTTTTTCTTTTCTTTAGTGCAGAACATGAGTTCAGTTGTTTCATTTAGTATTGAGAGAGTTCTGCTCACCATAAAAACACCAACCTTGTATGGTTCCTGATCGATGTAGAGAATGTTCACTGCAAAAGTCTACTTGTTTTGCTTCTCTGTCATATTTTTTATAGAAGTTACCAAAGATTGTTTTTGTAGTTTGTTACACGCAACTTTAATTTCTTCTATTCGCTTGATAAGGTGGTCCTGAATACTTCACTCTTTCTACATTAGCACGGGGAAAAACATGTTTTAGAACAGATTTACTATCTTTATTACTCCCGCAAGGCCGTAATAGGATCAAGTAGAAACTAAATTGAAAGCTAGATGAGCAGTTTCAAGTCTTGGCCAAATGAATTGTTTTCCAAAATTTGACATTCTTATACGGTTTTAATATGTTCTGCAGTGATTGCAAGTGGGTTCTCGAAGAGTCTTTGCTTAAGATTGTTTCCAGAAATATCAAACGCTGTTAAAGCCATTGTAGAAAACAATATAATAGAGCCCTTCGAAGTCGAGACCACTAGTAGTGTGGAAGTGGAGAAGTTGAAGAAAAACCATAGAGTTTATGCCCTCCTTGCAAGAAGTCTGGCTCCTTCTTTAACAGCAGGTTGCATTTTTGAGGCTATAAGTGCGTCTAGTACTGATCATTATCGGGAAGAAAATATTCACAACACTTTGGAACCTAGAGAGAGAGTCAAGGGGAGGCTTTCCTACTGGTCAAGCATGGGAGAGTTTAATCCTGAGGTGCATGAGACATTGACTTATAAATTGGTATCCAAGTTGTGTTGCATCACTGAGATCAACATCCGACCGTTCCAAGGTTATTTTCATGAACTCTTAGTTATGTGGTTTGACTCCATTATCTGGTATTTCATATATTCTGATGACAATTGCTTTTTTGATTCTACCCAGATCATTTCGACCATGATTTTCCTATCTATTCAGCCAGGGCTGTGCGATTTCGAATGGGCCATGTTAGAGAACCGCAACAGGGAAGAAACCTTTTGGGTGATTATAAGGCAGGTCGTAGATCCATTGAAGATCACGTAGTATGGACATACACTTCAGAAAAGTTTCCAATGGTTCAGGTATGTTAGTTATCCATGAATTCATTAGCGTTATTAAGTCTTGACAATCTAGTTGATTTTGTGATCGTTTAGTTTTTCATTGATATCTGGATTCTTAAGTCTTGACAACTCTGGTTGATTTTACCATCGAGCAGGAGAATTGTTTACAAAAGTTCAAGTTACCAGAACCTGTTCTTGCCATCGGTGGACTTCTGCAGATTGAACTGTTGGGTCGGGTCCAGCTTGCGTCGGATTACTTATACTACTTATGGTTAGTTTTTAACTTTCTCTTACCCATCACTATCTTGCTAGATAATTACTGATAGTTTGATTATAGATTCTTACCTTTTGTTATCTCACTGGACTATGCTTCAGTGTGTCTCACGTTCAAATTGTGGGACGCCCACTCACAAATGATTTCGCTGCGGAGTTAATTGATAACTCTGGAAAATGCGTCTTGAAGTACAACAAAATGACGGCTGTTTGTGACAACTCTAATGCCAGTGCAAGCATTCACTCTCGGGCTAAGTTCATACAAAAGTAGGTTTGAGCCTCTAGCAGGAGATCGAGTATACCGTTATTGAATACCTTACCTTGGAGTTTGCATGGTGTTGACAATCATATTAGTGTTTGAAAAATATGAAGGTGAAGAAGATGGGAAGTGATCATTTCGCTGGAGGTTACGGGTATATTTGGTGATAAACGATAAGGTTTGTGTAAGTGTGCTGGTGAGATATGTTTTTTCAGTAAATCGTGCATGTTCAATGTTGGTTCAATACCTAGATTATCTGTAACAACAATTCAAAATTCTGACAGTCCTCAAAATTTTGATTATCTTGGTCCAATCCCAATAATCAGTAAAAGTAAAAACTAGAGTTTGCAACAGTGAAGATAGATCAAGGAACCCCTAATTCCTAACCAGCAATCACCCTTTTAACCAGTAATTTGATTGATTTTGCCATCGATTGGACATTTTGCTTACAAATGTCCAGGTTACTAAACTACAAATGTTTGTATATCACAGGCAAAAATTGCTTCTGCTTCCCCGGTAGCTGAAGTCAATCCCATAAGTCAGAAGCAAAAAAACTTTTGCTTCTCAAAAAGTTCAATTTTTTCGAATCTAGAATTTGTTCTAAAATTGTGTCGTCATACTATTTTCCACCTTTTCGACTTAATTAGGTTGAAAAGTAACTTCTCCCTGAGTATCCAAACACCCCTAGTAGCAAAATTCAATCCGAGAAGTCTACTTCATAAAAAGTTACTACTACTCCCTCCGTCCTAAATTATTATTCCGCTTTGACTAAGTCAAGATATTAAGGAGACCGGAGGAGTGTACAAATGTATCCTTATTAAATGCTATGTTATTACTAAAATTAAAAGGAGTATATGGAGCACGAAAAATACATATTTAGTAATTTTATTATTTATAGAAATGTTTAAATAGAAGACAAAAATAAAAATATTTGTGGATTGATTTAGTAATTTTGTTTCCTATTAAGGAAGATATCATTTAAGACATTTAATAAAAGATAAAAATAAAAATATTTATGGCTTAACTTAGTAGATTTGTTTCTTAATAAAAATAAAAATATTTATCATTTAAGAGTTTTGTTTGGTGATATTTAAAAATTATTTTCTAATTATAAAAATTGAAGGGTATATTTGAGAGTTTGACTAAAAAAATATGACTATAAACAGATCTGGCCAGTATTTTAGGACAAACGAAAATAGAATAGAGGACAAAAAATTTAGGACAGAGGGAGTAATTTTTTTTCTAGAAGTAATTCTGAAGTTGTCCCGAGTGAAGTTGAAAAGTAACTTTTCAATGCCGATCGAAAACACCAAAGGTCCACTTTTCTGGCAATTTACCCCCTAAACCTCCACCCACCACTTTTCTGGCAATCCAATCATCGAGATTTCTCTCAAATAATTTCGCTTTCTACTTAGTGTACAAATCAGTTTGTAGGAATTATGTATCCTATACACTAGATCAAATCAATGGTTGCCAGCAGGAAAAGAATACGTTTTATGGAAAGATTTTTCAAACATTTCGTGAAGAAACCTATTAACATAAATAGTCGTGATGTTGACGGTTGTCTCATCATTTTCATGCAATTAGCAAAGACTTTAGTGAATACGTAGATTTCATCATGCAAATTGAAAAACCAGGATATACCGCACCCAACTTTTTCATTTTGATATGAGTATGAACGTATGTTATACTTTAAACAATCAAAAGATGCGGAAAATTAAAAAGCACACACACACAAGAATTTTGTTAACTAGGAAACCGCAATATCAGAAAAACTCGGGACCTCGTCCGCATTGAACACCACACAAAAGATTAAGCCGCTACGGACACTAGCCTACTATTAGACTTGGACTTGAATGTAGTTGAGACCGAATCCACCCTCCAAGCAATTCAGTTACAGCCGCGCTCCTTACGTCTCTTGAACCTCGCAAGGTTCTACGCACTTGATTCCCTTAGCTGACGTCCTTTACAGCTTAAGAGTTGCTTCAGCCGAAGTGAAGACTTTTGGTACCAATCTTCCTCTAACAGATAAGCCTATTTGATTTCCGTTTAGATCAAAGATCAAGGTGTGGAAATCTGTTGCAATAGACAAGCTAGCAAACCTCACAAATCCGGAACTTACGACTCCCAAAGAGCATCCTAGATTCCTAACCACCTCTTAAGAACAATCGTCGAAAGAGCAACTAAGATCAGTCTTTAGATATCTATCTTGAGGAATCACTAAGTCTGAGACGAAGAGAACTTTACGATTACTATCTATCTTGCCTGAAAGAGATTACGAAAACCTCGATAACAAAAAAGCAATATCAGGATTCACGAACTATCAAGGTAAAGATAGTCGGACATGGCTTCACGAATCCTCAAGCGAAGACTTCTTAGTCGTTGACCTAAAAGGTCAATAGAGGAGACTCTAGACTAGGACACAAGATGTGAGGGATTGAATTTCCCAGTTGACATAGATGCTTTATTTATAGTTTTCAAAGACCAGGGTTAGCTTAGAATTCAAGCTAAGATAACTTGAGAATCAAGCAAACAAATTAGGTCTTCAAACTACAATAAAGACTATACACATAGGTTCTATTTATCGAACCTTGTATAATGACTGCTCGGTTTGGAAAGTTAGCCGAAGAACTAAAAGCTATTTGATGTTCATTTAAACACTTACGAATTTAATCATAGTTCACACACATAAGTGTTTAAGTGATCAATGAATTCTTATAAGTTCTGGCAATGTTAAACATATTAAAATAATAAGTCTTTAAGCATCTGCTAAACATTATCCGGGACAGTTGGTACAACGGTTTGCCAACCGTAGGACTTGTTCACGACTCAGAGTGCTACGATTCGTGAACCGCGTTCACCAACCCTACTAGACTACCGAACTCAGTTAACCACGATTCGTGAACCCAAGGTTCGCCAATCGCTAGCCAATTTATGCAACTTATAAAATCAGTTCACTACGGTTCGCCAACCGGTTCATGAATTGTTCCTAACTCGAACTTGTGGTTTGCGAGCGGCCGTCAAAACTTCTTGTATTTCCATATCTCAGATATTTATGATTTGCAAACTGGTTCGCCAACCTACCCTGAGTAGAAATTTCGATAAGTTCATATTTCTCTCTTATGATGTTTGAAACATTCCCAAGTGATAAAACCATTTGCTTGGGCAATTTTCAATTGATCCACAAATTAATTCATAACTAATATTATTAAGGATCTTTGAACATCTAATCGTTAAATCATATTTCGAGATTTTTCACAAGACAAGCTTGACTCAAACATCTTCTTTTATTAATCTATTATAAGTTATACGACATAGTCTCAATAGATAGAATGATGGTATAGTGAGTAAAATTAAATGGTTCAGTCTTCACATACCGATCGGAGAGGTTCTCCAAATGTCTTTGTCGATCTTCTGTCTTCAAGGGTGATCTATGATACTCAACTACAATTATAACATATCCGAAACTTGACTTAGTAGACTATAAATCAATATATATTTTTGATCACCCAACAATGAAAACAAGCTTGAGATAGCAAAACTTGTGGGTTTAACCAAGAAATGCTCTAACACAAATGTGGTGATCCAAAAGAAGTGATGAAGGTGAACCAGATGTAGAAAGAAAATGTCGGGAAGAGTGTCATAGGTCCCACAAATCTAGTTTCCAACATGAATCTTGTTTCAACATTCTGAAGGTTCTTAACAAGTTTAATCCATACTTGTTGGAAGGTAATCAAATGTCAGCAAGATCACAATTTGGTCCAATATCGCAGGATTTTCAGAATGGTGGGCATGCTTCCTCACCGGAAGGCAATGGAGCTTCATATGCTGGGTTTCCAAGTAATCAGGAACAACACAACTCCAATCTGGACGATAACACCAACTCCAAGAGAAAAGGATGAGAGGGACAAAGAAATGGAAAAACAACAAGAGACGTAGCCCAAAGAGCATTAGAAGGAGGTTCAACGTTAACGAGATCAACTATTATGAGTTCAAGGAATTCGAAAAGAAGGTAGAACAAGATAGAAGCAGGGATCGGGGCTTGATGTTAGAGCATAGCTCGGTTTAACTTAACAAGCGTTGGTATGTCAAGTTTGGTTGTCATATTTTAGTATCAAAACTCATCTAGAGTCGCTTGAGTAAATACTAGAGTCAACTTCGTTTAGGTTAGACTAGAAAGTCTAGGAATATTGAGACATACAAGTATTACTCCGAAGACCTGAAGAATGTGAAGAAGTCACGAACTACAACGACGACATCATCCTTCCACTTGAGGTTAGTAATATTGACTTGAACTGTTTCATTCCTAACGTATCTTTCAAGTCGTGCTATATTGAAAACATAACAGCGAAGCTGTATATACTGTACATATTGTTTATAATACTTTAGTGATGTGCCATGATCATAATAGTATGATCATAGTATTAAGGAATTAGACTACGAAGTATAACGCTTATCATTTGAACTTTGTAGATATGACATCGACATAATCTTGTATATATATAGTGTTATGATTATGTGAACGGGTTATGGTGAAGATTTCATCAATGATTTACATTTGTTTAAAGGAAGTACATTCATGAACTTGTTTCGAGAATCGAAATGGAAATCAATAGGCTTATTGGTTCGGCTATTCATTGCATATCTTTGGATGGCCAATATGTGTGAGATGGTAGAACCGATCTTAAATTAGGTTATGTATCTTGGTATAACTAATCACAATGCCTAGACTTATGAGTTGGTATGATCGGTCCTTGTAATTGGTGTAATCGATCCTAAGTAATCACCATGTGATGGTATGACCGATCATAAGTGTTGTGTGACCGATCCTTGTAATTGGTGACCGATTCTAGTAATTGATGTGACTGATCATAAGTGTTGTGTGACCGATCCTTGTAATTGGTGTAACCAATCCTGGTAATTGGTGTGAAAGATCACAAGTAGATACCATGTGTAGATGGAACCGATCCTTTTAACTGGTGTAATCGATCCTTATAACTGGTGTAACCAATCCTAGTGACTGGTGTGACCGATCACAAGTAGGTACCATATTTAGGTATAATGATCCTAGTGATTGGTATAACTGATCCAACCCATGTATGTGATTTGGTATAAACAATCACATAGTAGTCTTGGAATACTGGCAAACCAATTCTAAGCTTGTTTGCAAGTGTGGTATAACATATTCCAAGAATGAAAATCCATGTAAATATGAAATAAGGATTTGCAGTGAAAAGATGTCAACATACTTTGAACATGAACAGTAACTCTTATCATTTATTGTTCAAAGATATTCCTTGGTACTCAAGGTGATACTATGCCGAAATAAATTATGAATCTTTTAATTAAGGTTTTTGGTTTTATATGCTTTAATTATCATCAATGAAAAAGCTGGGGTCTAACAACCACACCCAATATTTCGCTTAGCAATCTGTATGGACAAACTGCAATATACTTTCTAGAGAATCAATTAGACATTTAGACTCAATCTAGATAAAAAGTATATCAAAGAGTTTATATCTCAATCTCTCGATTTGATCTTTACTCAAGAAAATAGAAATCATGAAGTCTTTATCAAGAGAGATTAACTTGGATGGTACCAAAGACCAATATCCAAGTGTCAATCAATTTAAATCAACAACCAAAAAGGTCGGATATTCTAATTGCTTGAACAACGCACAACCTGTGATATTTCAATTATATAAACAAATATAATGCGGAATAGAAATAACACAGACACCAGAATTTTGTTAACGAGGAAACCTCAAATGCAGAAAAACCCCGAGACCTAGTCCAGATTGAAACACACCGTATTAAGCCGCTACAGACTCTAGCCTACTCCAAATAAACTTGAGTCCGGGCCTGTAGTTGAACCCCAATCAATCTCACACCGATCCAAGGTACAGTTATGCTCCTACGCCTCTGATCCTAGCATGATGCTACGTACTTGATTCCTTTAGCTGATCTCACCCACAACTAAGAGTTGCTACGACCCAAAGTCGAAGACTTTAATAAACAAATCTGTATCACACAGAAAAGTCTACAGAATAGATAAATCCGTCTCCCACGAATAAACCTATGACTTTTTTTCCCTCTTTTGATAAATCAAGGTGAACAGGAACCAATCAATAACCCGTACTTATATTCCCGAAGAACAGATTAGTATTATTGATCACCTCATAATAATCTTAATCGACGCAGCGAAAAAAGATATTGCGGAATCACAAACGATGAGACGAAGTGTTTGTGATTTCTTTTCTATCTTGCCTATCGGAGATATAAATCTCAAGCCAATTATTTCAATTGTACTCAAATGCGATAGAAACAACAAGATCGGATCACACAACTACAAGAAAAGTAGTATCGGTCCGGGCTTCACAATCCATATGAAGTATTTAAGTCGTTAACTTTGGTTTAAGAAGAAAACCAAAGGTTAAAGGAGAATCGACTCTAGCTTAGCAAACTAGTATCACACGTAAAGTGTGGGGATTAGGTTTCCGATTTGCTAGAGTTCTCCCTTATATAGTCTTTCAAAGCATGGTTTGCAATCAATGTTAGCTTGGTAACAAAGCATTCAATATTCACCGTTAGATGAAAACCTGATTAGATTCAAGCTAATATTTCTCAACCGTTGGATCGAAAACTTAGCTTGTTACACACAAATGAAATGTTCAATTTTGGGTTTATGAATCGTACCCAAACATTAACATTTGTTGGTTCAACAATAGTCAACCAAATGGTTAGCCATATGATCACTCTCATATCAACCATATTCTTCTTCACCATAACTAGTTCAAATGAACTAGTTAGAGAGTTGTTCAATTGCTTAGATCTTATGTAACTACATAAGACACAATCGAAGCAAAACCGGTTTGATTCACTCGAATCGGTTCATGAACTTTATAGCCACGGTTTGCAAAAGCATTCCTTAGTTTAAATAAACATTAGTTCAAGAACAACCGGTTTTAGATATAACCTACTCAAGTTCGCGGACTTAAGCTCATGGAAGGAGTACACAAACTCCAGCAGAAATTCAGGGTGAGAACTTTCGCCAGTTCGCGAACTGAGTTCGCGGACTTGGCTTGCGCCACTTCCATTTCTTTTGATCAACAAAGTTCGCAAACTTTGGTTCAAGGAATAAGGACTTATACATACAGTAAAAACTCCATATATTGATACTTCATATATTAATAAACTCTATATATTAATAAAAAATCATGGTCCCAACTTGGGCCAGTTACAAATAGTAATAAACTCCACATTTTAATATTAATAGATTTTTCTAGTCCCGCCTTAATGAATTTACCTCCATATATTAATAAAATCAACATAATAGGAAAATTATAGATCTTGTTACATCAAAATTTAAGATGAAGGAAAATATTTATCTATAGTTGGTTGAGAAAATGATGTAATTTAATTTTGTTGGAGCCATGAGTATTGGGCTGGGGAGAACTAATAATTTTTTGGCAGAATTATATGGTGTGATAGTTGGTTTGGAGTGGGCAAGGAAGTGGAATGTTAGAAAAGTACTGATTCGCTCTGACTCTATTGGTGCGATTATGGCTTTTGAAAATTCTAATATGCCCTGGTTTGCTAGGCAAAGATGGAGAAGGATTCAAGAAAGCTATGATTCGATCCGGTTTGTGCATACCTATCGTGAGGCGAATTTTGCGGCAGATTCCTTGGCAAAAAGAGGTTGTTTACTAAGGAATGGTGAAGGGCTGAATTATGATGAGAGACCTTATTTTCTAAATTCTTTAGAATATCCTAATGTCTCTTATTTCAGATTTAAATAGTTTGTAAGTTTTTGGGGTCTCTTGACCTCTTTTCTTGTAAACTTTTTGTAAATATCTGCTATTCTTCAATACAAATTTGGACTTACCAAACAAAAAAGAAAATGATGTAATTTTTTGGATTGTTATGGCATCTTTTGATTTGCGTATGCGTAAGACCTCGTTGCTATGTGCACCATCTTGTTGAAGCCAAAACATTTCCAACTTGTCGAGCATGTTTAAAGCTTCTTGGCATGAAACTTTTGGTATCTCCGTACTATCATCATCGAGATTATCTCCCTCCGCTTCTTGTCTAATTCCATCGATTATTTGTTCTTCGGTTGAAGCATATACGACTTGTTGCTCATCGAGAAGATTAAGGAAGACGTCCATATCCATTCGATTGGTGTAGTGCAACTGTTCAATTTGATTACTCATAAGTATCTTTTAACCATTTCGCAAGATCTTTTTGCGTCCAATTTGGATGTGATTTTTTTCTTTTCACACAATTCTATACGAATTTTATAACTCATATGAGTTCTTTTTCCTAACATTGGATGACATTTTGATTTGGTTGAGAAGAAGAGAATATTAAAAATAATGAATTATCTTCTAATATATCTAGTACTATTTATAGTGTAGAGAAAACTTTAAAAATTCTTAATAGGATATATTATTCAATATATTAAAGGATATTCAATATATAATAAAGGATATATTATTCAATAGGATATATTTTCAATATATTTTTCATAAAGGATATATATCCTTCACATAAAGGATACATTATTCAATATATGTATATACATTATCCAATATCATTTACATACTTTGACATAGCAAAAAAAAAAAAAAAAAATCATCTTTTTTTGGTATACCTCCCTATATTAATAAACTCCATATATTAATAATTTTGTAAAGTCCCAAGGTTATTAATATATGGAGTTTTTACTGTATATGTGTTTCCACAACAATGCTTATATCCTACCAATGGTTATGTAATCTGAACTCTCATTTCAATCATTGAAATATTCTCAGAGAACGTTATATAGCCGTTATTCACAGACCATTTTTCGTCAGAGCAATTTTCAAAGGGATTGAAACATAACATGACTTTCGTCACTAGGTAAAGATGAATTCGGTTAAAGCGAAAGCTTACCAACACATATTTCTAGAAATAGATAGGCGAGTTAAACTCGGCTCGAAATAGCAAATGTGTATAATGAAAGTTTATACATCTAAACGACTTTTGTCTCAAGAGTAGGAGATAGAGTAAATAGACTTTCGAGTGACAAATAAGTTCAGGTCTCCACATACCTTTTAGTCGATGAAGTTCCACCGGTTCCTCGAGTAGTCATTCGTCTTGTATAATGATTGCCATGGAGTTCTTGAGCTCAACTACACTTTCTATCCTAGTACGAGACCTTTAGCTACATAGGCTAGAAATCAAGACTTATAGTTTTGATCACTAACATTGACAAACATGCTTGAGATAGCAACGCATGCGAGTTCGACCGAGCAATGCTCTAATAATCTCCCCCTTTGTCAATTTTAGTGGCAAAACTATTAATACATATGGAATACAAAAATAAGTAAATTAACTTTTGTAGATCCTATTCCACATGTCTAATCTTCAACATTACTCGAAATATTCGTCACTTCCAAGTACTCCAATGACCCCAAAGGTTGTAAGTTTAGCATCATCGTTGTTGAAAATTCGTAGTTATAACAATAAGAAAACAAGAGTTCTCAATCATTGTTATACAGTGTCATAGTATCATTACACAGCGTCAAAGTTCAATTGTATCACAACTTCAAAACAATACTATGGTGATATGTATCACTCCCCTTAGTCAATACTCCATCTCACATGGAAACCACTCCCCCTTACATAATGATCCGAAAACCATATGTATTTGTAGTGTCAACTACATATTAATTCTCCCCCTTTTTGTCAATAAAATTGGCAAAGCTAAAAGAACGGGATCCTAATGAAATTTCCGAAAGAGACATTTCATGACCAAAAGAAAGAAACACACATCATCTTATTTAGATGCAATCATAAATCCGAAGCTAAATGCATTCATCAAGGAGTTTAAAGATACAAGATAACCCCTATAATATTCCACAGCCGCACTCCCCACAAAGATATGGCAATTAAGCGCAAGTTCAAAAAGAACTCTCCCCATAATATGTCATTCCCGAAAAGAACAACAAGAGCGACCTTAATTTCAAGGAAAAGAAGGATTTCTTTGGACATAACAAATCACATACAAGTATGAATTTGAATCAAATACTCAATTAAATTAACTACAAGAGAACCCATGATTAATTTAATCGAAATACACAACCAAACTAATCACAAAAAGTAATCAATTTAATTGGCCATACTCACATAAGAGAATCTATGGAGCAATGACTAAGTTAATCATGAAAATAATCAACCCGTCAAAAGCGCTCAAACATAAGAAAACTTACGAAGTCATAACTAAATAACCAAACAAGATGATTAATTTAGTTCAATGTGCTCGACATAAAGTACCTTATGGAACAACAACAAAGCTAACCATGAAAATAATCAACTTTGATTGTTTTAGTGCTCAACATAAGACACATTACGGGGCCTCACAGTAATACAAAAAAATATGGATTAGGGAAAATCATTTACTGCGGAATACACAAGGATTCATTCTATTTTCCATCACAATTTGCACTATGAATACAATAGACACAATACTTGAAAAATAAAAGATTTTAACCTATCTTCCATCAATAATTGACAATATAGGCTTAACTTTTGTATTTGTCAAAAGTCCATTCATTCCTTTATCAATATAAGAATATCGACTTAGAAAGACTTTACTTTTGACAAGATATGGGACAATCATAGTTCACGGACGCAAACACACATATCCCATAAACAATTGCAATATATAAAACCATAATGATTAATACTGCAAAAATCATCTTCCAAACAAGTTTAGAATTTAAACCAATAAATCTAAAACATGGAGATGAAAACATTGGACATAGCTATGTGTAATCACAATAATGGCTATTCCAAACTCTTGTTATTCTTCTAAACAAAAACAAGAGAAAAAAAGATTTACTAGACAAAAACCAAATCAGAAATAGACTTTTATGCCGATGCCGAACACAAACTGAAGTCATATGGACGGTTCTGGATCCTCATGAGTCTTGAGATCGTTGAACGATATCTTCATTGAAAAGATCCTTAATTTGTGCTTTCATGAGACCAAGGTCGATGTAACCTTTTCCAACTCGGTTCTTAACACATCAAGACTTTTTCAAGGTATCAACAAGCTGCAGTTTTTCTTCCTTGTAATATTTAATAAAGTCATGAACCACTTCAGCAGAGATCATCTCCTCTTTCTCAATATCCTCATGTAGGGCTGAACATGGTTTCGGTTTTCCACTGGAACCGGACCAAACCAGATCAATTAGGAAGAAACCAAACCGGACCATTTACTAATGGATTGGTGACGGTGTAGAAAGTGGAAAACCGATAGTGTTGGTTTTGGTTTGGTTTGACCTCTAAAACCGAACGAAAAACCATTAAAAAACCGATTAATTTTTAAACTTAGTTTCTACATTTGGTTTACAAGTATTAGATTCTACCCACTAATTTAGAGGATAAATTGAAACGCTAAATCGAATATTTCATTATGATACTCTCCCTCTTTCTCTTTCTCCTTCTCTCGGTCGCCTCCCTTCTCCACCCCAACTACAAATTTCCTGCTACTCGACTTTTTCTTAGGTCTTCCTTCTTTTTTATTTGTCAATAACTAAATTAAGATATATTATATACCTTCTTTTGATCTCTAGATTTAGAGTAAGCTTTAACTATTCTTGATATTTTTTATTTTATTTTTGTCAGAATTTGTGTAAACCAATACTATCGGCAACTACGATTTTTTTATCTCAGAATTTGTGTATTTTATTTTTGGTTTGACATAATTATTGGTTAACCAAAAACCACTGGGACAAACCAAAACCAATCGAACCATTTGGAAACCGAACCAATGGTTAATAGATTGGTTTGGTTTAGATTTTTAGAACCAATAATATTGGTTTCGGTTTTGGTTTGGCTAGAAACCGAACCAAAATCGACCATGAACAGCCCTATCCTCATGTGTATATATGTAAAGTAACATGAGGCATTGGGATGATCATCGTTAACAAGAGTTATTTTCTTCCTCCCTTTGGACTCAAAACCAATACCTTTACCAAGAAAGCCTCTAGCAAAACCACAAGTTCGTGAAGAGGAAGACATTCTTGACAAAACACACAAATCCAGAGTATGCAAACGTGACTCAAAGGTTTGGTATTTGAAGGTTTCTTAGGGAAGAATATTTTAGGGTTTTCAAACTGTTGACTCGTGATGATAACGTGTGTACACATACGAATACAACATGACCCACAAGGAATAAAAAAACAATTTTTGTTTTGCTACATAAGACTTCGTAAATGCCTCAATAAATTTCTTTGATTATCAGCGAAGAAATTTAGAGCATAAGTGTAGCAGACCTCCTAATTGCAATAATAAGTGCATAAAGAAGTGAGAAACGATAATGAATACTACAAATACCATTTTAGGCAATATTGTCTGCAGACACTAGTTTAGCTATAACCGATAAGAAAATAGCTCAACTAAGCAGAACAAAAGGAATGCCAAAGATACCCGATCTTACACATCTTGCTCAACAGTTTTTTTATGAGCAAGTTCTTAATCCTTGTGATTAATTAGCACAAGTATGAGCTCTGAGCTCATTAAAAGAACTGTGTTTATGATCGAGTCTCTTTTTCCTTCTGAATCTAGAGAGATATCTCTTTTTATGTGAAAAATTATGATAAAACTTATTGTCATCAAAATACGAGACATAGTTAGAGTTCTTACCAGAAGAATTTTGACTTGAGGAGGAAGACAACCTGTCGACGATTTCTTTATATTCTTCAATTATCTCCATCAGGTTATTTCTCACATCATCAAATTTCCTTCTTTCTTCTGGGATTTCATTCACATCAAGGGTAAAGTTGTTTCCAGAGGAATTAACTTGATCTTCTCTCAGTGATTCTTGTTAAGACTTC